>CM041782.1:187225257-187789471 GCA_023374045.1 Limonium bicolor
AGTTTTCTCATGGCACCAAACTTGATTTTGAAAGATTTGAAAAGATAGAAAGCTAGAGCTTGAGCTAACTAAGAATAATATGTGTTTAGTTTTTGATTTGGAGGTAAAATGAGCAAGTTATGGACAAAGCAAGGTGAAGCAACAATGGAGGCTTCTCTTACGTGAATGGAGAAGAGAGGAGGTGAAGAAACCGTGTGAAGAGGAGGAATGAAGAGAGATAAGAAGAAAGGTAAGCTAATATAAGATATTTGCTTTATAAAAGCAAATAGTAACTCCTTTTACTTTACTCTTCTTTATCCTTTCTTATTTGATGAAGTCTTGGTGACTCATCCTTAGAAAACCGGCCCCCATCTTAAATAAGGCTAGTCATGGTCTTTGTTGACCAACTAATTAGCTTATATTGATTAAAACTTAAACTAGTCACTATTTGGCACTATTCACAAATTAGTGCACATATTTCTGAAATTTTTGATTTCCCATTGATTTAGGCTTCCTAATGTGATACTAATTAGTACACATGTTGATTAAAGAGTAGTGATGGACATTTAGCCACTCAAAACTCAATTCTAAGACAATTTCTCAAAAAGGTGCTTTAAGGAGTCTTAAAGCACATTTTGTGTTTAAGCTTGTTTTTGAGCTTGGTTTTCTTTGCTAATTGATTTAAAATGTCCATTAGCATATTACTAAAGTCTTATAACGGTATTTGGGTGCTAATCAAAGTCACTCCAAGCTTAGAGCACGTTTTTGCCCAAATTGCCCTTAAGGCACTTTCTTGTGTTTTCCTTGGTTTAAATTGTCTACCAATCTTTCTAAGGCATATTCTAGCCTTACTACATCATAATTTGATTTTTACTTAACATACTTAGGTTTGGGAAAGACAATTAAGTTATAATAAATTGTATCTACAACATTATGATTCCAATATACAAGATGTAGATCTTAATTAAGTTAAGGGAAAGACTTAATCATAATGGTTTGTCTAGTAGATATTGTTTAAATACATAATCTTTACATTGTGAGATAATAGTATAGTATTCTGAGATGAGTCCATCATAGGTCATAATGCAATGTTTATTCTAAATTAAGAATAAAGGTATTGAGCTTAAGATTGTTATCGAAATTCTTAGATTTAATTATATAACATAAACACATTTATGATATAGAGGTCTCAAAAGTCTTGAATGTGAGGATTGTGGTTAAGTATGAATAAAGTGGATAGGAGTGGACAATTAGCAAATGTTGATCGAATACATTCCTTGATCTTACCACCTTGGGCTATACAACGTTCTCAGATAACACAAAGATTATACATAACATTTAAGTGAGGGCTTAAAAGATAATTGAGCTTTGAAATAAGAGTAAGAAGTTATTTAAGCGTAACATAGGCTACAAGTGATTGATGATAGATTACCTTTAATATTCTTCAGAGTACTGTTGATTGTTTGCGCAAGTTGATTAGAACTGCTACAGCGTTACCCAGGTACGATTTCTCGTACTCGATACTTTTGCTGATGGACTTTATGGAATGTTTTGGAACATCAACTGATCTTGAATGGATTTCAAAATGAAACTGTTGTGTGACTAACTGAGCTTGATGTGACTAACTGAGCCTGTATGTGAAACTTCCTTGGTTATTGGTTCCTCCTATCTAGTTGTTTCACTAAATATTAACTGCCTAGGGTTTACGCTTCTGCACTCTGTAGGACTGAGTGTTTTGGTATTGCTCTTGTGCAGTTAATGATTTAGTGGGGTGACTGGGAATATAGGAAAATATCTGGTAGTGGTAATTCTTCCTTTGGATAATGGGTAATGTTTCAACCATGAGTCGAGTTTGATCAGCCTTATTGGAAATGGATTCTTTCTATTGGATATTAATTGTTGAGGGTTTACGCCTCTGCACTCTGTAGGACTGGGGTTTTGGTATTGCTCTCGTGCAGTTAAAAATCTAATGGGAATATGGGGAAAGTGTTATTCTTGGTATTGAGTATGGATTATTTCTATTTAAGTGTGCACACACTTTTCACCGATGACTGAGAACGGGTCGGTGGCAGCGGAGGTCTGCTATACCTCGTCCATATGGACAACTAACAGCGGAGGTCTGTTTACCTCGTCCTTGTGACAACTGACTGGCGGTGGGGGCCATTTTCCCCAATTGGTTTATTCCACTCTTGAGTATATTTTGTCTATGGGAATCATCTTCTGAAATGGTGGAGACATAAACTGTCTACCACGGGTTATGGATATTAATGTCACTCCTGGTCCTTTGTGACTACTTAAGTCTTTCTCTTCTTAACCAGAATTGGTTCTAACATCAACAATGGATGCTTACTAACTATGTGGTGTGACTACTTAAGTGGATGACTTGGTTTGGAAGTTCTCTATCTCTATCTTTGTCTTGTTTTCTTTTCTCTTTAACTTGATTGTTTTGAAGTGCTTTATCTCTGTTTTACTTTTAAGAGTTTGTTTTCATGTTACTGTTTATTTTGAAGAGTGATGTTTTATAAGTTTGTTTTTGGAGAATTGTACCAGTTCCATTCCAGGGAACTGACTCACCCCTCTCGGGGTGGGCTGCTTGGTTTCATCTTGCAGGTACAAATTGATTTACAGGTGGCCACGACGAGCATGAGTGATTGGGATGGGATTAGGTTTATGGAGAGTGAATGTGTTTTATTATTGTTATGTTTATGTTAAGTTTTCTTGAAGTTCAGACCGTAACTTAGTTAATTGTAATGGTTGTAATTGGTGAGGTGGTACCGGGTGTTTGGAGCCCGATGGTCTGTAGCACCTTTAGTTTATTTTTGCTGTTGTTATTTATTATACGGGTGTTACAACCTTGCCTTATCCTTTCAATCCAAACTTTCACATCATTTCCAAAATCCCAAACTAGCCTAATTCAGTTTTCATAATCAGCTAATCCACCAAATTTCAGTGAAAGCAGATATAATTTGAATAAAAGTATACATACAAACTGCCTAAAAGCATAAAGATTTTGAGGTGGTCATTAGGCTCGTTTTCAAAAACTTCGGCAAAATATTTCACCTAAAGATTCAATATTTATTGGCCCTTAAAAGAAACAATTCTTTCACAAGAATAGGACAAACAAAAACAGTGTGGCATTTAAGTGCAACTGACATTTTTTCATGGAAAGGTTTCTACTTCCTCACACTTAAGAGGAGCAATGTCCTCATTGTTCAAAAATAAAAATCAAGAAAAATACCTTTCAAAATATGCCATACTCATGAAAAATTTATTGAAGACAATCATGGACTTATATAATAAATAAGCATTAAAAACATTGTAGGCTGAACACAAACATTAAAAATAAAGAAACTAAAACTCCCCTGATATCGTAGATTGAGGAAGGTTCCCTTCCTCACACTTAAGCTTGAACACTGGGTAGTAACATTCCACACACTTGCGTCCAAGCAAGTGTCCTACCTTGGACAACATCAAACACCATAAAAAGAACTCCATCTGCACACATTCACAAAACTACCACAAAAACGCTAAAGAGTGTCACATTAAAAGCACAGGCACCATTACCACTTCTAAATAAATGAAAAAAAATAAACCTAGGAAATAAATTAATGTAGTAAATAAAACTACCAAAACAAAAATAAAAATAAAAAAAATAAAAATTTAACAACTAGGTTGCCTCCCAGTTAGCTGCACGTCTTTATAGTCTTTGGCTAGACTCCCGACTAGTTTTCCCGGATCAAAAATAAAAGTAGACATTGGCTTCAACGGAAAAATGAAGTAACCAACAATTATTAGCAAACCACCTGGATCAAAACAAAATGTTATTTCAGCAAATAAAATAGGAAAATAGATACTCCATAAAACCTGGTGTTTGAGGAGATATTACCGGTAATGAATCTTGATAAGAAAACCATGTGTTAATGGATTTTCATCCTCAAATTGGAGGATGTAAACATCCTCCTCCTGTTGTGAGGCTCCTTGGAATGATTGTGAAGTTGATGACTAGTTGGAGATGGCTTGAAATACCCCGAACATAAGTATAGCGATTAAATTAATTCTGATATGTACTTAAGGGCCTAATAACGCCTAAGTAATATTGGTAAGGAAAAATAAATTCAAAAGAAATAAAGAAACCCTTAAAAAGCGGAAAACGCTAAATAAGCGTTAAATGACCATAGGAGGTACGAGACCTCGGTTAGTGTATTATATGAATTCTTAAGGCTTAGTGATGCCTAAATAATATAAGGAAACAATTTCCGAAGAAAACGGATCCTTAAAATGGATTAAAAATACAAACGGACCTTAAAGCGTGTTTTCGAGGAAACGGAAAAACATGACTTTAAGCGGGTTAAATAGACTCGTAACAATTTTGGTCAACCAAATAGTCATTAATAAACATTAATGAAGGTCTAGAACAAATAAAATCAATTAAACGACAAAATAGTTAAAACTGTAAAAATCGAGAAGTTGTGGGGTGAGAGTGTAAATAAAGCAAACTAGTGTGTCCACTATTGATTAAAATTAAAATTTTAAAAGCCATATGGGCTGTGTGGGTAGCCGATTACACTACTCTCTCACACTCTCTTAATTTCCCTCTATGTACAAAAGACAAAAGAAATATAAAAGTCAAAAAGTAAAACTCTCTCTCACCCCTCACATTTCTCTCACTCACGTACTGCACATCTCCTTCTTCCTCTCTGTTTTCTCTTCTCCTCTTGGTTCCAGCGATGGCGATTTGAGAGCCCTCACACAGAGCCATCTTCTTCTCCATTTTGAAACCTCAAACCACCACCAACATGCTACAAAAAACCATACCGTTGAATTTTGTATCGTCAAGGAATCATTCTCCACCCTTCAAAAATCTCAAAACCACCAACTTAGTTTTGGGGGGTATTATCGGTAGGAGCTTCAAGGCACCATTAAAGATTTACCTTCTTCTCTCTCCATGTTCTAAGGTAAGAAGTAGACCAAAGCTTCACTCTTTTCATTCTTTTCCTTGCAAAAATACAAAACTCACGTAATGTACCCTATTCCATTACTCAGCCGGTTTGGCACTTCAAAGAGGAGTTGAAGCCTTGTCATTTTCTACTCAAAAACTCCATTAGAAACCAAGTAAGACCCACTAAGTGTTTTAAGTGGTTTCTCATAATCTAGGGTTTAATACGTGAGATAGAAAATTTACTAGTATTGGTGTGTATGTGTGTGCCTTGTTGACATGGTGTAGCTTGGCTTAAATAAATAAAAAAAACAAAGAAGGAAAAAGGAGCAAGAAAGGAGAAGGAGAGAAAAGAAAAAGGAATCAAAAACCCAAGGTAAAGAGAAGTCTCTGTACAGTTTTGATGTAGTGTATGTATAAATGCATTGTTGTAACAAGGTTTAGAAATCACCGTAACAGTAGGAAGAGTATGGGTATATTAATGTGATGGTGGATGTTATTGTAGTTTGAAGTTTTGAAAATAAGTAAATAATTGTTAAGTGTGAGTAGTGAGCATATTGTAAGTATAATGAGGAAGAGAATGTGACAGTTTTGGAGGTTTTAAAAGATGTTTAAAAGCTTGGGAAAATATTGGATAATGAGTATGTTTGTGCAGGAATGTACGTGTGAAAATAGTGTGTTGATGTTGGTTACCGATATGGGAATTGGAATAAATGGTGTGGGCTGAGAATGTATGTGGGCAATGTTAAAATATAGGGGAACCTCTGCCCAATTTGTTATGGAAATTGGAGACTTAGATGCGGAAGGAGAAAGGATAACCTAGGGGGTGACTAGGTGTATTTGAGAGCTTATGTGAGCAATTTTAGTAGTTTGGAAACAGATTGAGAAAGGTTTAAGTAATGGAAGAACTAGAGTGTAAGATAAGGTAATTAGAATGCTAGGAGGAGCATTAGTAAGGGAGTATTGAATGGTAAAGGAGAAAGGAAAAACCTGTAGCATTTGTGGAGAAGAAAACTGTAACAGGGGAGACAATTTGACAGTGAATGGTGTTTTGTAACAGATTGGTATAGTGGTGGATTAGGCTAGTTTAAAAGTGCTTAATCAATGCTAAAATATTCTAGATTATATGTAAGAATAATGGGGAAGAGAATGGTAGAAATTTGGAGTTGAAACATAGTCAAAAACTAGCATATATGTAAATACTCCTGCAACTTGTCCAGGTTTGCAAACAAGTACGCAAAACCCGACCAGTCAAAAACTCGACAGATTGTAATTCAGAAGGAGTGGTCTGGGTTTGCAAACTAGGACCTAAACCCGGACCACCCCTAAAATACACCTGAGAGGTTTTTGCAAGGATGGTCCGGGTTTGCAAACCAACCCTTAAACTCGGACCACCCAAAAATTTACACCCGAGAGTACTACAAATGCATGGTCCGGGTTTGTAAACCCTGACCTAAACCCGACCACACCCAAACTACACCCCGATGACCCGAGACCCAGCTCTAGTTACATTGGTCCGGGTTTGTATCCCCGGACACAAACCCGCCACCCTAAAAATTGCCCAGGAACCATTTTAAAGCTATTCTAAGTTAGGGGCTTGAAGGGTAATGTAGTATAAGATAATTAAGACATGATTAATGATGTTTAAAGGTCTTAAGGCTATAAACAAGCTTAGAAAATAATTGTAAGTAAGTAACTTAGGTAAATGTATTAAGTAACAAAGAGTTAGTAAGTATAAACTAGGAACTTTAGGAAAGTAATAAGTAAGGTTAATTGTAACACCCCAACCGCTAATCCTATGCTTACCGTCTAATCGTCCTATTAATCCTACGAGTTCGCAGCGGAATTATTGCATACTTACTACTTACGGCGGTGAAACAATGCCGCTAACCGCCATACGGCTAGCTAGGCTACTAATACTTACAGTCACGGTCTGATGAACATAACGTACCGAGCTACTAAATTGCTTACCAAGATAACATAAAGCGAATACTTACATCCTGGATCACCGAGTATTTAAGTATATTCAGTTACAATCTTTCAAGCTTACCAAAAGAATGAGTTTCTAAAGCTACTCATCTATACCAATGCTCCTTTCCCAATATCCAAAAGGTGTACCCCATGGTACACCGGCTAATCAAAACTGTAGCCCTGTACTACTTAGTACACCCATCTCGAATTCATTGTTTACACCAAAAGAGATAAAGGAATGAAAGTAGATCTTCACATCTTCATCAATCTCGAGTACCTGCGTGTAGTAAAAATGGTGCCCCAAGGGCTCAGCAAAAGCTGCATATGGACTCCGCATATACCGCGTGCTAGCTAGGGCACGCCGACTATTTGACGACCACTAAACATGCCATTCATTATTCATACATACATGCTTTCATACATCATACATGCTCATACAATACATTACACATCAAGGCAACACGTTACAAGTACATATCTTACTTACCTTCACAAGGTTAGCCAAATTATGCATCCGGGTTAATCGGAATGCCTTACTCTTTTACTCATTACTTACTTCTTCTTACTTACAATTACTTACTTTCACTTACTTTACTTACTCATTCTTACTTACTTACTTATACTCAAGTCAAGTCGTCGGGACCTCCGGCCTTGGGGACTACACCGTCCCACATCCGGGATTTACTTGACTCACCAATCCAGGATGCTACCCACTTAAGGGATTTGGGCCGCGGACCAGTTTAAGAGTCAGGAATTGGAGCCAACCTCTCGTGACTCCGCATCCTCACGCGTGGCCGAAACTATATCGGACTTCTACTCATTCCAATTTAATTACCATTTTAAGTTAGGATGGTTAGCTTGTTAGGAATAAGTTAAAAGTCCAAAACGATAAATAGCGGTCACGTACAATACAACATACATATACACATTCGTATCATCCATACATTTCATGAAGTATACAAACTGAGAATTAAAGAAAGTATACAACATCACAACACTACATCTTCACAAGTATGCATATTAACTCCGATTCGTGCATTTATCTTATTTGGTGATCAATTAGCACACAACACACAAATCAGAGTAACCAAGATAGCACCCCGGGGCATGAGGAATCCATACCGTTCACCGTCGTACGTAATTTCCAAACGTCCTTCGATGTCACAACCAAGTCCTATATACATACATACAATTGAATGATCAATTTACCTATCATCAACTTAACTCCTACTTACTATGTCCTTACATTTCTTACACTTATACTTTACTTACTTATTTTTCCTTTACTTAAGTTTCTATCTTCTTACTTAAGGTTTACATGCTTACACACATGTACATATACATATATGTATGGGTATACATATACATATATATATACAGTTACTATTTAAATTAAAATAATTTTTTTTTTTTTTGTCAGGACCGGACTTGCGACCGACCTTGGCAAGTCCGGTCCATTCCAGTAGGTTTCATTGGGAAATTTTTGGTCCGACCGGACTTGCATGTCCGGTCGCAAGTCCGGTCGGTTCCAGTAACATTCTTACGGAAAATTTTTCTGCTCGACCGGACTTGCAAGTCCGGTCGCAAGTCCGGTCGATTCGTAGCATACCGAGGGGAAATTTTTCTGCTCGACCGGACTTGCAGGTCCGGTCGCAAGTCCGGTCGATCCCAGTGTTGCATTTTAATTTCTGTTTTCAGTTCTCTCTTTCAACCCATTATTTCCCCATTGTTCCTACACTTAATCCTAATGTTTAACACCATTTAAACCTCATAATACACTTTAGTTCATTAGTTAACTCCTTACACAATTTTATACTCATTCACTCACCTAACTTTCCAAGTTTCATTCAACTCTCAACTAGTTTCTCTCTCTAGTTACCTTATGCTACAGACATTAAACTTAACTTCTTACTTACATTCTTCTCCTCTACATCTCCCTCTTCTAATGTCATTTTTAGCACTCTTACTATATCTAGAATCCATTACCTAGCTCTCTCAACTTACCCTCTAAATGTCCAAATCAAAATCTGTTACAACTCACATTAGTCACCTAGTTTTTAATTCTCTACGTGTTCTAATCCTAGGCAAATTTTGCCATAGTCTCCCCTATATTTTTATACTCTCACCACATGTTTTACTCACATCTATAACACTTATCTCACCTGTTACAATCCAAAAACATCAAGCTCCCATATATATATACCAATACCGAAACAACACTAAACACTACAAAATTCCTGCACTCAAGAACCATTCCCAATCTGTTTTAAATGAGTTTTTACACATCTTTTAAGCTTCCAAATACTTATATTCTCCTACGCATTACACTACTAATACGTTACCATTTTTCGATACCATTTTCATTATTAAAAATCTGTTACATATACAATTACAAGACTACACAAAGGTGAGCATCTTACCTTGTTTTGCTTCTATTTCTTTCTTCTTCTTTCCTTTCTCCTTCTTTCCTTCTCTACCGGTTTTGAAATCTCAATCCACTAACACTACAACCATTCACATACACCATTCAATACTATGAACTAACCCTAACCAATAATCAAGCTCTAATCTAGGTTTTAGGGTTTAGAAAATTTATTACCTTCCAAGAGTTTATGAAATACTTGGAGCAGCTCAAGAATGATTTTCCCACCTCTTCAAAATGCCAAAACCGGCTGGGCCTAAGAGGAGCAAGCAAGGCTTAGTTCACATTTTCGTTTTGCCATTTAGGCTAGAAAAAGATGGTGCTTTTGAAGAGATTTTTACCTTAGAAGAACAAGGGGGAGGAGGGCCTTCTAATGGTGGTGTTGAAGCCTCCAATGGTGCATACCCATGAAAACGAAAGTGGGTGGTTTTCAATTTTTGAAAAGATAGGAATGTAGCCTTTGATGAGGGATTCCAATGGTGGTGTTTTTATAATTTTTGGAGAAGTATGAGAGAGTTACAAAGGAGAGAAGATGGAGTTTGTGTTGTTTTCTTGTTTCACCATTGAAATCGTGAGGTAGGGGAAGAAGAGGAAAAAGAGAGTGAGGGGGCTGCTGCTTCACGTGAGGAAAGGAGGGAATGGGTAGGAGAGAGAAAAATATTGAGTGGGGGTTACTTTATTGTTTTTTGTCTTTTGTAAATAGAGAGGAGTGTGTGAGAGAGAGTGAGAGGGGGAGTCCCCATCGATCACACACACACACACACATTACTTTTGCTTTTTATTTTCAAGGTGGACACATAACTTTGTTTATTTATACTTCTACCCCACAATTCCCGTTTTGACAGTTTTTACTACTAATTTCTCGTTTTCTTGATTTTATTGGTCCTACAGTCTCACTAATATTCATTAATGAATATTTAGTTGCCTAAAACTGTTACGAGTCTATTTGACCCGCCTAAAGACACGTTTTCCCGGTTACCTCGAAAAACGCGCTTTAAGGTTCGGTAATGTTTTTAAACCGTTTTAAAGGTCCGTTTTCTTCGGGATTTGTTCCCTAATAATTATTTACACTTAATTAAGCTTCTAAATTACTTATTAGCCTAATTAATCACTATTTTTAATTACGGGGTATTTCAATCTACCCCCCTTAAGAAACTTTGCCCTCAAAGTTGCTCAAGGTTAATGGCTTATAACTCTACTCATTATGCAAACCAATTGCCATAATGCATCTTACTACACCTATGAGGTGTTTACTTCATTCCACATTACAAGCATACACAATTCAACATCATACGCAATTCACATACATAATGCATCATTTCCATTCATACCATATACCACAATACACAATACATCATTACCATCCACAATACACATTACACCAATACACCATACTTACACATACACATCATTCATTACACATTACACATACATACACATCCATACTAAATTCCCTTGCACTACATGTGCCATACAAAATGCAATGCTTACCCCGAAGCAATGCAAAGCAAAAGGGCTCTACCCCCCTTAAAAGGGGTACGACCCGTACCCGTATATTAAATACTAGACTCTCTAGTCTATGAATAACTGCGGGTATTTAGCCTTCATGGCATCTTCCAACTCCCATGTCGCTTCTCTCGACATCATGGTTAGACCATAGGACCTTCACCATTCGTATAGACTTATGGCGAGTGTCTCTCTGGTCTTCCTATCAAGGATTCTCACTGGGGTTTCGACATATCTCATGTTTGGCTCAATGGATAGTCTCTCGGGCTCCAACACATGCGAAGGATCAGCCATATACTTCTTGAGTTGTGACACATGAAATACATCATGGACACGTCCCAAGTCCTCAGGTAGTGCTAACCTGTAGGCTACTGAACCAACCCTTTCGGTGATAGTGTACGGCCCTACAAACTTTGGGCTTAGCTTGCCCTTCTGACCAAATCTGAAGACACCCTTCATAGGTGAAACTCGTAAGAACACTTGGTCGCCCACGGCGAACTCGAGGTCGCGTCGTCTCACATCCGCATAGGATTTCTGTCTATCTTGGGCTGCCTTCATGTTAGCTCGGATTTGTTGCACTTCGGCTTGCACTTGCTCAAGGTATTCCGGTCCTATTATGACCGCTTCACTTGACTCATCCCAACACAAGGGTGTACGGCAAGGTCTACCGTATAGGGCTTGGAAAGGCGACATCTTAATCGAGGCGTGATAACTATTATTATACGAGAACTCGATAAGGTGAAGCTTATCTAACCAACTCCCCTAAAGTCCAAGGCACATGCCCGAAGCATGTCCTCTAGTGTCTGGATGGTCCTTTCTGTCTGACCGTCGGTCTGAGGATGGAAGGCGGTACTCAACTTCAATTCTGTACCCAACGCTTCCCTTGTAGCTCTCCAGTATCTCGAAAGAAATCTGGTGTCGCGGTCAGATACTATGGTCTTAGGGACTCCGTGGTGTCTGATACTCCTTATCAAAAGCTCAGCTAGCTTTACTACCTTCCAGGTGTCCTTCATCGGTATGAATCTGGCAACCTTGGTAAGGCGATCTACTACAACCCAGATCATGTTGAGTCCTCCCCTAGCAGGTGGGAGTCCTACAACAAAATCCATGGAGATATCATGAAATTTCCACTCCGAATTGGCATTGATTGTACCATTCCGCCCGGTCTACGGTGTTCAAATTTTACCTTCTGGCATGTTAAGCATCTCAATACAAATTCCGTCACATCTGACTTCATTCCAGACCACCAGAAGTACCTCTTCATGTCTTTGTACATCTTGGAGGCTCCCGGATGGACTGATAATGTAGAACTATGTGACTCTCGCAGGATGCGATCCCTTAGCTCAGCATTGCTTCGGGGGACGCATAGCCTGCCATTCAACCGAATCAACCGTCTTCATGTAGCTTAAAATCGTACTTTTTCTTCTCAAATGTGCCATTCTCGATCTTTTGTCTGATTTCGGTTAGGTAAGGGTCGCTCGACTGAGCATCTCGCACCTCGTCAACCAAGCTAGAAGAAGCGAGTAGCGAATGGAGCGAGTGTGCTCGACGGCTCAGGGCGTCGGCTACTACATTAGCCTTCCCTTCCTTATACTGCAGATTGATGTCGTAGTCTGAGAGAAACTCCATCCATCCATCTTCTCTGTCTCAAGTTGAGTTCTTTCTGAGTGAATACATACTGTAAGCTCTTATGATCGGAGTAGATGGTGATGCTTACCCATAGAGATAGTGTCGCCATATCTTCAAGGCGAAGACAATGGCTCCTAACTCTAAGTCGTGAGTCGGGTAATTCTCCTCATGTTTCTTCAGCTGGCGGGAGGCATAAGCAACAACCTTGCCATGCTGCATGAGTACGCATCCCATTCCTTTGCCTGATGCATCACAGTACACCTCAAATCCCTCTGTGCCCTCTGGAAGAGTAAGGATGGCGCTGAGGTCAATGAGTCCTTAAGCTCTGAAATGATAACTCGCAGTCGTCTGTCCATACAAATGGTGCATCTTTCTTCATCAATGTAGTCATGGGCTTGGCGACTTTCGAGAAGTCCCTTACAAATCTCCGGTAGTAACCGGCTAGACCAGAAAGCTCCTAATGTCGGTAACAGTCTTGGGTCTAGGCCATGATCGTACAGCTTCTATCTTAGAAGGGTCAACCGAGATACCTGCGCTCGAGATGACATGTCCAAGGAATGATACCTGATCAAGCCAAAACTCGCATTTGGAGAACTTCGCATACAGCTGGTTCTCGCGCAGTGTCTCAAGCACTTTCCTCAAGTGGGTTTCATGTTCCTCTGGTGACTTAGAATATACAAGGATGTCGTCGATGAAGACCACAACCGAAGTGTCCAACTGCTCACTGAATAGTCGATTCATGAGATCCATGAATTTTGCCGGTGCGTTTGACAAACCGAATGGCATCACTGTGAATTCATAGTGGCCATATCTGGTACGGAATGCCGTTTTCTCAATGTCTTGTTCCTTGATTGCAATCTGATGGTACCCTGAACGGAGGTCGATCTTGGAGAAGACTGAGGCTCCTTTCAACTGGTCGAATAGATCATCAATACGTGGTAGTGGGTATTTATTTTTGACTGTGACCGCATTCAGCTCGCGGTAGTCAATGCATAGTCGGAGGCTACCGTCCTTCTTCTTCACGAAGAGAACCGGTGCTCCCCAGGGTGATACGCTCGGGCGTATAAACCCCTTGTCTAGAAGATCTCTCAATGTTTCTTTCAGTTCGGTCATCTCTGCTGGTGGTGCCATGCGGTACGGTGCCCTAGCAATGGGACCGTACCGGGACTGGCAATAGATCAATTTCGAATTCCACTGCTCTCGGTGGTGGCATGCCGGGTAGCTCCTTAGGGAATACATCGGGATACTCGGATACAATAGGTACTTCGTCACTGAACTCTGGATCTCGCTCCAGGTCTTGTACATAACAAAGATACACCTCTTGACCCTTTCTGAGCTCTCGGTACATAGCCATGGCAGATATAAGTGTGGTCGAAGGCTCTCTCGGTCTCTGGCGGTAAGATACGGTAACCCCAGAAGGACTCTTGAGCAGCAAACGATGCTCGGCGCAGAGGATTCTACCCTTGTGCCGCTCCAACCAATTCATCCCAATGATTACGTCGAATCCCAATCCGTTGAATTCGATGAAGGAAAGGGGAAACGATTCGCCTTTGATTTGGATTGTGGCTGATTGATAGTATTTGGTGCACTTTACTCGCTCCTTCGATGGGAGAGTAACCATGAAGTTCGGTAGCTCGTCCGCATCTAGCTTCAACCTCTTCACAAAGGATGGTGATACGAAAGTGTGAGAGGCGCCGGAGTCGAATAGCACATTGGCATCAATGCCATTTACTGGGAAGTTCCCGTTAGGATGGTGCCGCTTCTGCCGGCTTGTGCTTCGGTGAGGATGCTCAGGTTACCTTCGGTACCGAGTCCACAACCTATTGGATTCACAATTGGATAAGTATTGATGGTGGACACAAGTGGAATTAAATCAACACTGCTCTTTATTGATAAACCAACCATCATACACACCGTGTCTCTAATACACGTTACTAAAGATTACATGATACTAGGAATTTAATATTTTCAAAGGTAGGTTCAGGCGTCCTGGTTTCATGTGTGTGGCATTGATTATTGCCGGCGGTGGTGCCGTATTCAACTTGATCTTGTTGATCCCGTGATACAGCATCCTAGAGTTTCCACCCATGATTAGGACATCTCCTGATCTCAATACCAGTTTCTGTGCGAGGTCCACACGCTTCTGCTCGCTATACAGGAATACGGCGTCATCACCAATGGACCAAGACACTACGGGCACTCCTTGTTCAAGAGATTCCGCTGTCTCGTCCTTGTCTTGGTGTAACCCAAGTCGTCCTTCTTTTTCATAGAAGTTGACGATACAAAGGTCCGCTTCAAGGCGGGGATTGGTTCAGATTCACATTGTTGTGCAAGTTCAACTGCTTGAGTGATGAGGGTCTGAACTCTGGTGGTATTGTCGGTGGCGTCGCTCCGTCTTGTGTTCGTGTCTCCTGGTATGTCTTGGTATAAGGATTCCAGTCCTTTCCCAAGCACATCATTTCAGCTTCATCTTCGCTCCACCGGGGAATTCGGGTGTGTAAAATCCACCTTGACCCGTTCCTAGCTCGTTGCATCGTCGGATGATTGAGATTTGCGCTTCGGGTGTCAGGTATCCCCTTAATAAGATCATACCTGGTCGGATGACCTGACACTGATTGTTGGTGTAGTCGTGGTTGGTGATGTCGATCTCTTCTTGATTCAAGGTTACCGGTATTGGGTAACAGATACTAAAGTTCCCTTGGTTACAAGTTTCATCTACGGTGAGTACTAGTTTCAACTACTTCATTTCATGCTCAATATACACTTCATTGATTTACTCATGCATTAACTCATACAATTACTCTATTAGGCATGCTATTTCAAGGATTAAAGGTTTAGGTGATTACCTTGGCCGGATTTCGAACCGGGCCCATCGCGGTCAATCACATGGAGAACAGGCTGCCTCTGAGGTGCGCCTCTCTGAGGGCCCCGGATCCCTGTCCTGAGGTGCCTGCTGGGCCGGTGCATCGCCAGATGCCACCTCCTTGCCCTCTCTCCTTATAGTTTTGAAAGTTTCCCTTTTGCTTTCCACTCTCCGGGCACTTGTTAGCTGTGTGTCCCAGCTTCTGGCAGTTATAGCATTTGATCTCCCTCCCGTAGCAATCCTTACCAGGATGGTCCTGGTTGCACTTTCTGCACACATAGGTGCGGCCGTCGGAGAAGGTTTTGGCGGCTCCGGAGCTAGAACCTGAGGTTAGAGGGTTAGCACATGTGTGCGTGGGTATACTAGAAATGATACTTGCACGAATACAATTTGGAAATAGAATTTACCCTTAGGTGGGTGTGATCTCAGTGGCTTAGCTGCCACCGGTGCAGAATAACCAAGCTGAAGGATCTCAGCTGGTTTGCCCTGCTCAGCATGGGCACTGCTCTCACTTGGGGACTTCTTCTGAGAAAAGAAGTTCCCTTTCTTCTTCTTCCAGCTTTTACCCTGGTTCTGCTCCTCGCCATTGGTATTCTTGTTATTGGCCTTGCGCTTCAACGCGGTTTCTTCATCCCTCAATTGGCAAGTGATCTCAACGCGAGAAGCCGCGTGATAACACTCCTGAAGTTTCAGGTATTAGCCGGGATTCTCATTTGGAAAAAGTAAGGAAAAGATTCAAGAATTCAAGAATTAAGGAATTCAGGAATTGAATTGATACTAAGGTTAACTGACATTTACCTGAAGGGAGGTAAATCTCGTGTAGCCCATCCGTACCGAAGGCGATGGCTCAGACCGCCATAGAAGCGATCGACCAACACCTGGCCGGTGTATCCAAGATCGGGGAGGAGACGGAGAATGGAGGTGAAAGTCCTATAGTACTCATCCACAGACATCTTGTCTGTCATCTTTAAGGCGTCAAGTTCAAGCCTCTTCTTGGTCTTGACATGTTCCGGGATAGTACTTGGATCGGAGGAGTGATGCAAAAGACTCCCAATCGAAGGTGGGGTCGCTGACATACTCGTGCTTGACTAGTTTCCACCAGTCCATAGCGGCATCCTTGAGGTAGTAAGCAGCTACTCTCACTCGAACTCCAGCGGGAGCTTCGAGGGTCTCAAAGGCTGTCTCCATTTCGGAGATGTAGCTTCTAGCTTAGCCGATCATCACTCTCGCCCCTAAAGCAAGGAGGGCGGAGTTCCGCTACAGCTTTACCCATTAGCTTCTCTGGGTGGAGGGGGAGGGGTTGGCCCCGTTTGAGTTTGGTTTTGTTGGGATTGTTGTACGGCCTGGATTACTTGAGGTAGCATCTGCGCTACCGTGGCGGCGACGATCTCAGCTATCGTCTGCGCCCGGTTCCATCTGAGGCTTCGCCTCTAGGTCGGCCTCGTCCTGACATCTGAATGTTTAACAGTTACATTAGGCTTTGCAAGATAGGACTCAAAGGTCTTGGAATTTAAGCAAGGTATCGTTCATAAGAACGTTAAGGGTATCCGTCGTTAACAACGGTAGTTCCTAGTTAGGTTTCTAGGTATCCGTCTTAAGACGGTTGAAATCCTAACTCGGTAATCCCCTATGCTCGGTACTAAGGACATCAGAGCGTTACTACGCTCTGATACCACTTTTTGTAACACCCCAACCGCTAATCCTATGCTTACCGTCTAATCGTCCTATTAATCCTACGAGTTCGCAGCGGAATTATTGCATACTTACTACTACGCGGGTGAAACAATGCCGCTAACCGCCCATACGGCTAGCTAGGCTACTAATACTTACAGTCACGGTCTGATGAACATAACGTACCGAGCTACTAAATTGCTTACCAAGATAACATATACCGAATACTTACATCCTGGATCACCGAGTATTAAAGTATATTCAGTTACAATCTTTCAAGCTTACCAAAAGAATGAGTTTCTAAAGCTACTCATCTATACCAATGCTCCTTTCCCAATATCCAAAAAGGTGTACCCCATGGTACACCGGCTAATCAAAACTGTAGCCCTGTACTACTTAGTACACCCATCTCGAATTCATTGTTTACAACCAAAAGAAGATAAAAGAAATGAAAGTAGATCTTCACATCTTCATCAATCTCGAGTACCTGCGTGTAGTAAAAATGGTGCCCCAAGGGGCTCAGCAAAAGCTGCATATGGACTCCGCATATACCGCGTGCTAGCTAGGGCACGCCGACTATTTGACGACCACTAAACATGCCATTCATTATTCATACATACATGCTTTCATACATCATACATGCTCATACAATACATTACACAATCAAGGCAACGTTACAAGTACACATCTTACTTACCTTCACAAGGTTAGCCAAATTATGCATCCGGTTAATCGGAATGCCTTACTCTTTTACTCATTACTTACTTCTTCTTACTTACAATTACTTACTTTCACTTACTTTACTTACTCATTCTTACTTACTTACTTATACTCAAGTCAAGTCGTCGGGACCTCCGGCCTTGGGGACTACACCGTCCCACATCCGGATTTCTTGACTCACCAATCCGGGATGCTACCCACTTAAGGGATTTGGGCCGCGGACCAGTTTAAGAGTCAGGAATTGGAGCCAACCTCTCGTGACTCCGCATCCTCACGCGTGGCCGAAACTATATCGGACTTCTACTCATTCCAATTTAATTACCATTTTAAGTTAGGATGGTTAGCTTGTTAGGAATAAGTTAGAAGTCCAAACACATAAATAGCGGTCACGGTACAATACAACATACATATACACACATTCGTATCATCCATACATTTCATGAAGTATACAAACTGAGAATTAAAGAAAGTATACAACATCATACAACACTACATCTTCACAAGTATGCATATTAACTCCGATTCGTGCATTTATCTTATTTGGTGATCAATTAGCACCACAACACACAACAGAGTAACCAAGATAGCACCCGGGGCATGAGGAATATATACCGTTCACCGTCGTACGTAATTCCAAACGTCCTTCGATGTCACAACCAAGTCCTATTACATACATACAATTGAATGATCAATTTACCTATCATCAACTTAACTCCTACTTACTATGTCCTTACATTTCTTACACTTATACTTTACTTACTTATTTTTCCTTTACTTAAGTTTCTATCTTCTTACTTAAGGTTTACATGCTACACACATGTACATATACATATATGTATGGGTATACATATACATATATATATATACAGTTACTATTTAAATTAAAATAATTTTTTTTTTTTTGTCAGGACCGGACTTGCGACCGACCTTGGCAAGTCCGGTCCATTCCAGTAGGTTTTCATCGGAAAATTTTTGGTCCGACCGGACTTGCATGTCCGGTCGCAAGTCCGGTCGGTTCCAGTAACATTCTTACGGAAAATTTTTCTGCTCGACCGGACTTGCAAGTCCGGTCGCAAGTCCGGTCGATTCTAGTAGCATACCGAGGGGAAATTTTTCTGCTCGACCGGACTTGCAGGTCCGGTCGCAAGTCCGGTCGATCCCAGTGTTTGCATTTTAATTTCTGTTTTCAGTTCTCTCTTTCACCCATTATTTCCCCATTGTTCCTACACTTAATCCTACATGTTTTAACACCATTTAAACCTCCTAATACACTTTAGTTCATTAGTTAACTCCTTACACAATTTTATACTCATTCACTCACCTAACTTTCCAAGTTTCATTCAACTCTCAACTAGTTTCTTCTCTAGTTACCTTATGCTACAGATTTTAACACTTACACTTCTCCTCTACATCTCCCTCTTCTAATGTCATTTTTAGCACTCTTACTATATCTAGAATCCATTACCTAGCTCTCTCAACTTACCCTCTAACTGTCCAAATCAAAATCTGTTACAACTCACATTAGTCACCTAGTTTTTAATTCTCTACGTGTTCTAATCCTAGGCAAATTTTGCCATAGTCTCCCCTATATTTTTATACTCTCACCACATTGTTTTACTCACATCTATAACACTTATCTCACCATGTTACAATAACCAAAACATACAAGCTCCCATATATATATACCAATACCGAAACAACACTAAAACACTACAAAATTCCTGCACTCAAGATACCATTCCCAATCTGTTTTAAATGAGTTTTACACAATCTTTTAAAGCTTCCAAATACTTATATTCTCCTACGCATTACACTACTAATACGTTACCATTTTTCGATACCAATTTCATTATTAAAAATCTGTTACATATACAATTACAAGACTACACAAAGGTGAGCATCTTACCTTGTTTTGCTTCTAGTTTCTTTCTTCTTCTTCCTTTCTCCCTTCTTTCCTTCTCTACCGGTTTTGAAATCTCAATCCACTAACACTACAACCATTCACATACACCATTCAATACTATGAACTAACCCTAACCAATAATCAAGCTCTAATCTAGGTTTTAGGGTTTAGAAATTTATTACCTTCCAGAGTTTATGAAATACTTGGAGCAGCTCAAGAATGATTTTCCCACTCTTTCAAAATGCCAAACCGGCTGGGCCTAAGAGGAGCAAGCAAGGCTTAGTTCACATTTTCGTTTTGCCATTTAGGCTAGAAAAAGATGGTGCTTTTTTGAAGAGATTTTTACCTTAGAAGAACAAGGGGAGGAGGGCCTTCTAATGGTGGTGTTGAAGCCTCCAATGGTGCATACCCATGAAAACGAAAGTGGGTGTTTTCAAGTTTTGAAAAGATAGGAATGTAGCCTTTGATGAGGGATTCCAATGGTGGTGTTTTTATAATTTTTGGAGAAGTATGGAGAGAGTTACAAAGGAGAGAAGATGGAGTTTGTGTTGTTTTTCTTTGTTTCATCATTGAAATCGTGAGGTAGGGGAAGAAGAGGAAAAAAGAGAGTGAGGGGGCTGCTGCTTCACGTGTGAAAGGAGGAATGGGAGGAGAGAGAAAAATATTAGAGTGGGGGTTACTTTATTTGTTTTTGTCTTTTGTAAATAGAGAGGAGTGGGTGAGAGAGTGAGAGGGGAGTCCCCATCGATCACACACACACCCATATATTACTTTTGCTTTTTATTTTCAGGTGGACACATACTTTTGTTTATTTATACTTCTATCTTCTACCCCACATTTCCCGTTTTTGACAGTTTTTACTAATTTCTCGTTTTCTTGATTTTATTGGTCCTACAGTCTCACTAATATTCATTAATGAATATTTAGTTGCCTAAAACTGTTACGAGTCTATTTGACCCGCCTAAAGACACGTTTTCCCCGGTTACCTCCTCGAAACGCGCTTTAAGGTTCGGTAATGTTTTTAACCGTTTTAAAGGTCCGTTTTCTTCGGGATTTGTTCCCTAATAATTATTTACACTTAATTAAGCTTCTAAATTACTTATTAGCCAATTAATCACTATTTTTAATTACGGGGTATTTCATTAATTATGGATAATTAACCATCCAACTGTAGGTATGTGATAGGATTCAAATAGTTGAACACCGAAGGGAGTCGGTGATCCAAGGCAACGGTGAAAGGTATGATTTCTTCATGCCCTGTAATCCTAATCTGGTTACCCACGATTTGTGTGCTTATTTGATCACCTAATAAGACAAATGCATGAATCGACTATATTGCACTTACGTGTGCTTGTTTACATTGTTGTTCTTGATATTTGTCTGAACAATAGTTTGTATAATTCATGAAATATATGAATGATGATGAATGTATTTGTATCTCGTAGTGTACTTGTATATTGTATTGTATATTGTATGGATGTGTATATGAGCAATGTATTGTATTGTTGTGGCTTGGATGGGTGACTTCTACTAATTCCTAACTACCTAACTCCTAACTTAAGTGTGAGTAAATTGGAATGAGTAGAAGTCCGATATAGCTTCGGCCACGCGTGAGGATGAGGAGGACACAAGAGGTTGGATCCGATTCCTGACTCTTATCTGGTCCGCGTCCCAAACCCCTTAAATGGGTAGCATCCCGGATTAGTGAGTCAAGTAAATCCCGGTGGTGGGACGGAGTAGTCCCCGGGCCGGAGGTCCCGACGACTTAACATGAGTAAGAGTAAGTAAGTAAGTATGTATGAGTATGAGTATGTATGCGTAAGTACTATGGAACGAGTAAAAGAGTAATCTCCACCCGATTAACCCGGGTGGACCAACATGAGCTAACAAGTATGGTGGATTGGTATGTATTGCGTATGTATTGTTCATGTATTGCGTATTGTGGATTTCGGAAAGGTTAGTATATATCTGATGGCTTGTATGATTTACCTTGTATGTATTGAAGAGTATGTCTTGAAGTGTATGTATGTATTCTTTGCGTAATGTATTGTAATATTAGGTATAAGAGCATGTATGCATGTATGTTTGAATGAAATCAATCGCATTATTCGACCAAGTGGTCGGCGTACCCTCACTAGAGGTACGCGGGGTATGCGGTTATCATATTCAGCGAAAGCTGATTTTTAACTATTTTCTCGTTTAATGATTTTATTGGTTCTAGACCTCATTAATGTTTATTAATGACTATTTGGTTGACCAAAATTGTTACGAGTCTATTTAACCCGCTTAAAGTCACGTTTCCGGTTTCCTCGAAAACACTTTAAGGTCCGTTTGTATTTTTCATCCATTTTAAGGATCCGTTTTCTTCGGAAATTGTTTCCTATATTATTTAGGGCATCACTAAGCCTTAAGAATTCATATAATACACTAACCGAGGTCTCGTACCTCCTATGGTTATTTACGCTTATTTAGCGTTTTCCGCTTTTTAAGCGTTTCTTTATTTCTTTTGATTTATTTTTCCTTACCAATATTACTTAGGCATTATTAGGCCCTTAAGTACATATCAGAATTAATTAATCGCTATACTTAAGTTCGGGGTATTCAATCTACTCCCTTAAGAACTTTTCCTCAAAGTTGTTCGAGGTTATGGGATTACTATACTTACTCATTTATACTTGCCTAATACCAAAGCCATACATTCCTCCTCCTTACAATTCCCAAATTTGTTACTCAAGGTTTCTACATTCCATACCATACAAATGTACTATAATTACTCCATCCACATTACTACCAACCATTGGTTCCACATTACCAGGTTTTCACATATATACAATGCAAAGCTATCCCAAAGCATGCAACAATACACATACAGTCCCGCAGGCACTCAGGTCATCTAGACATAGGACTCCTCTATGTCCCGCTGCCCTTGGAATAACACAACATGCTACACTACTATCTTCTCCGGTATAAGCTTCTAACAAATCTTTATTCTCGGTCTACGGAAAACCTTCCCAACAGCTAATTAGAAATCCTTCTAAAGCATACAACTCCAAATTTCCAATTTATGTTCATTACATCTATCCCTATGTGTGATTCTTGTGACCACTTAAGGGGAGCTTCAAGAATCATTCGACCCTGATGTGATCAGCATCAGTGTTGAAACTATCTTTCCACCCCAATTGTGTTCGGTTTCCCTTGATCTGATCAGGATCAAGTTCGACTTCCCACATCAGTTTCAAACAAACAAATAATTAATTGTTTTCATTTTCTATCTTTTTACCCTTTCTAGCGTAATACAAATTCATACATCTCCAAGGATGGAATCAGTCCATCAATCATCCTCACTCTACTTCCCAAATACTTGCTTGAGATTCAATGCTTAAGTGCTCATTTCGTCGACCTTCGTTACTTCATTCATTACTCTCCATTATCTCAATGGTCTAACTAAGGAATACAATACTTATGAATTTCAGTCGTCAATAATTTACTTCCAATCATTTACCTAGGTATACACTACCCCTAGACTTCATTCATCTACTACTCTCATTCATTTCGTACTACTTCTTCAAAGGCTACAATACTTGTGGAGCTCCGTCCACTACTCATTACTTTTCTTTTACTAATATTCTTACCTGGGGTTACACGATGGGTATTTTCGTCCTATGGTATTTGCATCTCGCATGCCTAGTTACCATAATTACAATATGAATGAATACTTATGTTTATTTAACATAGTATCAATCAACAATTGATTCTCATTTGTGCTATGCACATTATGGTTTATGTGTTTATTCACAAAACTTACATTAAGCACGGTTTTCGCTCTACCCCCCTTAAAAGGGATTACGCCCACGTAATCTACCAATGTTATTATTGAACATTGGTTATTAAATTCGGGCACTCTGAAGCATTTAGCTTCACTACGGTCATTATATACTGTGCTCTGGTCAAAGGGTCTTAACCATGCCAATGGTTTAGTCTTTGCACCAAGAATTCCTATATGAGTTTATTTAACTCATAGTTAATTCGATTCCAGCCTATTAGGCTTCAAGGCATTAATAGCCATTCTACTATCCTTACTAGGGTATACATTTCCTAGTTAGGGCCCACTAGCTTCTGCTGCGCGACCCTAATAACTTGGGTTATTCACCCTTCTTGTTATCCTTAATGTGCTATACATCGCCTTCTTATCCGTCTATTAGGGAAATAAGGTTTACTAAACAAACGCGGTATTCTTTTACCGTGTTTGAACTCAATGAGTTTAAGATTTATAACCAGCTCTCTGGTAATCTAATGCACATGCTATTCGTGCTTCCACGATTATTCGTTAAGTTCCTCCGACTTATTGTCGGGCGAGGTTAAGTCATACTATAGTTGTAGTGCTTCCTCTGGTGTCAATAGTTTGGAATTATACCAGTTCTTCTGGTTCAGTACAAGTGTTCTTTACTTGTATGACCTTGCATTTCAATGTGTCGGTCGTAGTAACTTGTTATGTCTCCTTTCACCTTTTATTCCATGGAATTCATTCTCTTGTGATTGTTGGTGTGTTTCACACTCTTCGTGCTTCTTTGGCCTCAGGCCGCACGGTTGTTGTTAAGCTTGCTTAACTGGCTTATGCCATGTTTGTGGTGTGGTGAAAAGAAAGATTACTACGGTTTACATTCTCCATATCCCTAGCCATCCCATTAGATCATTAGTTGCACAAGTGCAATACCAAAACACTCAGTCATACAGAGTGCAGAGGCGTAAACGCTTGATAGTAAGTCACTTATGTGATAGGAAAGAATATTTCTGCCTGTCATCTCATACTTATACTCCGTGTCATTATCTGCTACTCCTCAAAGCGGTCGCTTGTTGCGCACCGTATCTTACTCATTGTACAAACATTGTTTTTACTGTTTCTAGTACTATGGTAGTTCCTCTTTACTTATTGCCATTGTCATTGGCACCATTCCTTATGGTGTAAATACACTAGGAGTTTCCTGTGTTCGTGTGTATGACGGTTGTCGTAGCATACCGTAATCTTATTATTCCCAATGTGGAGATATCCTATTCAACTTACGTTTTATGTGTAGGTTAGCTCACCTCGCATTCTATCATCATTTATGATATAATTTACCAAGTATCTTGGTTGATAATGGATGAAGTAAGTAATTTTATCAGGTTACAAGCTCTCTGAGCGCTGGTATTCATGGGTGTGCAATGTGCATTCCCGTTGATTGTTTTTGACAATTATTGTCTTTCAGTGCTGAGCATTGGGTATAGGCTCTAGCTGTGTAGTTCTACTTGTATGTACATCACCGGGACATCCCAAGAAACTTCAAGGGCTTTCGGGTCCCGTTCTCTAATTGAAGAGTATTTCTATCACTGATAAATGAAAGTTCTTGTTGAGAGGTTTGTTACCACTCATAGGTCTCATGAAGAGGTTCACTATGTTAGTATTTACACAACGGGTTCACACATGCTTGGTGCGTGAGAGTACGAAGACTTACTCCTTAGATCGTAATGATTGGAAATCTCTTTCCTTGTTCACTCGCCTCTTGGCAATAACTATATGCACAAGTCTGCTGTTACTGTTGATGGAAGCCTTTTCTAAGGGTTCACATCTTCATCACATGGTGATCTTTGGTTAACAAGAGGTGTCTTCCCTCGGGTTTCCGTAGGGTCCTAGTGTGGACTAGGCCAATGTTGGCATTATTATGATTCTTATGCCTCTGTGCTACCATTGCTACAGAAGGCATGAGGTAATTAAAGCTTGTCAACTGTATACTAGACTGATGCTCTAGTGACAGTGACACTGAGTGGCCATTACTCTAAGCCACTCAGGATGTTGGGTTTGAATTGATGGTCCAGTTGTTGATTTCTTATCGTATGAGGCAATATCTCTCGCAAGTCTTGTTATCAAATGGTGTGGGTTATGCAACCGTTAAGGTTTACATAACATAGTTGGTTGTTGGCTTTTAAGCCTTATTGTTGCAAGCTATGCTCTTTGCAAGCTGCTTATACATGTTTCCACTCCCTGTATACCCATAGGTTGGAGGTATTACTGGGCTCCATGGTAAGTCGTGACATCACACTTTCGTTCATAGGAGGTCCTTTAGGCATTCTGGTGTTAATCAGTGCCTTTTGTAGTCTAGGGTATTTCCTGTTAAGTGAAATCCCTTCGGTGTCTTAACCGAGTGTTCGTTCTAGCTTCTGTGCTTTTATCATGTCGCTGCTGTTGTTCGACTGTTGCAATTCAGACACCCTTCAAGGATTGCTCCTGGGTGTTGTTAGGTTATGCCGTTACATCCGACTAATATTTATAATATGTTGTGTCTACTATACCACCTTGTGGTATATATTTAAGCTATTCCTTTCGGGTTATAACGCCCGTCGTTGGGTAGACCGTCTATACTTGCTCCTAGTGCTTGAGACTAGGTTTAAATGTCCTCTTCAATGATGGTTTATATTAGTGGTAATCCTGTGATTGCTCTTGGGAACTCTGTCCCGTTGTTGAGTATAGGGGTATTCACATTAGGCGATTGCCTTACTGTGATTAGGCTGGGTATACTTTCAGCGGTCATGTATCTGCTTGATGTCTTTGAGACATATCCAATGTCTATACTTACTAGTCCGTGCTCCTTGCACTTCTAGAGTTCTTATTCCTTACTTTCAGATGGTTTCTCTGAGTTCTTATAACTTACTTCTTAGTTGAGTTCCTTTCCTTTATCGTCTGTGGTGTCCAGCTGTTCTGCTTGCATTTACTCATGGTCCGTAGAACGGAGTTGACTACCTCCCGTGTTCGTGCACACACATGTATACCTACGTGGGGTACCATGTTGATACGTTACCACTTACCCGACTATCTGTCAGCCCCACGCAAGCTCCTTCAGAGTGCGGTTGTCCCACATCCCGTAATTGGGTACACTCGTAGTGTTCGTCACACACCTAGGTGAAGTATTCTATTGTCAATCCTCTTGTATCAATCTATGATACTCACCGTAATTCTGTTGGTTTTGTTTAAAAATCCAAGGTTTAAAAGAAAAGTTGTGGTTTTGAAAGAAGAATTTGGGTTTTGAAACAATGGTTCGGTGTTAAAAGAAAAGTCTACATGCATAGCATGTTTGTGGTCTTGACCAAGTCCAGCTTCCCGCTGACTGGTATGTTCTAATACAATGGTCAGGCCGTCAGGCCTTTCAAAGGTTCGATTCCTCTAGCTTCCAGGATTTGTGATCCTATAGTTGTTTCACTGCTGAGACGGTACATTACTATGTACCTGTGGTGTGTTAAAGTTCCTCTACATGTCCTGTTCTTATTGCACTTGCCGTGGCAAGTGCGTGTACTGTTGGTTTCTGGTTAGACCTATACCGGTCTTGGTATGGTTTCCACTTGTATTTAATAGTCTTGTTGACTCTCCCTAGTCATATTGATCTATGTTTGGGGTACTCGATCCTTTTAAGTAGCTTCCCATTGATCTTGACATGGTTTTGTCTTGGTCGGGGTACTTCTCCAGTCCTTGGAGATCCCCATTTACTTAGTTTGTGTTTAGCCAGGTTTCACGACTGCTAAGCATGTCGCCCCATGCTGTTGTAAGTTGTAGCCTCCTTATGGTTGGAGTGCTCATTCAACCGTTATTGAGTGCGGGTATTGTTGTTTAACCGGGATCATCTCCGGGTCTTCCAATCCTGGGAATTTACTATATGCGGTTCTTGTTTACCGTACGGTGGTTTCACCACTGCCAGATCGGGTTTTCCGAGGTGTGAGAGGACTTTCCTTCTCTCTGGCGTTTTTCCCAAGTTATACAGTGGGGTTTGCGGAGGGCGGATCTGGTATTGTAGGTATCCGGTACTCACCGGTGGTCCTAACTAGCATATCTCTAATGCTAACACTCAGCCCTTAGCCCTAAGCTTCTAATTCCTAACTTAGTATTTCCTAAACTCAGTATTTCCAGTCATCAGAGCGATACTTCGCTCTGATACCACTTTTTGTAACACCCCTACCGCTAATACCGTCATTACAGTCAATCTCCTCATACAATCCAGATTACGCAGCGGATACTTACATACTCAACGGTAGGGTGATACAACGCCGCTAAACGCCCATACGGCTAGCTAGGCTACTAATACTACTTACAGCATCGGTCTGATGGACCGGAATATCCGAGTACTACACACTTACAATACATACTCTAATTACCAAATCAAATACTAGAACTTCCATTCATTACAATACTCCATAAGTTCAATACAATATAATACACCAAGTTTTATAAGTTCCCTTATACGAGTAAAATACCTCTTAATTCCATACATACCCATTAAGAGTCTAGCCATACCCATCCTCACAACTACTTACTTCCTAAGTACAAGGGGTGTGCCACTTAGTACACTCTACATTCTACTACTAACTGTCCAATGTAGCCACCGGTCTCTCACCTTGACCATATCCGCTTCGGGTACTGCACACTAAAAAGTTCCCCGAGGGGGTAGCTTAGCTGAATGTTGATAACCGCATACCCGCGAAGTGAGGGACCACACTTGGTGAAATACATGGATTAAACGCAC
Source organism: Limonium bicolor (assembly GCA_023374045.1). Lineage (NCBI taxonomy): Eukaryota > Viridiplantae > Streptophyta > Magnoliopsida > Caryophyllales > Plumbaginaceae > Limonium > Limonium bicolor. The sequence continues at coordinate 187,253,404 of CM041782.1, forward strand.
ACCTTATACGATCCCTATAATTTCTTCTCATCCATCCTGCTTACATTACCCTTTCCGCTCCCATATCAACCTTTCATCTCCATACCAACTTGATCCTCTTTCCATGACCTCCATCCTTCTTCTCTCTCCACCGTCTTCCTCACCTCTTCACCTTTGCTGACTTCATTCTTCCTCTTATTCTAGGCTTAGGGGCCTACTCGTCTCTTCACCTTCCCCACCTCACTTCTCTTACGTCAACATTTGACCATTCTCCACGATTGGTCTCCCCCGTGTGTACCGACACATCTCCCGTTTTTCCCCAACTTTTCGGTCGTTCCTTTACGAGTTCCCGTTCCACATCATCCTCTTTTCCTTCAGCTACTTCTTTAAAACTCCTTAGCCCTACCCTTCTAATTTTCCGGCACTACTCCCTCAGTCCCTTTTGCTCCCCTACCGCTTATCCGTTACGTCACTATCAACGTCCTACCACGTTCCCGCTTAGTCGTTAGGGTGATTTGACGCCGCACCGCCCCTACGGTTCTAGGGCTACTAATACAACTTACATCGCTCGCTGCAAACACTCTTTCTAAATCATCACAACTTCTCTCCACATATGTACAACGACACCATGTTCAGCCTTTCAGTTTACCTCTTTCTATACCACTCTTATTCCCACTTACCCAGTCAATTTTTTCCTGTCTTCTACGTGTGCCACACTTCACTCCTCTTAACTGTCCTATGACCCCGGTCCCTCCCTCCCCACTCTCAACCGCTTCTTACTCACACTAAAACCTTCCCCTAGGGGTCAGCTTCGCTAACCCCATTCCTATACATACATCGAATTATCCACATACAGCTTATACATAATATTACAATACATTACGCAAAGAATACATACATACACTTCAAGACTACTCTTCAATACATACAAGGTAAATCATACAAGCCATCAGATATATACAACCTTTCCGAAATCCACAATACGCAATACATGTACAATACATACGCAATAATATACACAACCACCATACTTGTTAGCTCATGTTGGTCCACCCGGGTTAATCGGATGGAGATACTCTTTTACTCGTTCCACAGTACTTACGCATACATACTCATACTCATACATACTTACTACTTACTTACTCATGTTAAGTCGTCGGGACCTCCGGCCCGGGGGGACTACTCCGTCCCACCACCGGGATTTACTTGACTCACTAATCCGGGATGCTACCCATTAAGGGGTTTGGGACGCGGACCAGTTTAAGAGTCAGGAATCGGATCCAACCTTTGTGTCTCCTCATCCTCACGCGTGGCCGAAGCTATATCGGACTCTACTCATCATACCAATTTACTCACACTTAAGTTAGGAGTTAGGTAGTTAGGAATTAGTAGAAGTCACCCATCCAAGCCACAACAATACAATACATTGCTCATATACACATCCATACAATAATACAATACAATATACAAGTACACTACGAGATACAAATACACTTCATCATCATTCATATATTTCATGAATTATACAAAACTATTTTCCAGACAAATATCAAGAACAATGTAAACAAGCACACGTAAGTGCAATATAGTCCGATTCATGCATTTGTCTTATTAGGTGATCAAATAAACACAAATCGGGGTAACAAGATTAGGATACAGGGCATGAAGAAATCATACCTTTCACCGTTGACTTTGGACTCACCGACTCCCTTCGGTATTCAACTATTTGAATCCTATCACATACATACAGTTGGATGGTTAATTATCCATAATTAACCTTACTTATTACTTTCCTAAAGTTTCCTAGTTTATACTTACTAACTCTTTGTTACTAATACATTTACCTAAGTTACTTACTTACAATTATTTTCTAAGCTTGTTTATAGCCTTAATGACCTTTAAACATCATTAATCATGTCTTAATTATCTTATACTACCATTACCCTTCAAGCCCCTAACTTAGAATAGCTTTAAAATGGTTCCTGGGCATTTTTAGGGTGGTCCAGGTTTGTGTCTGGGGATACAAACCCGGACCAATGTACTAGGTCAGTCCTCGGGTGTAGTTTGTGTGTGGTCCGGGTTTAGGTCAGGGTTTACAACCCGGACCAGGCATTTGTAGTACTCTCGGGTGTAAATTTTGGGTGGTCCGGGTTTAAGGGTTGGTTTGCAAACCCGGACCATTCTTGCAAACCTCTCAGGTGTATTTTAGGGGTGGTCCGGGTTTAGGTCCTAGTTTGCAAACCCAGACCACTCCTTCTGAATTACAATCTGTCGAGTTTTTGACTGGTCCGGGTTTGCGTACTTGTTTGCAAACCCGGACAAGTTGCAGTATTTACATATATGCTAGTTTTTGACTATGTTTCAACTCCAAATTTCTACCAATCTCTTCCCCATTATTCTTACATATAATCTAGCATATTTTAGCATTGATTAAGCACTTTTAAACTAGCCTAATCCACCACTATACCAATCTGTTACAAAACACCATTCACTGTCAAATTGTCTCCCCTGTTACAGTTTTCTTCTTCCACAAATGCTACAGGTTTTTCCTTTCTCCTTTACCATTCAATACTCCCTTTACTAATGCTCCTCCTAGCATTCTAATTACCTTATCTTACCACTCTAGTTCTTCCCATTACTTAAACCTTTCTCAATCTGTTTCCAAACTACTAAAATTGCTCACATAAGCTTCTCAAATACACCTAGTCACCACCTAGGTTATCCTTTCTCCTTCCACATCTAAGTCCTCCAATTTCCATACAAATTTGGGCAGAGGTTCCCCTATATTTTAACATTGCCCACATACATTCTCAGCCCACACATTTATTCCAATTCCCATATCGGTACCAACATCAAACAACACTATTTCACACGTACATTCCCTGCACAAACATACTCATTATCCAATATTTTCCCAAGCTTTTAAAATCTTTTAAAACCTCCAAAACTGTCACATTCTCTTCCTCATTATACTACAATATGCTCACTACTCACACTTAACAATTTATTTACTTATTTTCAAAAGCTTCAAACTACAAATACCATCCACATTAATATACCCATACTCTTCCTACTGTTACGGTGATTTCTAAACCTTGTTACAACAATGCATTTATACATACACGACATCAAAACTGTACAGAGACTTCTCTTTACCTTGGGTTTCCTTGATTCCTTTTTCTTTCTCTCCTTCTCCTTTCTTGCTCCTCTTTCCTTCTTTGTTTTTTTGATTTATTTAAGCCAAGCTACACCATGTAACAAGGCACACACATACACACCAATACTAGTAAATTTTCTATCTCACGTATTAAACCCTAGATTATGAGAAACCACTTAAAACACTTAGTGGGTCTTACCTTGGGTTTCTAATGGAGTTTTTGAGTAGAAAATGACAAGACTTCAACTCCTCTTTGAAGTGCCAAACCGGCTGCGTAATGGAATAGTGGTACATTACGTGAGTTTTGTATTTTTGCAAGGAAAAGATGAAAAGAGTGAAGCTTTGGTCTACTTCTTACCTTAGAACATGGAGAAGAAGGTAAATCTTTAAATGGTGCCCTTGAAGCTCCTAACCGATAATACCCTCAAAACTAAAGTTGGTGGTTTTAGATTTTTGAAGGGTGGAGAATGATCTCCTTGACGATACAAATTCAACGGTATGGTTTTTGTAGCATTTGGTGGTGGTTTGAGGTTTCAAAAATGGAGAAGAAGATGGCTCTGTGTGAGGGGCTCTCAAATCGCCATCGCTGGAACCAAGAGGAGAAGAGAAAACAGAGAGGAGAAGGAGATGTGCAGTTGAGTGAAGAGAGAAATGTGAGGGGTGAGAAGAGGTTTAGTTTTTGACTTTTTATTCTTTTGTCTTTTGTACATAGAGGGAAATTAAGAGAGTGTGAGAGAGTAGTGTAATCGGCTACCCACACAGCCCATATGGCTTTTAAAATTTTAATTGCAATAGTGGACACACTAGTTTGCTTTATTTACACTCTCACCCCACAACTTCTCGATTTTTACAGTTTTAACTATTTTCTCGTTTAATTGATTTTATTTGTTCTAGACCTTCATTAATGTTTATTAATGACTATTTGGTTGACCAAAATTGTTACGAGTCTATTTAACCCGCTTAAAGTCGTGTTTTCCCAGTTTCCTCGAAAACACGCTTTAAGGTCCGTTTGTATTTTTAATCCATTTTAAGGATCCGTTTTCTTCGGAAATTGTTTCCTTATATTATTTAGGCATCACTATGCCTTAAGAATTCATATAATACACTAACCGAGGTCTCGTACCTCCTATGGTCATTTAACGCTATTTAGTGTTTTCCGCTTTTTAAGGGTTTCTTTATTTCTTTTGAATTTATTTTCCTTACCAATATTACTTAGGCGTTATTAGGCCCTTAAGTACATATCAGAATTAATTTAATCGCTATACTTAAGTTCGGGGTATTTCAAGCCATCTCCAACTAGTCATCAACTTCACAATCATTCCAAGGAGCCTCACCAACAGGAGGAGGATGTTTACATCCTCCAATTTGAGGATGAAAATCCATTAACACATGGTTTCTTATCAAGATTAATACCGGTAATATCTCCTCAAACACCAGGTTTTGTGGAGTATCTATTTTCCTATTTTATTTGCTGAAATAACATTTTGTTTTGATCCAGGTGGTTTGCTAATAATTGTTGGTTACTTCATTTTTCCGTTGAAGCCAATGTCTACTTTTATTTTTGATCCGGGAAAACTAGTCGGGAGTCTAGCCAAAGACTATAAAGACGGGCAGCTAACTGGGAGGCAACTAGTTGTTAAATTTTTATTTTTATTTTATTTTTATTTTTGTTTTGGTAGTTTTATTTACTACATTAATTTATTCCTAGGTTTATTTTGTTTTTTTCATTTATTTAGAAGTGGTAATGGTGCCTGTGCTTTTAATGTGACACTCTTTAGCGTTTTTGTGGTAGTTTTGTGAATGTGTGCAGATGGAGTTCTTTTTATGGTGTTTGATGTTGTCCAAGGTAGGACACTTGCTTGGACGCAAGTGTGTGGAATGTTACTACCCAGTGTTCAAGCTTAAGTGTGAGGAAGGGAACCTTCCTCAATCTACGATATCAGGGGAGTTTTAGTTTCTTTATTTTTAATGTTTGTGTTCAGCCTACAATGTTTTTAATGCTTATTTATTATATAAGTCCATGATTGTCTTCAATAAAATTTTTCATGAGTATGGCATATTTTGAAAGGTATTTTTCTTGATTTTTATTTTTGAACAATGAGGACATTGCTCCTCTTAAGTGTGAGGAAGTAGAAACATTTCCATGAAAAAATGTCAGTTGCACTTAAATGCCACACTGTTTTTTTTGTCCTATTCTTGTGAAAGAATTGTTTCTTTTAAGGGCCAATAAATATTGAATCTTTAGGTGAAATATTTTGCCGAAGTTTTTGAAAACGAGCCTAATGACCACCTCAAAAATCTTTATGCTTTTAGGCAGTTTGTATGTATACTTTTATTCAAATTATATCTGCTTTCACTGAAATTTGGTGGATTAGCTGATTATGAAAACTGAATTAGGCTAGTTTGGGATTTTGGAAATGATGTGAAAGTTTGGATTGAAAGGATAAGGCAAGGTTGTAACACCCCTATAATAATATAAAACAACAGCAGAAAATAAACTAAAGGTGCTACAGACCATCGGGCTAAAACACCCGGTACCAACCTCACCAATTACAACCATTACAATTAACTAAGTTACGGTCTGAACTTCAAGAAAACTTAACATAAACATAACAATAATAAAACACATTCACTCTCCATAAACCTAATCCCATCCCAATCACTCATGCTCGTCGTGGCCACCTGTAAATCAATTTGTACCTGCAAGATGAAACCAAGCAGCCCACCCCGAGAGGGGTGAGTCAGTTCCCAGGAATGGAACTGGTACAATTCTCCAAAAACAAACTTATAAAACATCACTCTTCAAAATAAACAGTAACATGAAAAAAAACTCTTAAAAGTAAAACAGAGATAAAGCACTTCAAAACAATCAAGTTAAAGAGAAAAGAAAAACAAGACAAAGATAGAGATAGAGAACTTCCAAACCAAGTCATCCACTTAAGTAGTCACACCACATAGTTAGTAAGCATCCATTGTTGATGTTAGAACCAATTCTGGTTAAGAGAGAAAGACTTAAGTAGTCACAAAGGACCAGGAGTGACATTAATATCCATAACCCGTGGTAGACAGTTTATGTCTCCACCATTTCAGAAGATGATTCCCATAGACAAAATATACTCAAGAGTGGAATAAACCAATAGGGGAAAATGGCCCCCACCGCCACTCAGTTGTCACTAGGACGAGGTAAACAGACCTCCGCTGTTAGTTGTCCATATGGACGAGGTATAGCAGACCTCCGCTGCCACCGACCCGTTCTCAGTCATCGGTGAAAAGTGTGTGTGCACCACTTAATAGAAATAATCCATACTCAATACCAAGAATAACACTTTCCCCATATTCCCATTAGATTTTTAACTGCACGAGAGCAATACCAAAACACCCAGTCCTACAGAGTGCAGAGGCGTAAACCCTCAACAATTAATATCCAATAGAAAGAATCCATTTCCAATAAGGCTGATCAAACTCGACTCATGGTTGAAACATTACCCATTATCCAAAGGAAGAATTACCACTACCAGATATTTTCCTATATTCCCAGTCACCCCACTAAATCATTAACTGCACAAGAGCAATACCAAAACACTCAGTCCTACAGAGTGCAGAAGCGTAAACCCTAGGCAGTTAATATTTAGTGAAACAACTAGATAGGAGGAACCAATAACCAAGGAAGTTTCACATACAGGCTCAGTTAGTCACATCAAGCTCAGTTAGTCACAAACAGTTTCATTTTGAAATCCATTCAAGATCAGTTGGTGTTCCAAAACATTCCATAAAGTCCATCAGCAAAAGTATCGAGTACGAGAAATCGTACCTGGGTAACGCTGTGTAGCAGTTCTAATCAACTTGCGCAAACAATCAACAGTACTCTGAAGAATATTAAAGGTAATCTATCATCAATCACTTGTAGCCTATGTTACGCTTAAATAAACTTCTTACTCTTATTTCAAAGTCTCAATTATCTTTTAAGCCCTCACTTAAATGTTATGTATAATCTTTGTGTTATCTGAGAATGTTGTATAGCCCAAGGTGGTAAGATCAAGGAATGTATTCGATCAACATTTGCTAATTGTCCACTCCTATCCACTTTATTCATACTTAACCACAATCCTCACATTCAAGACTTTTGAGACCTCTATATCATAAATGTGTTTATGTTATATAATTAAATCTAAGAATTTCGATAACAATCTTAAGCTCAATACCATTATTCTTAATTTAGAATAAACATTGCATTATGACCTATGATGGACTCATCTCAGAATACTATACTATTATCTCACAATGTAAAGATTATGTATTTAAACAATATCTACTAGACAACCATTATGATTAAGTCTTTCCCTTAACTTAATTAAGATCTACATCTTGTATATTGGAATCATAATGCTTGAGATACAATTTATTATAACTTAATTGTGAAATACCCCAAACCTAAGTATGTTAAGTAAAAATCAAATTATGATGTAGTAAGGCTAGAATATGCCTTAGAAAGATTGGTAGACAATTTAAACCAAGGAAAACACAAGAAAGTGCCTTAAGGGCAATTTGGGCAAAAACGTGCTCTAAGCTTGGAGTGACTTTGATTAGCACCCAAATACCGTTATAAGACTTTAGTAATATGCTAATGGACATTTTAAAACAATTAGCAAAGAAAACCAAGCTCAAAAACAAGCTTAAACACAAAATGTGCTTTAAGACTCCTTAAAGCACCTTTTTGAGAAATTGTCTTAGAATTGAGTTTTGAGTGGCTAAATGTCCATCACTACTCTTTAATCAACATGTGTACTAATTAGTATCACATTAGGAAGCCTAAATCAATGGGAAATCAAAAATTTCAGAAATATGTGCACTAATTTGTGAATAGTGCCAAATAGTGACTAGTTTAAGTTTTAATCAATATAAGCTAATTAGTTGGTCAACAAAGACCATGACTAGCCATATTTAAGATGGGGGCCGGTTTCTAAGGATGAGTCACCAAGACTTCATCAAATAAGAAAGGATAAAGAAGAGTAAAGTAAAAGGAGTTACTATTTGCTTTTATAAAGCAAATATCTTATATTAGCTTACCTTTCTTCTTCTCTCTCTTCATTCCTCCTCTTCACACGGTTTTCTTCACCTCCTCTCTTCTCCATTCACGTAAGAGAAGCCTCCATTGTTGCTTCACCTTGCTTTGTCCATAACTTGCTCATTTTAGCTCCAAAATCAAAAACTAAAACACATATTATTCTTAGTTAGCTCAAGCTCTAGCTTTCTATCTTTTCAAATCTTTCAAAGCTCAAGTTTGGTGCCATGAGAAAACTCCATTGATGGAGGAAAATCAAGTTTGAAGAGCTCATTAGCTTCTCCATTCTCTTAAGGTAAAAAAAATGTAAGAAAAAACCAAGTTTCCATCACTCCTTCCACATGGCCGAAAATTACTACTCATGGGGCCTTGTTTTTATGCCTTGTTCTAGCTTGATTTATTCACCAAGGACTAGTGGAGGTCCTATTTCATTCAATGCCCAAGTCTACTTTGAGACTTCAAAGGTAATCATCCACTCTTATGCCTTAGAACACATTTCTAACCTAGGTTTTCATTCCTTGAGGTTAGTGTATTGTTTAGTACTCATGTGAGTCATTAACTATTGGTTAGAACATTGGCAAAGGAAGTTTAAGTGGTGGCCGATATTCATTCAAGAAGAAGGTCTAAGGAGGAAGATGAGATAAGCTTGAGAAAACAAGGTAAATTACTTACCTAATGGTGGTTGTTAAGGTTTAAGGAATGAGTTTTGGATGGGTACCAATGTAGCCTAGGGCTTACATTAGGTAATGGGTTATGTAACCTAAGAAAAAGAACTTAAATAAGCTTGTGAACTTGTGACTAAGGAGCCAATGGGAATGAGTTAGTAATATAAGTTTGAGATGGATTTTAAGAGCATTATATCTACTATGAGATTGATGGGTGTATTTGCAGGTTGAAGGCTTTTATATGTGGGAAATTCAGTGTTTAAGTTTAAGTCATTTAAGAGCCTTAGTGCTATGCAATTTAAGATTATTGCAATATAATGAGTTGTTGTGAATGAGTTGGTTTGGGTGATGAGATATGATGAGAAAGAACTTGATGTGTGTGAGATGGTTGAATGAGGAAAACAATGTGTGTGGGCATGATAAGATACTAGAGAAGCTATGGCGAAATTTGAGTAGAAAATAAGTGTTTAGGTGATGGTGGTGAACTAATATGACCTAGGATTTACTAGGAGTCATAAAAAGGAATTTGAGTGTGGAAATGAGTTAACTAAGGAGTTCTTGAGGTTTAGAATGACCTAGAATGGTCTATAAGGAAATTAGAGTTTAGATGGGTGCATTGAACACACCAAAGTCATGGTATGAGGAATGGTAAGACTTGTGCAAATCTGGAGGAAAGGTGTATAATGCTTTAAGGTGATTTAGGCATGAACTAGAGAATAAAACAATGAGGAGTTTTGAGAAGCTTGTGTAAGTGTGATGATGTTAGTGGTGGACTAGTAAGATTTAGTTAAATGGTAATGTGTGGACTTGGGTGATGGAAGTGAAAATGGTAGGAGAATGTTGTAAGTCGTCAAGGAAATGACTAGAAACGTATAAGAGGTTATGATCATGAGAATGGTGAGTAAGTTGCATAAAAGAAGTGGAAATGTCTAAGGAGGGCGTTGCATGGTTAAGGTAAATGAAGAACAATGTCAAGGTATTAAGGTAATGGAAAGAAATGTATAAGCAAGCTTAAGAGTTTAAGAGTGATGAGTAACAAGTGAAAAAAAGAGAAATTGTGCATGGACATGCAAGATAACCTTGGAAGGTTTAACAAGCAAGATGGAGTGCAATGATGTTAAGGAGGAGTTATATGGGTTGAAAAGAAAAACTTTGGTTAGTTAAAGTTTTAGACAAAATGTACATGTTGGAAAGATAAGGAATTAACTAACAAGTGTTAGGAGTTTTTGCAAGAATTTAGTAAATGTTTAAGAAGATCTTTGGAGGGTATTTTAATGAGTTTGGAGGATGATTAAAGGTGGATTTAAGGGTCTAAATGATGTTAGAATACATTAGGAGGTTTGGGGGAAAAATTTGGAATTGAAAGAACAACTTAAGAGTAAGGTCTGTGGTGGTCCGACCCAGGGTCCGACCCAGTTCTGGGTCGGACAGACCTCTGTTAAGCCGCCAGAAGAGTTTCTGTAATTGTCCGACCCAGTTGGTGGGTCGGACGGTGGGTCGGACGGAGGGGTTTTAAAAGACGGGAGGAGTCTCTGTAATGGTCCGACCCAGTGGGTTGGTCGGACGGTGGGTCGGACGACCCTTAAGACTTAAAAAAAAAAAAAACCCTAAGAGAGTTTAGTGGTATTATTGGTACCCCCATTAAGGGGGCAATGATGATTAGAGGTATAAAGACCTAAGGGATTAAGTTAAGAATAAACTTAAAAGTTTAAGATTAAGTTTGTAAGATTAAGTTGTAAGACTTAAGAGGTGTTAGGTTGGAATCATTAAGGGTTAAATAAGTTAAGTAAGATAAGTAAGTTGAATTGAGTTAAGTGATTAACAACCTAAAACTGAATGAATGTTTAGGACTTGGAATTTGGACTCTGGAAGAGAGTAAGCAACCGAACGACCATCGGTGAACGGTACAGTTCTTCTTGTGACCTGCTTGCTAACGAGGTGTCCCTCGGCTTGTGTGCTATTTGTTTTTGTGTGTTCACTAAACAAGATAAAGCATGCAACCGGAATATTATGTTTATTGTATTGTTGTGTGATGTTTGAAAACTAACACAACATACCGTGAGAACTTACTAACCAACGTTTAGTAAGGAATTGAGTGAGACTAAGGAACACTCCCTAATATGGGTTTGATATAAACCGAAAGAGGTTAACCAACAAACATGGTCTTGAGACTACTACTAACTGGAACTTGAGTGAGGAAACCCGGGACTGACTCCGGTCATGCATGCTAAGGAAAGAGGGTCGGTATCTATAGCAGATTCGCCTTCCGCTTAAGGACTTGTCTTCGGACTTGTAGCCTAGGGCCGGTTGCCGGCTCAGCTACGCTGGACTCCCGTCCAGGGTAGGTGGCATTAAGATGGTGCGGTGGGATCACCTAAATCCCAGGTTTGGACTTATGATACAACCATTTCCCTCCAGGAACGGTTTGTATACTGAGAATAAGTTAAGATTAAGATTAAGGTAAGGTTAAGATAAGTTGCGACCATTCCTTTTTAAAGGATGGTTTGTATTATTAAGATTAAGATTAAGGTGAGGTTAAGATAAGTTGCAACCATTCCTTTTTAAAGGATGGTTTGTATTATTAAGATTAAGATAAGCTACATCCACTCCTTATTAAAGGATGGTTGTTTCTAAGATTAAGATAAGACTAAGATTGAGGTGAGATAAGGATGGACTAAGATTAAGAGGGAACATTACTTAAGGAGTTAAATAATTAACTCTCTAATTAAGGGAACACATTTAAGTCGTTCATTGTGTGTGAACTTTGATTGTTCATATCTGAGTTGTTGTTTACTGCACTTTCTATTATGTTGTGCATCTAATCAACCTCCATGCTATCGACAATTAGTCGTCGTAGCCACGTTAGCTTGGGGGCCATGAGAGGATCGTACCAGCATTCGTGCTGACCCCCTTTGGGGGCTGTTTTTACTACACAGGTGAACATCAGGAGGCGGCCGTCGCGAGAGTAAGAAGGGGTACAAGTGTGAAGGGTTAAGTGTGGCCTACGAGTTGTGCATGTACACTCGTATGGCAATTGAGTTAGTAAGATGTATAGGATATGAGGGGATTGTAAGAAGGAAATGTAATTGGTTAAGGTTGTTGTACTAATGTTCGGTATATTCTGTAGTCAGACCGTGGCAAGGTCCTGGAGTGTAAAGAATTCCGCTGTGACGTGTATATGTATAAGCTGTTAAGTTGCGAGACCACATTTGGATTGAGTTGGGGTGTTACAAATTGAGCCACTAAACTCAATTATCATATCCTTAGTTCAGAATGACTTCCTATTATAATCGTCTAATAATCTTGCCATAAGATGTTGAATTACCTCTCATATTGAAACAACTATATTATAGTTAACTTAGACTTACCGAACTCTTACATTTAGTATTCACAAGGTACATTATTTGCTTAATTATTACCTATATAATAAGGTGTTTAAATATAACCTTTTATGTATCCTTACTTACCTTTAATCTCCTAAATGTTTTATTTTACACACATACACTCTATAGACTATGTATAATCCTTTTGTACTAAACTTCAATAAACTTAAGCCTTAAATACGTTTTAAATTATTTTACAAAGCCTAAGGTTTCAAAGGAATAACTTAATAAATTAATTCCCTTTATTGTATTTAGGATGGACAATATATCTACATAGAGTAGAATGTATCAAAGAATTAAATTCTGGTTCGTAAGCGAAATTGTTAATTATATGAAAATTCTCATATTTTATATTCAAATAACCTATCATTAATTCCCATTACCGTAAAGTATATCAATATAATATCTGATGTAACTTAGTTTATCTACAAAAGGTTCAAAGGTTTTAAGTATCAAATTCCTATTTATAAACCTTCTATAACTTCTAACTACTAAATACCTCACTTAATTGTAAACTCACATCCTAAGTATTGGTAATAAATGTTATAAATGTATTTCATATGGCTTATCTAATGCCAGGAAACTTAAGGATTATTATTTAGATAAATTTCCAAATCATAGTTTAATATAGTTTTATATCATAACCCTTTTAATGATTTTGTCTTAAAACATTAAGTTATATTCCAATACCATAAATGTTAAGAAATGATTAAATCTAGACTTACTAATCCACCTCACATTTAGATGTAAAAGTATTTTATTAATTTTATTATTGTTTATATATTAAGAACATTTAGATGTAAAAGTATTACATTTATTCATTAATTATATAGTAAGTTCTATTTGTGTAAAATCTAATTACAAATATTCCTAAGTCCCAACTTATTAATTACCTAACCAAATTATAGATTTACATTATGGTCTTTGACAAATAATATTACACATGTATTCTAATATGGTTTATATAAATCTTAGAAATCCAAGATAACTCTTTAAGCTCAATTTCATAACCACAATTCAATACTAGGTCATATAATATTCTTTTAATAGTATTATGTATAGGTTTAGTTTAACTTATTAATTCCGTCATATTCTATTTGCTATAAGGTATTTTATGTCTTTTATTTATTTATTTATTTATCGTATATGTATACTAGGATTTATTCAAGACATTCTTTATGTAGTTTTATTGCATTTAATTATTTATATTAACTTTCACACGTATCTACATCCGAAATATGGTTTATAAAATAAAGTATTTTCCTTAGTTTCAATTAAGTCTATTAATCACCATATTATATAACTAATATACATGTAGATAATTTAGTTCCTTGATTTAACCTAAGTTACTATTTTATTCCTTTATATATATTATATAAATATATATATATATATATATATATATAATATATATATATATATATTTCCTTAGTTTAAATAAAAAATATTAACTCCCATATAATATAATAAATAAAACGTAAAAATAATTAAATTCCTTGTTTTAACATAAGTTCCTATTTTTTAAATCTACCATATAAGTATATATATACATAAATGTAAATAATTTCACTTCTCATAAAAACTAATACCCAATCATTTATAAACTTACTGTTATAAAATGTTAATTTAGTTTCCCTTATTTTCCCCAGCTTAAAAGTTAATTAACAAACCATACTTTAATTTTTGGCTACATTAAAAACCTTATATTATAGGTTATTCTTATGAAAAACTCATAAACACAATTTTTAAAACCTTTTACCATTGCCCAAAAATTCCCAAATTTAATATACAGTAACTATAACATTTTAGACATATTATAAAAATTTTATTTCATAAAAATATCTTTTTAATTTAGCAAAATAATTCCAGAAAACCCGTAACTTGCAAAAATCATAACTTACGTTTAAAAACTCCAAAACCATATTAATTTACATCAAAATAAACTAGATTAAATAAGGAATCTATGGTTAAAATTCAAGTCAAAATACGTTCGGGAAGATATTTAAATTAACCCAACAAGTTAGGAATATTTACTGGAATTTTATAAACTTATAATAATTATTTAATAGCACGATCTAATCTCGGCCGTCCAATCTTCTAAAGCGAGATCGGACGGCCCCTGTACTCCTAGTTCATCAGCGAACATACTAACCAAATCGAGTACTAAATCACCGATATCTCATAATCTACAGAACGAAATCGAGTGATTCTTGTTTCTATGGATTCGAAATCGAATGTCGGTTCTATTGATTCCAATTTCCCCAATTATAATGCAGTATTCATCAAGTTTCGAAATCAATTCGAATGTTAGGGTTCATATCGGGTTTAAACTTTGATTCGAAAATAATTCCAACAAATCCTCATAATCTAAGACGTAATTGACTAAATTGGAACATGGATTAGGTCGGTAACATGACTACGAATGACAATAACGAAGCAATTGATCGGAAAATTACCGGAGTTGTGCGAATTGAGTGAAATTGAAATCGGAAAAGGAAGAAGAAAACTGGAAAAAATACGAACTTTGAGCAGTTAGTGGTGCCAACTTCGAAGATCTTAACTAGCAGTACCAAATCGAGTTAGGCTAGAGAAGGGCTCATTGGAAAAAAAAAAAGAAGAGCAAAACTTAGATCTACGTTATTGATAGCAAGAACTCACTCGAACTCACAACACACAAAGAAGAAATCAAACCCGAAAGTTACGAGTTTACCTTCTCGTTTCTGGAAAAATCTGGCAAAAATCGACCAGATCGGGTGTCGGAACTTTAGGACGCCTCTTTACGTCCATATGATTGAAGAAACTAGATTTGGTCACAACATGAAAGTTGTATAGGGATTAGAGCTCTTTAACACGAGCTTAAAGAAAATGAAATTTGGATGAGAAACGGAAGAAAGAAGTTATGGCTAGACGAAGTTACCTGATTCGAAGGGAAAAAACTGGAAACTGCAGTTACGGTTTTTGCAGGGTGAAAACCCTAAATAAATTTCATAATTCCATATAATAATTTAATATTCATAATTCCATATAATAATTTAATACTTAATAGTATTATTAAAGGTTTAATAAAAGAAATCCCCTAAATTCATTTAAATTAATTTAGGGGTATTTCAGTATATCCCCCTTAAAAGAAACTTCGCCTCGAAGTTTAAGAAAATCAACTAGTAGGCACTCACACCGCTTCGGGTGTGCTAAGACAATGATAATTCCAATGAAATTCCATACCAATCCAATCCTTTATTTCCATCCATTTCCATAACAACATTACACTCGAGATTACTCAACCTCAAACGAAACCAAGATATACCAAGACATAGCATGATGAAAATCAACAGTCACATATACTGTGTCATATTGTAAAAACCAAGCACATACAAACACCTCTCATTCTGCTAATACTGTTCTCCCTTTACTAACAATGCAACGAGGCATAATCCGGATGAGATAACGAAGGAGGAGTATGTCAGCATATCCCCCTTAAAAGAGCTAAGGTACGCCCTCGTACCGCTACTAACGACACATTCAAAGAATTCAACACCTTATTAACCAGCTTTGTTGTGAATTTACTGCACCGTTGATTTTATCTATGATCGTTACATATATCCGTATCTCTTGATTGTTATGTAATTGTATTTCCTTGGTGGTTATAAAATTTTATCTATGATTATTATCCATTCATTTAATGACTGATACGAATTATATGTCCATATATGATCATTTATCATATCAATTATATTACCAAGCTATAAACCAGGTGTAGTAAGTACTTGAGTAGTTTAACATAATATTCCCGATCATTTAATAATCCTCAATAATCTTCCAAAATTATCTTCAAAGGTTTATTAGTCAACCATATGTTAAAACTCTATAAGATAAATATTTTCTGTGACTTTTCAAGTTTCAATTGTTTTATAATTAACTATCGTATTTTAGACGATTCATACAGTGTTTACTTTATAAAATTTACTTATTATATAACTTCACCCAAGACAGAATTTTAAGAAGTTCTTCCAAAATCTGATTCCTTTACCTTAAAATTTATATATATATATATATATATATATATATATATATATATATATATATATATATATATATATATATATATATATATATATATATATATTTAAGGTAGGGACTCTATATAAAATTTTAAGTCAAATGAGTAGTCTAATGAAACTCACTCACTCTCGGTAATTATTTTTCTTAAGGTTTGTTCTATGTAAGTATTCTCCTGATTATTAAATCTTAGTACTCTCTTAGACAATGGTGGCTTTTGTAAATATCACTCTTAGTGATGACTTCTAAGATTTTATCTATGTATAAGGTTAAACTTCTAAATAAACATGAGGATTTCCAAATCTTTAAGTAACTCTCAATTTTTCACTAGACACCCAATACTCCAATATTTAGGGCTCAATAATATTTAGTTTATTATTACTCATGTGTTTTTCACTCCATAGGTAAGTATTTTTTTTTTCACCAAGGATTTAACTCGGTAAACTCTTTACATGCACGATTTAGTACTGGATCTTAATATACGAGTTTTTGAACTGTTCATTGTGGCTAGTAAGAAATATGCCTAGCTCAAGATTCCATGATGGTAACGTCTTACCACCACTTCCCCTCAAGTTCAACACATCCATCACCTGCGTAGAAGATTATTTACAGTTAGATGACAAGGCTTGTCTAGCCCCTAAACTTCTAGAAGTGGGTGTGCACCCCCACTACTTTCAGCCTAGGAGTTCGTCGCACCAGGCACTTCCCGTAGGGTTTAGGTTTGGTGTTTTCTTTCTAAAGTTACATAGAGTTTTAGTGTGTTTTACAAGTTCAGATGTTGATCTTTTCTAATACGCTACTAGTTCTTGTTAGCTTAATAATTTTCTAGACTTAAGAATATCCAACTTACCTTTAGGTAACAATTTGTACCAAGTAATTCTTGAGATTTATTTTCAAACTTTAAAGAAGTTGAAGTACTTTCACATAATATCAATACTAATTTAGTTATTTAAAGTTCTATTTGTATACTGTTTTTCAGCCAAAAGTATTCTTTAAAATTTCTAGAGCATGTGTACTTGTTCTTAAGGAATTGTATTCTTAGCCATGTATTCTCCATAAGTATGCTTTGAGAATAGCTTAATATAAGATTTATCCCAACCAAAATCTTAACACACTCAATAGATGATATTCCAACCTATATTTATACTGTAGTTTAATGTTCGAACAGAACAACAGCACACCATTCTCTACAGACATTCATAAAAAGAAAGTGTATAAAGAATCATTCACTAATCTAAGAAGGGTTAGGGTCATGCCTTACTGGAATCCTCACTTCCCAATTCTACCCCAATTCCTCAGTTTTAAGTGCACCTATAATCTAAGTATTTCACTCGGCTTGTTTTTCTCGGGTTCAGAGCGCAACTACGCTCTGATACCACTTTCTGTAACACCCCTATAATAATAAAACAACAGCAGAAAATAAACTGAAGGTGCTACAGACCATCGGGCTCCAAACACCCGGTACCAACCTCACCAATTACAACCATTACAATTAACTAAGTTACGGTCTGAACTTCGAGAAAACTTAACATAACATAACAATATAAACACATTCACTCTCCATAAACCTAATCCCATCCCATCACTCATGCTCGTCGTGGCCACCTGTAAATCAATTGTACTGCAAGATGAACCAAGCAGCCCACCCCGAGAGGGGTGAGTCAGTTCCCTGGAATGGAACTGGTACAATTCTCCAAAAACAAAAACAAACTTTAAAACATCACTCTTCAAAATAAACAGTAACATGAAAACAACTCTTAAAAGTAAACACAGAGATAAAGCACTTCAAAATAATCAAGTTAAAGAGAAAGAAAACAAGACAAATATAAGATAGAGAACTTCCAACCAAGTCATCCACTTAAGTAGTCACACCACATAGTTAGTAAGCATCCATTGTTGATGTTAGAACCAATTCTGGTTAAGAAGAGAAAGACTTAAGTAGTCACAAAGGACCAGGAGTGACATTAATATCCATAACCCGTGGTAGACAGTTTATGTCTCCACCATTTCAGAAGATGATTCCCATAGACAAAATATACTCAAGAGTGGAATAAACCAATTGGGGAAGATGGCCCCACCGCCAGTCAGTTGTCACAATGACGAGGTAAACAGACCTCCGCTGTTAGTTGTCCATATGGACGAGGTATAGCAGACCTCCGCTGCCACCGACCCGTTCTCAGTCATCGGTGAAAAGTGTGTGCACCACTTAATAGAAATAATCCATACTCAATACCAAGAATAACACTTTCCCCATATTCCCATTAGATTTTTAACTGCACGAGAGCAATACCAAAACATCCAGTCCTACAGAGTGCAGAGGCGTAAACCCTCAACAATTAATATCCAATAGAAAGAATCCATTTCCAATAAGGCTGATCAAACTCGACTCATGGTTGAAACATTACCCATTATCCAATGGAAGAATTACCACTACCAGATATTTTCCTATATTCCCAGTCACCCCACTAAATCATTAACTACACAAGAGCAATACCAAAACACTCGTCCTACAGAGTGCAGAAGCGTAAACCCTAGGCAGTTAATATTTAGTGAAACAACTAGATAGGAGGAACCAATAACCAAGGAAGTTTCACATACAGGCTCAGTTAGTCACATGAAGCTCAGTTAGTCACACAACAGTTTCATTTTGAAATCCATTCAAGATCAGTTGGTGTTTCCAAAACATTCCATAAAGTCCATCAGCAAAAGTATCGAGTACGAGAAATCGTACCTGGGTAACGCTGTAGCAGTTCTAATCAACTTGCGCAAACAATCAATAGTACTCTGAAGAATATTAAAGTTAATCTATCATCAATCACTTGTAGCCTATGTTACGCTTAAATAAACTTCTTACTCTTATTTCAAAGTCTCAATTATCTTTTAAGCCCTCACTTACATGTTATGTATAATCTTTGTGTTATCTGAGAACGTTGTATAGCCCAGGTGGTAAGATCAAGGAATGTATTCGATCAACATTTGCTAATTGTCCACTCCTATCCACTTTATTCATACTTAACCACAATCCTCACATTCAAGACTTTTGAGACCTCTATATCATAAATGTGTTTATGTTATATAATTAAATCTAAGAATTTCGATAACAATCTTAAGCTCAATACCTTTATTCTTAATTTAGAATAAACATTGCATTATGACCTATGATGGACTCATCTCAGAATACTATACTATTATCTCACAATGTAAAGATTATGTATTTAAACAATATCTACTAGACAATCCATTATGATTAAGTCTTTCCCTTAACTTAATTAAGATCTACATCTTGTATATTGGAATCATAATGTTGTAGATACAATTTATTATAACTTAATTGAGCCACTAAACTCATTATCATATCCTTAGTTTAGAATGACTTCCTATTATAACCGTCTAATAATCTTGCCATAAGATGTTGAATTACCTCTCATATTGAAAAAACTATATTATAGTTAACTTAGACTTATCGAACTCTTACATTTAGTATTCACAAGGTACATTATTTGCTTAATTATTACCTATATAATAAGGTGTTTTAAATATAACCTTTTATGTATCCTTACTTACCTTTAATCTCCTAAATGTTTTATTTTTACACACATACACTCTATAGACTATGTATAATCCTTTTGTACTAAACTTCAATAAATTAAGCCTTAAATACGTTTTAAATTATTTTTACAAAGCCTAGGTTTCAAAGGAATAACTTAATAAATTAATTCCCTTTATTGTATTTAGGATGGACAATATATCTACATAGACAGTAGAATGTATCAAAGAATTAAATTCTGGTTCGTAGAGAAATTATTAATTATATGAAATTCTCATATTTTATATTCAATAAACTATCATTAATCCCATTAAGACGTAAAGTTATCAATATAATATCTGATGTAACTTAGTTTTATAATCTAACAAAGGTCAAAGGTTTTAAGTATCAAATTCCTATTTATAAACCTTCTATAATTCTAACTACATACCTCACTTAATTGTAAACTCACATCCGAAGTTGTAACACCCCTACCATTAATACATGCTTACCGTCCAATCTCTTACACGTCAGATACACGCAGCGGATATTTACTTACGTACAATGGGTGATACAATGCCGTTAACCACCCACGTGGCTAACAAGGCTACTACTACTGCTTACAGCATCGGTCTGATGGACCGGAATCCCGAGTACTACACTTCCACAACACATACTCCATTCATCAAACGAATACTACAAGGTTCCATTCAATACTTTACTCCTTCATTAACCATACAATACAAATACATAACCGAGTTTACTAGGTTCCCAATACCATTACAATGCTTCTTCCAAGTTCATACATACTCACTAAGAGGCTACTTACTACCCGTTCCTCACACGCTACTTACTTCTAAATACCAGGGTGTGCCTCCGGTCTCTTCCTTGACCATATTCGTTTCGGGTACCTGCACACTAAAAAATGTCCCCCGAAGGGGTCAGCTTTCGCCGAGCATGATAACCGCATACCCCGCGTACTAGTGAGGGTACGCCGACCACTTGGTCGAATACATGCAGTTCATTTTCATACAAACATACATGCATACATGCTCTTACACACAATACAATAGTACTTACGCAAACATACATACATACAATCCATCACATACAAGGAATACGATATAACCATGCAATACTTACTTACCTTCTTCCGAATACACATACTTACTACATACACAAAGTACAGTTCTTGTTAGCTTCATTGTTCCACCCGGTTAATCGGGTGGAGATTACTCTTTTACTCGTTACTTCATACATACGCATACATACTCATACATACTTACGGATCCATACTTACTTACTCTTACTCTTACTCAAGTTAAGTCGTCGGGACCTCCGGCCCTGGGGACTACACCGTCCCACCTCCGGGATTTACTTGACTCACCAATCCGGGATGCTACCCATTTAAGGGATTTGGGCCGCGGACCAGTTTAAGAGTCAGGAATTGCAGCCAACCTCTTGTGACTCCGCATCCTCACGCGTGGCCGAAACTATATCGGACTTCTACTCATTCCGGTTTACTCACTTAAGTTAGGAGTTAGGTAGTTAGGAATTAGCAGAAGTCAACATTCAAGCCACAATAATACAATACACATATACACATACATACGAAATACATTACAATATACAAGTACACTACAAATACAATACACTTCATCATCATTCATATATTTCATGAATTATACAAACTATTGTTCGAGGCAAATATCAAGAACAATGTAAACAAGCACGAGTAGGTGCAATATAGTCCGATTCATGCATTTATCTTATTAGGTGATCAAATAAGCACACAAATCGGGGTAACCAGATTAGGATACAGGGCATGAAGAAATCATACCTTTCACCGTTGTACTTGTATCCCAATGTTCCTCCGGTGTTCACAAATCAAATTCCTATGATATACATATAACCGAATGATTACTCTAACTATCATGAACTCAATTCGATTACTCTTACATTTCCTAATTCATACTTACTAAGTTTTTACATTCCTTACACTTATATTCCATTTACTTCCTTTTCTTTACTTATCCATGATTTACTTACATATATATATATATATATACATATGTATAGGTGGGTACACATATATATTGTATATATATATACTAGTTATAATCCTATAGTTTTTTTTTTGTAAGTTTTGACCCGACCGAACTTGCGACCGACCTTGCAAGTTCGGTCCAAGTCAGTAGGCTACATCGGGTGAAAATTCCAGGGCCGACCGACCTTGCAAGTTCGGTCCCAAGGTCGGTCCATTCCAGAGAGTTACTTAACGGAAAATTTTAGCCCGACCGACCTTGCAAGTCCGGTCGCAAGGTCGGTCCATTCCAGTAGCTTACAAGACGGAAATTTTTCTGGCCGACCGAACTTGCAAGTCCGGTCGCAAGTCCGGTCGATTCCAGTAGGTTACAGACGGGAGAATTTTCTGGTCCGACCGAACTTGCAAGTCCGGTCGCAAGTCCGGTCGATTCCAGAAGCTTTCCCGTCTTTGTAAATCTGGGCTCGACCGAACTTGCAAGTCCGGTCCGGCCCAGTATTTGCATTTTTACTTCTGTTTTCAGTCCTATACTTTACCCATTGTTTCTCCAATCTTCTTACATGTAATCCCACATGTTTAAACACTACCTAGGCCCTCCAAATTGCCTTAGTTCATCCACCAATCCCTTACCAAATCCATCAATCCACTTACACAATTTTCCTCACTTCATTCCAGCACTTATACCTATTTTGTCTCTTCATTGCTACAGATTTTTAAACCAACTTCTATCATCCAATACTTCCTCTACCAATGTCACTCCTAGCATCCCAAATACCTCTTCTTACTTTGCCAATTCACTTCCAAGCAATTGTACCATCTATACCCAAGTCCAACATTCATTTACCAATTCTTACACACTAGTTATTTTTCCCAACTTCTCCAAGGCATTTTTACACTTTGCTACAGATGATTTGGTTTCCTCCACTACCATGCTACCGAGATTTACACTCACTCAACTTCAACCTCCATTATTTCCTTCTCAACTAATGTTACTCCTCCTCAGCATTCAAAATACATCACTCACAAACCTAATTCCGTCCCATTTACAACCCTCTTCCCAAATCTGTTACAAGCTACTAAACCACTCATTTAACTTCCAAGACCGTTTCCAAATGTATCTAAGTCCTCAATTCCTAGTTAAAATTCGAGCCAAAACCACAATGGTTCTACCATCACACAAATACAAAAATATAAAGTCCATCCCAATACATACAACCGATACTCCATCAACATCACTACAATACTCTACACAATGTACTTGGCTCTAAAGGCCCTACCATTTACTCACTAGTTCCCAAATACTCGAAACTTCATAAAACTCCACTACCAATGCAATAGTTTACGTTCTTTGATTGTTCACACCAACACTCCATTGCTCTAAGGCATGAAATTAACCGTAGTAAAGAGCTCTTACCTTGAGCTTATAATTCCTTTCATTCTTTTCCCCATTCTCCTCTTCTTTTTTCTTGTCCCAAATCGGCCATGTGGGAATGGAGTTTCCAACTCCATCCCAGCACCCAATGAACACAAAACAACTATATTAATATACCAACCCCTTAATTAATGTTAGTTCATATAAATGCTTAAAAAGATTTCTAGGGTTTACCTTTGGAGAGTTTTTGAAGGGGTCTATTGCCCTGGTCGAGAAGGTGAATCCACCACCACTTGCTAGGTTGATATTTTGCTCAAAAGAGAGAGAGAGAAAACAAGGTATACACTATGGTTAAAAATCGGTTATATGAAAGGAGATGGGGGAAACATGAGTTTTTCATGTAGAATTTTTACCTGGTTGGGAAAGAGGAGACTCCAAGCTTTACATTGGTGCCATTTGTCTCATTGAATGTGGAAAACCCATGGAGATGAAATCATCCTTTTCCAAATTTGTGAAAAGAAGAATGATAAGAGGAGGATGAGGGATTACAAATCTGTAATTACAAAAATAAAATTTTGTGATTGGAGCTCAAATGTGGCTTGAGCATGAGGTAGAAGAAGGAAGCCATGGGAGGCTTGTGAGCTTCAAGAAATCGCCCATACAAGGGGGGAAGGGAGAAAGATAAGGAGGAAAGGAAAAAATAGGAGATGAGGGGAAGACGAAGATAAGTAGAAAGAAAAAGAGGTGTTTCTGTTGTACCTTTTGTATTTTTTCTTTCTTCTTTCTTTTCTCCTTTCTTTATTTACTTATTTGTTGTGTGTGTGGAGGGAAGGGACCGGCTGTACACAGCCCTTTGTGGTTTGTTGTAAAATTGTATTTATTGAAAGTGGACACACTAGTTTGGTTAATTTTATGTTTTACTCACCCCACAACTTCCCGTTTTTGACAGTTTTCACTATGTCCTACGTTAGTTTTAATTTTATTGGTTATTAAGCTTCCATAGCTATAATTAAATATTTATTTAATGATTATAATCTTTACGGGTCCGTTTGACCACTTAAAGTCACGTTTTTCGGGTTTTCTCGAAAAACATGCTCTAAAGCTCTATTAGCGTTTTAATACATTATTTGGATCCGTTTTCTTCGGGAGTTGTGTTCCCATATATATTTAGGTCTTATTAACCTTGAGAATCCCTATAATACGCTAAGCGAGTCTCATACCTCTTATGGTTTTTAACGCGGATTAAGCGTTTTTCGCTTTTTAAGCGTTCTTTATTTCTTTTGGATTTATTTTTCCTTACCAATATTAATTAGGTACCATTAGGCCCCTAAATACGTATTAGATTAATTTAAAATCCCTATATTTAGTTCGGGGTATTTCAATCTACCCCCTTAAGAACTTTGTCCTCAAAGTTGTTCGAGGTATTGGGATTACTAATCCTTACTCTTTTATACCTGTCTAGTGCCAAGTCATCATCCTTCCTCCTTACAATTCCCAAATCTACTCCTCAAGGTTCCATACATACCATACCAGATACCAATGTACAATAGCTACTCCATCTGCATTACTACCGACATCCGGTTCCTCCTTACCAATTTATACGTACATACAATGCAAAGCTATTCCCGAAGCAATGCTACACATTCCAATCCCGTAGGCACTCAGGTCATCTAAACACGGGACTCCTCTATGTCCCGCCGCCCTTGGAATTATACCACATACTACCTTACTATCTTCCTCGGTACTCACTTCTAACACACATCCTCATTCTCCCTACTAAAAGAAATTCTCCCATCCACTACTACCAATTAAAATTCTAAAACATACGACTCCATATTCCAATTTTATTCATTACTTATATCCTATGTGTGATTCTTGTGACCACTTGGGGGAGCTTCAAGAATCATTCGACCCTGATGTGATCAGCATCAGTGTTGAACTATCTTTCCACCCCAATTTGTGTTCGGTTTCCCTTGATCTGATCAGGATCAAGTTCGACTTCCCACATCAGTTCAACCAAACAAATAATTTAATTGTTTTCATTTTCTATCTTTTTATTCTTTCTAGTCGTGATTACGAATTCATACATCTCCAAAGGATGGAATCAGTCCATCAATCATCCTCACTCTATTTCCCAAATGCTTTACTCCATGGTTCAATCCTCTGCTCATTTCATCAACCTTCACTACTTCCATCCATTACTCACCCATCATATCCTACATTCTAACTAAGGAATACTACATTTATAAGATTTAGTTGACTACAATTGTTTCAAATATTTTACTTACGATTCCACTACTCATAAACTTCATTCATCTACTATCCTCGTTCATTTCGTACTACTTCTTCAAAGGTTACAATACTTGTGGAACTCCGTCCACTACCCGTTATTTTCCTTTACTAATACTCTTACATTGGTGTTACAAGATGGGTATACTCCTCCTATGGTATTTGCATGTCTAATGCCTAATTACCATAATTACAATATGAATGAGTACTTATGTTTATTTAACATAGTATCAATCATCCATTGGCTCTCATTGTGCTATGTACATTACGGTTTAAGTGTTTATATTCATAAAACTTGCATTAAGCGGTTTTCGCTCTACCCCCCTTAAAAGGGATTACGCCCACGTAATCTACCATATATTATTGTTAAACATTGGTTTAATCAGTTCGGGCAAACTGAAGCGTTTAGCTTCACTACGGTATACTATAGAATATGCTCTGGTCAAAGGGTCTTAACCATACCAACGGTTTAGTCTTTGCACCAAGAGTTCCTATGAGTTTATTTAACTCATCATTAATTCGGTTCTAGCCTATTAGGCTTCAAGGCATTAATAGCCATTGTATATACCTCACTAGGTATATTGTCTCCTAGCTAGGGCCCACTAGCTTCTGCTGCGCGACCCTGATAGCTTGGGTTACTTACCCTTCGTGTTATCATTAATGTGCTATACATCACCTCCCATCCGTCTATTATGGGAATAAGGTTTATTAAACACTGCGGTATTCTTTTACCGTGTTTGAACTCAACGAGTTAAGATTTATAACCAGCTCTCTGGTAATCTACTGCACATGCTATTCGTGCTTCCACGATTATTCGTTAAGTTCTTCCGACTTATTGTCGGGCGAGGTTAAGTCACTACTTAGTTGTAGTACTTCCTCTGTTGTGTCAATAGCTTCTGAATTATGCCAGTTCTCCTGGTTCAGTACAAGTGTTCTTTACTTGTATGACCTTGCATTGATATGCGTCGGTCCTAGTGACTTTCTTAAGTCTCCTTTCGCCTTTTATTCCATTGGAATTCACATCTGTGACTGTTAGTGTGTGTTCACTCTTCGTGCTTCTTTGGCCCTAGGCCGCACGGTTTGTTGCTAAGCTTGCTTAACTGGCTTATGCCGTGTTTGTGGTGAAAGGAAGGATTTACTACAATTTACATTCTCCATATCCCTAACCATCTCATTAGATCATTAGCTGAACCAGTGCAATGCCAAAACACTCAGTCATACAGAGTGCAGAGGCGTAACGCTTGACTAAGTCACTTATGTGATAGGAAAGAATATTTCTGTGTGTCATCTCATACTTATACTCCGTGTTATTGCTTAACTACTTCCCTCATAGCGGTCGCTTATTGCGCACCGTATTCTTACTCATTGTACAACATTGCTTTTACTGTTTCTGTTACTGTGGTAGTTCCTTTTTACTTAGTGACATTGTCATTGGCACCATTTCCTTATGGTGTAATACACTAGGAGTTCCCTGTGTTTGTGTGTATGACGGTTGTCATAGCATACGACAATCTTATTATCTTCCTAATGTGGAGATGTCTTATTCACTTAGGTTTTATGTGTAGGTTAACTTACCACGCATTCTATCATCATTTGTGATACAATTTACCAAGTATCTTGGTTGACCAAGGATAAAGCAATTTACCGGTTTACAAGCTCTCTTGAGCGTTGGTCATTCGTGATGTGCAACGTGCACTCACATTGATTGTTTTTGACAATTACTGTCCTCCCAAAGCTGAGCTTGGTTTAGGCTCTGGCTGTGTAGTTTTGCTTGTATGTATATTACCAGGACCCCACGAAACTTCCAGGGTTTTCTGGTCCCGTTCTCCAATTGGAGGGTATTCTATCAGTGACAAGTGAAGGTTCTTGTTGAGGGGTTTGTCACCACTCATATGTCTCATAACAAGGTTTGCTATGTTGGTGTTTACGCAATGGTCCACCACATGTTTGGGTGTTATGGAGTATGCTTACTCCCTTAGTCGTAATGGTTTGGAAATCTCATTTCCTTATCCATCATCCCTTGGCAATATCTATTGCGTGGTTTTATTGTTATAGTAGATGGAAGCCTTTTCTAGGGTTCACATCATCACCGCATTAGTGGTCTTTGGTTAACGAGGGGTACCTTCCCTTGGGTTTCCCGTAGTGTTCAAGTGTGGACTAGGCCAATGTTGGCATTATCATGATTCTTATGCCCCTGTGCTACCACTGCTACAGAAGCATGGCAGTAAATAAGAACTCCGTCAACTGTATACTAGGCTGATGCTCTAGTGACAGTGACATTGAGTTGGCCATTACTCCAAGCCACTCAGGATGTTGGGTTCGAATTTATGGTCCAGTTGTTGATTTCTTGTCATATGAGGCAATCCCTCTTGCAAGTCTTGTTACCCATGGTGTGGGTTTTGCAACCGTTTGAGTTCGTATAACGTATTTGGTTTACGGCTTCTAGCCGTATTGCTACAAGCTATGCCCCTTGCAAGCTGCTTATACATGTCTCCACTCCATGTATACCGTCATAGGCTGAGATATTATTGGGCTCCATGGTAAGTCGTGACATCACGCTTCCGTTCATAGGAGACCCTTTAGGCAATCTGGTGTTAATAGGTGCCTCTCCGTAATTTAGGGCATTTCCTGTTAAGTGAAATCCCTTTGGTGTCCTAACCGAGTGTTCGTCCAGTTCCTGTATTCTCATCTCGACGCTTTGCTTAACTGTTGTCCATCTAGTCACCCTCAAGGATTGCTCCTGGGTGTTGTTAAATTATGCCGTTACTTCCGGCTAATGGTTATGATATGTTGTCCACTGTACCGTCTTGTGGTATCGTTCTTGAGTTGTCCCTTTTTGGGTTGTAACGTCTCTCGTTCTTGGGTAGACTGTTTACACTCGCTCCTAGTGCTTAGGACTAGGTTTGATATCCCCTTTAATGATGGAGTATACTTGTGGTAATCTTGGGGTTGCTCTTGAGGATTCCGCCTTGTTTGTTGAGCATTGTTAGATTCACGTTAGGCATTCGCCTCACTGTGTTTAGGCTGGTATTCCATCCAGCTGTCAGGTAGTTGCTTGGGTTATTTGAGACATATCCAATGTCTATACTTATTAGTCTGTGCTTTTGCACTTCCTAGTTCTTATTCCTCACTTCAGATGGATTCTTTGAGTTCCTTGATACTTGATCGTCTGAGTGTCCAGCTGCTCTGATTGAACTCACTCATGGTCCGTAGAATGGAGTTGACTACTTCCCGTGTGTCGCACACTACATGTATACATACGTGGGGTACCATATTGATACGTTACCACTTACCCAACTATGTCGGGCCCGCAAGCTCCTTCGGAGTGCGGTTGTCCCACATCCCGTAACGGGTACACTCGTAGTGTTCGGCACACGCCTAGGTGAAGTATTCTATTGTCACTCCTCTTGTATCATTTTTGATACTCACCGTAATGCTGTTGGTCTGGTTTTAAAATCCAGGTTTTAAAAGAAGGTTTATGGTTTTGAAAGAAATTTTTGGGTTTTAAAAAAACAACGGTTCGGTATTGAAAGAAAGCTCTCATGGCATAGCCATGTTTGAGGTCTTGACCCAGTCTAGCCTCTCGCTGACTGGTAAGTACCGTAGTCGGCCGTTAAGCCTTCCAAGGTTTTCATTCGTCTGGTTGTTAGGATGTGTGATCCTATGGTTGTTTCGTTACAGTCACCGTACATTACTATGTACTTGTGACGTGTAGTGTTCCTTTACATATCTCTGTCTTACTACTGCACTTGCTTGCCTTGGCAAGTGCGTGGTATCGGTGGTTTTTTGATAATCCTATGCCAATCTCGGTATGGTTTCCATTTGTGTTTGTTAGTCTCGTTGACGCTTCCCTCGATCTATTGATCTATAATTGGTATACTCGCTCCTTTAGGTAGCTTCTTGGTGGTCTAGACATGGCTGTCGTAGAACTGGGTACTCCTCCACTCCTTGGAGGTTCCCGTTCTATTTGGTTTAGTGTCGCTCCTTGTGGCTCGTTCCCACACATTTGTGGTGGTTACTGATCCTTCCTTGTTTAGGCATTACGCTTGTAGTCCTATTGGTTTATATCTCATGATTGTTCTTGTAGTTGTCTGAGCTATATTGGCCAGGTGTTGCAACCTTGATGGCATCGTAGTTTTGGAGTTAACCGCTTCCGCGACTATGTCCTTAGTCGGCTAGCATACCGTTGGTGGTATGATTCAAGTATTACTATCCCGTAGACTTGTGTCTCGGATTTCGTTTACTGCCCCCTTTTTCATTCGTTGCACGGTTAGTGCTTCTGTCCTGCTGTTGGTTGACTAGCTAGGTTTCGCGACTGCTAAGCAGGTCGCCCCATGCTGTTGCAAGTTATAGCCTCCTCGTGGTTGGAGTGCTCATTCTACCGCTATTACATGCGGGGTTGTGGTTCAACCGGGAACTATCTCCGGGACTTCCAGTTCTTGGAATCTACTACATGTCGGTTCTTGTTTACTGTGTGATTGATTCACCACTGCCAGATCGGGTTTCCCCGAGTATGAGAAGACTTTTCCTCTCCTCTGGTGTCCTTTCCCAAGTTACACAGTGGGGTTTGCGGCGGGCGGGACTGGTATTGTAGGTATCCGGTACTCACCGGGAGTTCCTAACTAGCATCTCTCTAATGCTATCCACTCAGCCCATAGCCCTAAGCTTCTAATTCCTAACTCGGTATTTCCTAAACTCGGTATTTCCAGTCATCAGAGCGATACTTCGCTCTGATACCACTTTTTGTAACACCACTACCATTATACATGCTTACCGTCCAATCTCCTTACGTGTCATACACGCAGCGGATATTTACTTACGTACAATGGGGATACAATACCGATAACCACCCCGTGGCTAACAAGGCTACTACTACTGCTTACAGCATCGGTCTGATGGACCGAAATCCCGAGTACTACACTTCCACAACACATACTCCATTCATCAAACGAATACTACAAGGTTCCATTCAATACTTTACTCCTTCATTACCATACAATACAAAATACATAACCGAGTTTACTAGGTTCCCAATACCATTACAATGCTTCTTCCAAGTTCATACATACCCACTAAGAGGCTACTTACTACCCGTTCCTCACACGCTACTTACTTCTAAATACCAGGGTCGCCTCCGGTCTCTTCCTTGACCATATTCGTTTCGGGTACCTGCACACTAAAAAATGTCCCCCGAAGGGGTCAGCTTTTGCCGAGCATGATAACCGCATACCCCGCGTACTAGTGAGGGTACGCCGACCACTTGGTCGAATACATGCAGTTCATTTTCATACAAACACATGCATACATGCTCTTACACACAATACAATAGTGCTTACGCAAACATACATACATACAATCCATCACATACAGGAATACGATATAACCATGAAATACTTACTTACCTTCTTCCGAATACACATACTTACTACATACACAAAGTACAGTTCTTGTTAGCTTCATTGTTCCACCCGGGTTAATCGGGTGGAGATTACTCTTTTACTCGTTACTTCCTACATAACGCATACATACTCATACATACTTACGGATCCATACTTACTTACTCTTACTCTTACTCAAGTTAAGAAGTCGTCGGGACCTCCGGCCCTGGGGACTACACCGTCCCACCTCCGGGATTTACTTGACTCACCAATCCGGGATGCTACCCATTTAAGGGATTTGGGCCGCGGACCATTCTAAGAGTCAGGAATTGCAGCCAACCTCTTGTGACTCCGCATCCTCACGCGTGGCCGAAGCTATATCGGACTTCTACTCATTCCGGTTTACTCACTTAAGTTAGGAGTTAGGTAGTTAGGAATTAGCAAAGTCAACATTCAAGCCACAATAATACAATACACATACACATACATACGAAATACATTACATATACAAGTACACTACAGAATACACTACACTTCATCATCATTCATATATTTCATGAATTATACAAACTATTGTTCGAGGCAATTATCAAGAACAATGTAACAAGCACGAGTAGGTGCAATATAGTCCGATTCATGCATTTATCTTGTTAGGTGATCAAATAAGCACACAAATCGGGGTAACCAGATTAGGATACAGGGCATGAAGAAATCATACCTTTCACCGTTGTACTTGTATCCCAATGTTCCTCCGGTGTTCACAAATCAAATTCCTATGATATACATATAACCGAATGATTACTCTAACTATCATGAACTCAATTCGATTACTCTTACATTTCCTAATTCATACTTACTAAGTTTTTACCTTCCTTACACTTATATTCCATTTACTTCCCTTTCTTTACTTATCCATGATTTACTTACATATATATATGTGATATTATACACTAGTTATATCCTATAGTTTTTTTTTGTAAGTTTTGACCCGACTGAACTTGCGACCGACCTTGCAAGTTCGGTCCAAGTCAGTAGGCTACATCGGGTGAAAATTCCAGGGCCGACCGACCTTGCAAGTTCGGTCCCAAGGTCGGTCCATTCCAGAGAGTTACTTACGGAAAATTTTAGCCCGACCGACCTTGCAAGTCCGGTCGCAAGGTCGGTCCATTCCAGTAGCTTACAAGACGAAATTTTTCTGGCCGACCGAACTTGCAAGTCCGGTCGCAAGTCCGGTCGATTCCAGTAGGTTACAGACGGGAGAATTTTTCTGGTCCGACCGAACTTGCAAGTCCGGTCGCAAGTCCGGTCGATTCCAGAAGCTTTCTCGTCTTTGTAATCTGGGCTCGACCGAACTTGCAAGTCCGGTCGCAAGTTCGGTCCGGCCCAGTATTTGCATTTTTACTTCTGTTTTCAGTCCTATACTTTACCCATTGTTTCTCCAATCTTCTTACATGTAATCCCATGTTTAAACACTACCTAGGCCCTCCAAATTGCCTTAGTTCATTCACCATTCCCTTACCAAATCCATCAATCCACTTACACAATTTTCCTCACTTCATTCCAGCACTTATACCTACTTTGTCTCTTCATTTGCTACAGATTTTTAAACCAACTTCTATCATCCAATACCTCCTCCACCAATGTCACTCCTAGCATCCCAAATACCTCTTCTTACTTTGCCAATTCACTTCCAAGCAATTGTACCATCTATACCCGAGTCCAACTTCATTTACCAATTCTTACATACTAGTTTTTCCCTAACTTCTCCAAGGCATTTTTACACTTTGCTACAGATTTTGGTTTCCACTACCATGCTACCGATTTATCACTCAACTTCTAACCTCCATTACTTCCTCAACTAATGTTACTCCTCGCATTCAAAATACATCACTCTCACACCTAATTCCGTCCCATTTACAACCTCTTACCCAATCTGTTACAAGCTACTAAACCACTCATTTTAACTTTCCAAGACCTGTTCCAAATGTATCTAAGACCTCAAATTCCTAGGTAAAATTCGACATAGTCTCCCCATAATTCTTACTTGCTCCCATATGCACTTTCTCGTCAAACTCATTCCTAATCTAGCCAAACCACAACGGTTCTACCAGCACTCATACAAAATATAAATCCATCCCAATACACCGATACTCCATCAACATCAATACTAATACTCATACACAATGTACTTGGCTCTAAGGCCTACCATTTACTCACTAGTTCCCAAATACTCGAAACTTCATAAGCTCCAATACCAATGCAATAGTTTAGGTTCTTTACTTGTTCACCCACTCCATTGCTCTAATGCATGAAATTAACCTTAGTAAAGAGCTCTTACCTTGAGCTTATAATTCTTTCATTCTTTTCCCAATTCTCTCCCTTCTTTCTTTCTTGCCCAAATCAGCCATGTGGGGAATGGAGTTGCCAAACTCCATTCCCATCACCCAATGAACACAAACAACTATAATTAATATACCAACCCTTAATTAATGTTAGTTCATATAAATGCTTAAAACAAGATTTCTAGGGTTTACCTTTGGAGAGTTTTAGAAGGGGTCTTTGCCCTTGGTTCGAGAAGGTGAATCCACCACCATTGCTAGGTTGATATTTTGCTCAAAAGAGAGAGAAAACAAGGTATCACATATGGGTAAAAATCGGTTATGAAAGGAGATGGGGGAAACATGAGTTTTTCATGTAGATTTTTACCTTGTTGAAAGAGGAGACTCCAAGCTTTACATTGGTGCCATTTTCTCTTTGAATGGGGAAAACCCATGGAGATGAAACTCATCTTTTTCCGAATTTTGAAAAGAGAGAATGATAGAGGAGGATGAGGGGATTACAAATATGTAATTATTTTGTGATTGGAGCTCAAATGTGGCTTGAGCATGAGGTAGAAGAAGGGAAGCCATGGGAGGCTTGTGGAGCTTCAAGAAATCGCCCATACCAGAGGAAAGAGAAGGAGGAAATCGATGGGGAAAGGAAAGAATAGGAGAGAGAGAAAAAAGTGAGGAAAGAGAGTGTTCTTTTACCTTTTTGTATTCTTTTCTTTCTTCTTTCTTTTCTCCTTTCTTTATTTACTTATTTGTTGTGTGTGAGAGGGAAGGGGACCGGCTGTACACAGCCCTTTGTGGGTTTTTAAAATTTTATTTATGAAAGTGGACACACTAGTTTGGTTTATTTATGTTTCTTTCTACCCCCCAACTTCCCGTTTTTGACAGTTTTCACTATTTCCTCGTTTTATTAATTTTATTGGTTATTAAGCTTCCATAAATGCTTAATAATATTTATTTAATGATTTAATAATCTTTACGGGTCCGTTTGACCACTTAAAGTCATGTTTTTCGGGTTTTCTCGAAAAACGTGCTCTAAAGCTCTATTAGCGTTTTAATACATTATTTGGATCCATTTTCTTCGGGAGTTGTTCCCATATATTATTTAGGTCTTATTAAACCTTTAGAATCCCTATATACGCTAACCGAGTCTCATACCTCTTATGGTTATTTAACGCTTATTTAGCGTTTTTCGCTTTTTAAGCGTTTCTTTATTTCTTTTGGATTTATTTTCCTTACCAATATTAATTAGGTACCATTAGGCCCCTAAATACGTATTAGATTAATTTAAATCCCTATATTTAAGTTTGGGGTATTTCACGGACGCTGAGCCGGACACATGCATTTTATGTCCAGATCTTCTATTTTAAAGGCGTTCACAAGAATGAAACATTCACGATTCAACTTTCAGATTTCAAAACAGAGAGGCGAGACCTATTCGAGACAGAGGAGCGTCGTGACTTCTTCTACACCAGGAGGAGGATTTCTGCTCTGATTTCTTATGTCTGTTCAACCTGATTCCTTGCAAATCTTCAGTTTATCATAGAGATGATTTCTACACCTTCTTCTCTTGTTATTTCTCCTGTTGCTATGCTTGGCTAAAGGAATAAACTTCAGGGAATAGTGGTTGTATATAGTTAGGCTTTGTAATTTTATTATCAGTCGATATGGGATTAAACTGGGTTTGTTTCAGATTATAAATATTGTCTGCGCTATCAATAAAATTTTCAACTTTATTTTTAGCTTTGCGAAAGATGTCAAGATATGATCCTTGATTGATAACTAGGTCGTTATAATCTGTGAATAGCTTAATCTGATTGACGAGTTAGCCTTCATATGCAATTTTAATTCGTATACTTAATCCCTCTGCGTTAGTAGTGATAGGTTTATGATTTAATCTGTCGCGTTCTACAAAGTGCAGTTCTAATTGGCTAGGATTTAGTCTTTTAGAAACTTGTCATAATTTGCAGAACCCTATCCCCATCAACTAGTAATAGAACTACGAGACTTAACTAGGAAAGACCACCTGAACCCGGAGTTCCACTTCCGTTATATTATTTTCAGTCACTCTTTGTTTGTTCTTAATTTTATTGATCAACAGTTTCCCCTGATTTACAGCTTTTGCTAGGATTAGATTTGTTTTCTTAGTCCCCTGGTTCGATATCCCGGTTGCTCTTATTACTTTACTGCTATGACCGGGAATTATTTTGCAATCCGTAGGTTTATTTTATTTATTAATTTATAGGATTAATTTCGTAGTTTTTAGTAGATCAAAATAACCGTTTACACAACCATTGTATGCTCAAGCTTCACTACGTTAGTAGTTCTAAAAGAGATGTGTTTCCAGATATTTATTGATGGTATCCTCTTCTTCAGGATCTGTATGTTCACCGCTCTTGCGGTACCATAATAACTAGGGGTATCTTTGCTCGTTAGTTATTAAACAATCTTACATGTGCCATTACTGGCAATTCTTCTCATGATTTCAGTTAGGTTTTGCCAGCTTGTATCTACATCTCAGAGTTGTTGGACGGCCTACATGCCGCATTGCCTAGAGCTCTACTCATCTTAGGTTGTTCACAAGTGGTTACTTCTCCGTATACCATCAAAAGGTTTGGAGGTAATATTGGGCTCCATGATGAGGTCATCGCATCACGCTTCCATTTACTAGAGGCCCTTTTAGTATCTTGGTATTGATCAGTACCATTTATTAATTTAGGGTATCCTCTATAAGTGGGATCCCTTCGGTGTTCTTACCGAGTTTCGTTCTAATTCTTATGTTTTTATCACGACACTTAGTTCGACACACATCGAGGATTGCTCATGGGTGTTACAAAGTTATGCCGTTACCTTTGGCTAACTTTTGAGTATGTTCAATTTACTCTGCATTATGGTTCTGGATTTCAAATTGACCCGTTTAGGCTTGTAATGTCTCCCGTTCTTAGGGTAGTCCAAGGATACTTCCTTATGTTTGTCTGGTTTGATATCCTCTTCGGTGATGAACGGTATTATTCTGGTACCTTAGATGATCACTCTAGGTATTTTATCTTGTCCATTGAACATTGGCGTGTTCATGTTAGGTATTTGCCTTGCCGGGTTTAGACCGGTTATTCATTCTAGTTATTTCATGCATTTATTTCAAGATTTTTGAGACATATCCAATGTCTTTATTTAGTTGCTAGTGCTTCTCGCACTTCTTGACTCTTAATCATCCTTTTGGAGTGAGTTCTTGACTCCTTTGCTTGTGAGCTTATCTGAGCTCTTTGATCGTACAAAGTGTGAATTTACTTATGGTCCATAGAACGGAGTCGACTACTTCCCCTATTTCGTACACCACTTGTATACATACGTGGGGTACCTTATTGGCTCATTACCACTTACCTGACTAACTCACAAAAAGGGTCTATCAGGCCCACAAGCTCCTTCGGAGTGCGGTCGTCCCACAACCCGTATTTGGGTACACTTGTAGTGCTCGTCACACGCCTAGGTGAAGTATTCTATTGTCAACTCCTCTTCTATCATTCTATGATACTCACCGTGATTCTTCTGGTTCGGTTTTTAAAAGTCTGAAGTTTAAAAAGAAAAGTTTGGGTTTGAAAGAAAAGGTTTGTGTCTGAAAGGAAATCTTGGGTTTGAAATAACAATTCTGTGTTGAAAGGAAATTTTGTGGTTTTACCATGACTGGGGTCTTGACAAAGTCTAGCTTCTTGCTGACTGGTATGTTCATTAATATGATGGTCGGGCCGTTAGTCCTTTCCAAGGTTCCGTTCTTCAAGTTCTTAGGATCAGTGATCCTATATTTGCTTCAATATTCATGGTGGTACCTACTAAGGTACTTGTTGGTTATCCAAAGTTTTCCAAATGGCCCTGCTATTGCTGCACTTGCCTTGGCAAGTGCGCGGGTAGGTCGGTTTCCAAGTTAACACATACCGGTTACGATATCGTTTCCATCCGTATTTGGTGGTTTAATTGGCTCCCCCCATAGGTATTTTGATCTTAGTGATCAATCTTCTGAGTGGTTTCTCAGTGTTCTTGACATGGTTGACATTGATCCGGTGCTACGTTGTAGTTCCGTTAGTGTGAGTTTCACGAATAATCTCATAGTTGTCCGAACTATGTTATTCGGGTATTACTGCCCTTGGCGTTGTAGGTTTGGAATTATCTAATCTTGACTATTCCTTAATCGGTTAGTATACCGTGGGTCGTATTATCAACGTTTACAGTCTGTAGACTCTCGTCTTGGTCTTTCTATTCCGCTTTTCCGCCGCCCATTGTGGTTATGCTTCCTTTCTTGCTGGCTAGACATGGTTCTTGCGATTGCAAAGCACGTCACCCCATGGTGCCATAAATTTCGTTATCCTGTATTTAGGATCTTTAATCTTCTGTCGTTAGATGCAGTTATTGTTGTTCCAACGGGAACCGTCTTCGGGTTTCCAGTTCTTGGAATCTACCGTATGACTGGTTCTTTCTCTTACAAGGCTTATTTTATAACTACTAGATCGGGTTTACCCGAGTGTGAGAAGTCGTTCCTTCTCTCTGGCGTTCTTGTCCCATTTAATACCGAGGGTTGCGGAGGGCGGGATTGGTTATGTAGGTATCCAGATCACACATGAAGTTCCTAACTAGCGTACCTCACACGCTAGCACTCAACCCTTAGCCCTAGGTCTCTAATTCCTAACTCGGTATTTTCCTAAACTCGATATTTAGACCATCAGAGCGATACTTCGCTCTAATACCACTTTTTGTAACACCCCTACCGGTAATCCAGTCATTATCCCCTAATCCGTCTCAATTGCCTATACTCAAGCCGCAGAATTCCAATACACCCGGGGGTGATACAATGCCGTTAGTCACCCACGTGACTAACAAGGCCAAACCAAATTCAGTTACAACAACGCAATTACAATATCGGTCTGATGACGAACATACTGAGTATACTATGCCAACAATACATTTAATTCCTTAGTCAAATCTCAATTTAAATACAACTTCAATTCCATAATATACAAATACAATATCCATTCAATACCATACCGAGTTTCTACAATCATCAAGTTGCCGATAACAACTCGGGCTTACAAATCAACATTTCAAATAATTACGACCTTCACTAATCAACTACCCATGCTTATATAGCAACCCGTCCTACTCTTGAACGGTGTTCAGCTTCAAGTACCTGGAAAATAAAAACGGCCCCCCGGGGCCCAGCTCAGCAATCGCTACATATGAAATTCCCATACCTCGCGTGCTAACGGGGGTACGCCGACTACTTGGTCGAGAACATGCGGTTCATTTTAATTCATTCAACATGCTCACATACAATGTATTCAAACAAGGAATACAAGAATAACCAACACACAAGTTTGTTAGTCATAATATATTTACTCTTAGTCCTTGAGGGTTTCTACCTCACCACGCCATGGTTTCTTATTCATTCTACCCATTCTCTTGGGTTACTTTTACTCAAATTCCCTTACTCTCAACCTCAATCAAGTTCTACAATACTCAAACTCAATACTCAAACTCAATTTCTCAAGTCTCTCAAGTTTCAACTCAACTCTTAATACTCAAATCCTCAAGTCTCAACCAAATTCTCAAATCTCAAACCAAATACTCAAAGGTATCTTTTAAGTCATTACCCATGACCTCCGGGCAGAGTCATACACAAGACTCACCACCAGGCTTTCAAATACAAACAGAACTATAAAATTAGCTCCTCAAATTCTCAAATGTCCGGTTCTCTACCGGACTACTCAAATTCCCAAACTCCTCTCTCGGAGTTATTTCAAAATCTCATAGATTAGCCTAGAAGTATCTCTCTCGATATCCTCAATTAGTTTAGGGATTCTCAATGTCTAGTATTCTAAGATTTAAGGTTTTACCCAACTTATCAAATACTCTCATGTTCGGGACATTGTTCATTTTAGTCGGATCCTCTCATTGTGGGTCGACTATTGTTCTAAGGGCTTTGGTGATTCCTTACTATTTTTTACTTCTCTCAAGGTTCATGTCTTGAGCAATCATCAATCCTCTAAATAGAGGTTACTTATATACTTCTACTATTAATTGTTTTGTGGATTAAATCAATTCGGTTCTCTAACCATTATCGGCAGTTTACTAATCACGTACGCTCTCTCACATTCTAGTGAGTTCATAGGTTTACGTTAGCGTTTCTTGGTTTGATAGTTTTAGTGAGTTACCACGTTTTCGTTAATTCGCAACTTGACTCTTTCTACGAGTCACTAATCAAACAAGACTCACCTATGAGTCGAACTATAGTACACATTCACTATCCAAGCAATCCATCCACAACCACCCATTTCATAAATTATACAAACTTCAAACTCAAAATACAGTCCAACAAGAAACAATACATACAAGCACATGTAAGTGCAAACAATCCGACTCGTGCATTTATCTTGTTTAAGTGATCACAAAGCACACATAATATAAATCAGAGTAACACCGTTAGCATACGGGGAATGAGAAAATTATATCTTTCAGCGGGGTTAGCTTTACCGTGTCACCTCACGTTCCTCGAGTCTTACTCTCGAATCACTGATTACATTCAATGTTTTTACCACATTAATGTACTATGGCATGTAAAATTAATACTCCCGTAATTAACCCCGTTATCCCGTTATTCCTTAGTTTGTTCATGTGTTCTTAAACTCACAACTTCCTCATTCACTTCTCAATCTTGTTTAAGCTTCTTAGGACATTTATATGTCACCAAACAAACTCCTAAAACCAATACCAATCAATCCCCATTATTTAGCCCCTTTAAAACACTTTCGGGAGAATTCTAGGGGTGGTCCGGGACTTGGTCAGGACCCAAAGTCCCGGACCAATATATGCTCGTACTCTCGGCCAATTTTTCTACCTGGTCCGGGACTTGGTCTTGGACTTAAGTCCTGGACCACTTCCTGTTTTCACTCTCGGGCCTTTTTGATGCGGTCCGGGACCTTGTTCCTAACCTAGGTCCTGGACCCTGCTAAAACTACTACTTAGTAATTTTTCAACCCCAAATCACCCTTAATCCACACTCAATCTTTCCCTAATCTTTCCACAAGTTTCCTACATATTTAAACACATTAAAATATGCTCTAAACCTCTTCAAATCATTGGTTAAATCCTTACTCAACTTCTTGCTCAATTTCACAAATTTTCATTCTCATTTTTACATCTTGCACACTTATGCATTTCTAAACTCCTCTTGGCACTTTGCACACTTTGTTCTAACTCCATTTGACCATTCAAATTCATTCCTAGCTAATTGCATTATCTATACCCAAGTCCATCCTCCATTACCAAGATTCTAACACTAACTCTTTTTCTAGAAATTCTAAGATCTTCACAACTCAATATGCTATAGATTTTGCATACCCAAATCTCCCTCATCCAACTACCAATTCATGGTGATTAATCCACTCAAATCCTCACAATGAACACCTAGGTTCTCCCATAGTTGAAGTCACCTAAAACACTTATTTTCTACTTAAATTTTGTCATAACCTCCCCATCAACCTAACATGTCCAAATTCGCCAATTTTCACCTTTTTCAATCCTAAACTAGCGACACCCATAAAGGGTCCTACCAGCACACAAGCTCATCACAATTCCATCATACAACAACATAAAGACAAACTCAATCCCATGGCCCTAGGGCCCTTATTTCAAACAACAATTCACAAATCTCTCTAATTCAACCATCAACTTCACAATTCCATAAAATAACAACCAAGCACATTCCTAGTGCAAATTTTCGTTCATTCTTTTGGTTTTCCCATTCCCAAAAATTCTAAAACAACAAGGTAGTAGTTAAGGTAGGTTTCTTACCCTAAATTCTCATGAGTTCCCATTTCAAGCCTCCTCTTTCTTTCTTAATTTCGGTCAAATAGGAAAGGTAGTTTCCAATGCTCCAACCCAACATTAAATAAGGAACGAGGTTAAGCAAAAGCACTTACTCATTAATTAACTCAAGATTACCAAGAAATGCTTAAAACACTTAGATTGGCATTACCTTGGAAACCCTAGAAATAGGTTCTTGCCATGAATCAAAGGATGGGCTCTATCCACCCATGGGAGGCTTGGAGAATATCTCAAAACAAGAAAAGGAACAAGGCATAAGAGGAGGCAATTCGGCCACACTGAGAGGTGGAGAAAAAAATGAGTTTTTCTTGGAGATTTTTACCTGAATGAAAGGGGAGACTCCAAGCCTCAAGTTGATGCCATTTTCTCTTCAAATGGGCTAAACCATGGAGATGAAGTTTCATCATTTTTGGATTTTGAAAAGAGAGAAATGTAGAGCTTGATGAGAGGACTCAAATATGTAATTTATTTTGCATTTGGAGCATGGAGTTGGCTAGAGCAAGTGGGAGAAGAAGGGGAAGCCATTAATGGGGCTTCAAAAATGTTCAAGAAGAAGGGAGGAAGAGGGAGAGGTGGTCTACAGAAGGAAGGAGAAAAAAAAACGAGAGACGGGAGGAGGAATGATTGTGAGAGGATAATAAGGGTGCTTTTGTACCTTTTTTTTTTTTACTAATTTTGTGCTTTTTAGCTTATTTAGATAACTAGCTAGTCAATAGAGAGAGGGCTGTTTTACTTAATAAAACCCGGCCCCCACTATATACATAAGCTGGGAGCGTTTTTCATTTTTACAGAAAACGCTCGTTAATTTACCCAGTTTTAGCATTATTCACTAACTGGGCCCGTTTTCCGGATTTTTCTCGTTTCTTTAATTTTAATGGTTCTTGGGCTTCCATTAATGTTTATTTATAGTTACTTGGTGAACTATAGTTTTTACAGGTTCGTTTGACCACTCAAAGTCACGTTTTCGGGTTTTCTCGAAAAACATGCGCTAAAGCTTTATTAGCGTTTTTAATTCCTTTTATGGATACGTTTTCTTCGGGAATTGTTCCCGTATATTAATTAGGAATTATTAAGCCTTGGAAATCCATCTAAGACTTTTTTCGAGGTCGTATTCCTCCTATGGTCACATAACGCTCATTTTAGTGTTTTTCACTTTTTAGGTGTTTTCCTCTTTTCTTTTGGATTTATTTTCTTTACCAAAATTCTTTAGGCACTATTAGGCCCTCAAATATCATATTAGAGTAATTTAATCACCCTAATTAAGTTCGGGGTATTTCAGAGGGGCCAGCTGGGTTGGTGGGTTTAGGCCCTTTTTTTCGTATAACGAGCTCGAGAAGGCTGGGCATGTATATTTCATAGTCTGCCAGTTTTAGGGTCAATCAGCCCAATTTTGTACTCCTAATGTGTTAGTTTTGACCTTTTTAATTGTAAGCTTAAATAAATTCCCAAAATTCCTCATATTAATTTGTGTTATCATTTCATGTAATACTAAATATTACATGTTGCACAAATTTTATTATTTAATTTTTTTTCTCTTTAATTGTATCCTTTATTTTTATCATTTTATGTGATAATGTGCATTACGTTGTTATACCAACTTTGCTATTTAATTCTTCTCCCATAACTCATGTTCTTAAGTTCATTATTTCACGTAATAATGAACATGACATGTTACACTAATTTTATTTCTTAATTTCTTTCTATAATTATATTCTTTAATTTATTATTTTATGTGAGGTTTAACAACCATTTTGGACCTTATGTCATTAAATAATTATAGTTTATACTCCATAACTATCTTAGGTAATATAGATATTTACATAACCCATTGTTGGAATGTTTTAGCGTTAACAAATTATTTAATTAGGCTTTAATTATTTAATTAAATCTTAGCGATATTTCATTTATTACTCGTGCTTTGAACGCGCATTGATCCACATAAAACCATATGTAGAAGTTGTAATGGTGTTGAGGTAGACATTTCTGGTTTACTTGGAATGCTGGCCCTGGTATGTTTGCGTTGGAAGCATGCGCTATAGAGTGAGTCCATCTGGAAGTTAATTTGAGGTAGTCCATAGGGATTGTTGCTTGTCGTGTGCACTTAAACAAATAGTCCTCTTCAAGTGATGAGCATTAAGATCCAATTGATAAAGATTGTTAATACGCGTACCAATAGCTTTCAAGTCACCTGCGTTCGTATCAAAGATTTTACAATATGAAGTAGAGAATAGTACTACATTGGAGAGGTCACAAATCTGAAAGATACTAGGAATACTATGTCATAAACCATCAACCAAATTGACATTATCAACCTTAAAAAAAGAGGGATTACTAATGGATTAAACTCCTATGATTTCACCATGAGAATTATCTCCAAAGGTGACCTTACTTCCTTTATGTTCAAAGAGAGTCATGAACTTATTTGGTCCCCTAGCATATGTCTTGAAAATCTGCTGTCCAAGAACCAAGAATCATTGTTTGTGAGTCTCTCTCCCTAAACTTTATGAGCCAATAAACAAATAGAGACTGGTAGTGCTTGGCTCGGGTTCTTCTAAGTCCAAGTCCCCTCATGTTGCATAGCTAGTAATGACGGTGAGGAGGTTTAACCATAATCATCCTTCCTCTTGAGTGGGCAGTTATTTGCACAGTGACTCGGTTTCAAGCATTTAAAACATACTCGCTCATTTGACCAAGAGTTACCCAGATAATTGTTGTTGTATGATTGATGAGGATGATTTTGACTTTGACCAGATCTGTTTTGATTTTGGTAATTTTTATCTGGTCGATCTCGCATGAACCTTTTGAAGTTTTTGACAATCATTACCATGTCTTCAAAAGTGGAAACAGCCGTTTCTTCAATTATCCCATCAATTGGTGTGTCATGAAGCTATTGAATGGGATCTTGAGCCATGGGTGCAGTATCATAATAGTTGGAGTCATACTGCGGCAATTGTTGTTGACTTTGAGATTCAACCTATAAACCATGATTTATATTATAATAAGGAGCTAATTGACCAGAGGAAGAGTAGTTACCTTTATTCTTGTACTTGTTAATGGATTACAAGTACGATCCAAGATCGCTCAAAGTCCATGTGTCCAAACTCTTGGATGCCCTAGTGGAGATAACATTTTTTACCCTTTCCTCACTGAGACTGTCGAGGAACTTGTTATTGATGCTCTCACATGTTTCTCCGATTTCAACTCCATGGTTGTAGTGAGTTCCGTGAATCTTGACAGCATGTCGTTGAGGGACTCACCCAGCTTTCCAACGAAGTTTTCATAGTCCATTTTGAGCTCTTGAACTTTGGTTTTCCTTAGTTTTGTGTTACCTTCGTGAACAAGATGATCCCTGATATCTTTAACTATCTTCATGTGGTACACCCTTCTTCTTTCAAGTGGAGAGAGATTGTTTATGCATTAAGTTCCATACACCGTCACTCTTCAACAGTATTAGTGTTGGGATCTTTACCTTCAGAAAGTTGAAAATTTCCTTTAAGGACCACTGTCCATAGTT
The DNA here is from genome assembly GCA_023374045.1 of Limonium bicolor. NCBI lineage: Eukaryota > Viridiplantae > Streptophyta > Magnoliopsida > Caryophyllales > Plumbaginaceae > Limonium > Limonium bicolor. The sequence goes on from CM041782.1 coordinate 187,298,031, forward strand.
GCTGGTTCAGAGATTACAAGTGTGACTCCATCTCGTTCTTCCACATGTTGTAGTTTATGGAGGTCAGTTTGGATTCTCGACCTGCATCCTGCTGTTGTTGGTGGAACTTGAGATTTTCATCATCTTGAGAAGTGTGTCAGCCAACGCACACTCTCATACCACTTAATATGATCAAGGACTTGACCGTGTAGCTCTGAACTGTTAGATTTGAAACAAATCGTCTTTGATTGAATTGATTAAAGGGCGGAAGCTTTGAGACACAATGTACAAGAATAGAAGACCTTGTATTAAGAATTCAAGATGAATTTACAAAAACTAGGTTGCTACACTAGAGGTTAGATAGAATGACCGTGTCTAACTGCTACACACAAATATATAAAAATTGATCAAAAACGCAAGTGGAGAATTTGTGTGCAGATGCTCTATAAGCATAATAGATCTATAAGCATGAAAAAAACTAACTAGAAGGTCAAAGCAATCTCTCTCAGTGAAGTCTCTCTTAACGCGTGACTCTCTTTCTCTATGTAGAAATAATCGTGTAAGTGCATAACCTAACACAGATGCTCTCATGCCTTTAAATATAATTAGAAACTCTAATAACTTTCACTAAGTGAGTGAAGATGTCCCATAATCATTTTTTCCACGTTTATATTTTGGTTTACATACAGAAATAATCACCTTGAGTTAATCGACAACTGCTCTGTGGTAAGACTTGGTCAACCAAGGCAGTTATGCTGCACGTTCTTTGCGATGTTCGCGTCCTTGTCTCTGCAGAGGTAATTGTTGTAAGTGCTCGACTCGTTCTGATCTTCGACCATCTTGTCTTATCTTGAGCCACGTTCTTTGCGATGTTTGCGTCCTTGTCTGCGTAAAGGTAATCATTGTAAGTGCTTGACTCATTCCGATCTTCCACCATCTTACTTTATCTAGAAGCTAGAGTCTGCCTGATGACAGACTCTGTGAGATTGTCATCATCTGCAAAACAAGGTTCCACCAATATCTGATCCATATGGGTCAGACTTGTGGGTCGTACAAACAAAACTCTCAAGTTTTGTTTGTTCAAACCAACTTATTGTTCAGTTTAAGCCTAACCTTTGACCAGATTGGTTAAATCTGGTTGTAAATTTGTTCATTTCTTCACTACTATATAGATAATTTGTATGAATCATTACACCTTGGGTTGTTATATGGTCATTCAGCGTTAATTACTTTGGTTTCTACTTGAAATCAAACACTCTATTTTTGTATCCATTCGCTACTGCTAGTACGGTCAGTTCAGCAACCTGTTTAAAATTCATCCGTAAGTTGATTCTAAAACTCCTTTGTTATAATTTATGCTTTCTAATTAAGACTATTGGTAAAATATTTAAACTAAAAAATCGTGAACAGCAAACCAGCCCTGCATTTGGTTTTCTACTACTTTATAATAGATCATTCTTCAAACAAAACCGCGATCTTGCTGCTTTATTCGAGATTAGTTGTTGCAGTCTTTTTTATCTGGTCAAACAAATTTCGTTCAGTTGTTTTCTGGAAAGCTCATTTAGCTTCGGGGTAATGCTTCTATTTATGAGTCAGTGAATAAATGCTTCGGTCCAGTTTGGACTAACTTCTGCTATTATATATATATATATGAATGCATTAAAAGTCAAATTCACAATTTCAGCTTTATGTTAGTTTCCCTTTTATGACAGGCTTTAGTAGTCAACTTTCTGAGCACTCGAGTTCATAGTTTAGTTTGTTTCTGGTGTACATTCCAGCATGTTTTGGCACTTTACACTGCTGCTATGCATGCTTAACTTATTCTGTTTTTTCTAATGTACTAGAGATATGGTTCAGCGGCTGAAATTTGTGAGTAATTCTTGAAATCGCTTGCGTATATAATCTTTTGTTCTGTTATTAAGCCTAAAGTAATAAGAGTTACAAGCTCATTTGTATAAAGTCTATAATGTTTGCTGAAATATGGTACCGTTGTATGTATTTTCAATATGAATTTCGATTAACTTTATGACTAGAATTACATCCCATTTACTTCTTTTATTAAATTAGTATGCTGATAAAAGAAAGTCACACGCAAAAGCTCTCAGAATTGATAATACCTCTAAACAGGGAGAAATATTCTGTTCGATTTACTTCATTTCATTTTGTTTCAGGCTTCTTTTCCATAAATTATTTTATTCTGTCTGTTCCTGATCTCTCGATACTACTATTGTTAGGTCGGCTAAAAAAATTTGTTCTACCGGTCTGGACAAATTTGTTGTCTGCATTTGTTAAAAGTGCCTCGGATGGTGCGTAATTCAAAAATGAGAGCAGTCTACAACGTACACAAAAGGAGTTTTAAAGTTTTGGTAGAATTGTGTCACCATGACAGGTGTAAGTATGGTATAAACTTGGAGGGAGTAGCTGACAAGTAAAAGGCAACTCTCTTCCGGGAGAAGACTTTACGGAAAATCATATAAAATACAATCTCCATATCAAAATGACTGGTATTTTTTCGTTTCCTTCCAGGGCAGGCACGAACTGTCCTTAACAAGCTAGGATATGCTTATGCAACATCAATATATTTCTCAGTATATTTTCGATTAATAGAGATGCGATGAGGTGCAAACCCGGAATTTTATACTATGCAAACTCCTCCTTTACTAATATTCCTGTTGTGCTAGGTTACCCATGATTATGGTTTGAATAGCACAACTTATATGTTCTGATTAATTACTGGAAATCTGCATTCACATCATCAAGCTGGACGGGCAGTCCTTATACGATCTGTTCTTGACTCACTCCCCCTCTACTATGCATCCCTCTTTGTGATCCCAGTGAAGGTTAGAAAGAAATTAATCAAGATGCAGAGACAATTCTTTTGGGCCAAAAAGAGGAGCCCATGCTTGATTACTGTGCCTTGGTCCAAGATGACCCGGCCAAGAGACCAAGGAGGACTCGGTTTTGCCAACATACAGAATAAGAACCTCGCCTTTCTAGCCAAATGGAGGATTGGGTTTGCATCAAACCGTGATTCGCTGTGGAAGAGGGTGGTTAAATCTCTATACCAATCTCGGGCAGGCCTCCACACCGGGGAAAATGACGCAGATACTGGTAGAGCTAAGGGACCTTGGTACTCCATTGTCAAGGCCACAAACAAACATGAACAGATACGGAATATACTTAAGGATCGAATGATTATCAGATTGGGAAATGGTAATGACGTATTGTTTTGGCATGATAGATGGTCTCCAGCAGGTATTTTGCTTGAGAAATACCCCCGCCTATTTCACTTGAGCTTGCAAGGGGACGAGACGGTCTCCAACATGGGTGCATGGGTCAATGGAGAATGGGTTTGGAATTTTGTTTGGCGGCGCCGGCTATTTGTATATGAGGCAGAAATGGTGAGGCAATTGATGAACGAACTAGGGGTGAGACCGACTTCCCCGTACAATAAGGATGAATGTTCATGGAATGGGAATCCCAATTGGTCAATCACTAAGGATATATCAGTCTCTTTACAGAGTATAAATGAAGATCAAGACGGTAGCCTAGGAGATGTAACTATACAAAACATTTGGAAGGGGCTCTGCGAACCCAGAGTAGGTATGACCCTCTGGTTCACTATCCTGAGGAGACTAGTGACAAGAGAACTCCTGTTTGAGAGAAGTATCATCCCTATCGGCCATAGCCTATGTCCCTGGTGTTGTAGGGGCATGGAAGAACTTGAACATGTCTTATTTCGATGCCCACGGGTGGCTGAAGTTTGGAATCTCATTTTTCGGTGGTGGAACATATCATTTTCTTTTAAGGATGTCATTGCTGAGATCAAGGACTGGTTTGGCTTACAGTTAGGTCGTAAGGCTACGAGGGTTTGGAGGTCAACTTTGTGTTACGGATATATATTTGGATACACCGTAATAATCTCATCTTCAGAGGTGAAGGATTGAGTGTTCCACAGATCGTGTCTCATATTAAGATAGGCGTTTGGAGATGGACAAAGTGTTCGTGGAAGGATATTCCCCTCTCGTGTGCTATGTTTGTTAGTTCAAGTTCCATTAAGGATTGCTTGTGAAACTTTGCTAAAGTGCCTTTTGATCTTGTACTCTGGCAATATGTTATAGAATGACTTTAGGTGTGTATTTGGATGAGGGGTACTCTTTTTCCTTCCTAAGCCTTTTCCCATGTGGTTTTGCTTAGGGGAGCTTTAATGAGGCCCACTGTTATTCTCATCCACCGTTTATTAATAAAATGGCTAAAAGCCTGATTTATCAAAAAAAAAAAAACATCATCAAACTATGAACTTCAAGAGTTGTTTAAGAAACTGTATATGCTTGCATAATACTTGAGTTTTCTTCGATATATATGAAGTTCAACAGAGGTATAATCGGGAGCATTCCGGTACATGGTCATGGGAGGAAGGCCCGAAAGAATATCCTCCTATAGCCCCGGAAGTTAAAATATTGATGGCCCCGGAAACATTGTCCCGGGAGAATGGTCCGGAGGAGCGTCTCCATGTTACCCCATGGAAATTAAAGATAATACGGGATATCTACATTTTGTTGTACATGTTTTTAGTTTCGCTGAAATTCTTTACAAGACTATTATCAGGGGACTGATCACCCCCATAAAAAATGATATACAAAGCTTTCAGAAAAGTTTGATAAAAACTGTTTGACTTTTTAAAATTTGAGATCAAGACTAGAGTCTTGAGAAAATAAAGGCTCGTTCAAAAATATTTTCAAACCAAGACCAGAGAGTCTTAAGAAAAGAAAGACAAACCTATCATTTGCTTAATGGTATGGGGATGAAAGAAAGATGAACCTATCATTTGTTTAATGGAAGTAGATGAAAGAAAGACGAACCCAACATTTGTTTAGTGGTAGCGGATGAAAGAAGACAAACTGAAATACCCCAAACTTAAGTATAGTGATTAAGATAATTATAATCCGTATTTAAGAGCCTAATAATGCTAGAGTAATATTGGTAAGGAAAAATAAATCCAAAAGAAATAAATAAACGCTTAAAAAGCGGAAAACGCTAAATAAGCGTTAAATAACCATAGGAGGTATGAGACCCCGGCTAGCGTATTATATGGATTCCAAAGGTTTAATAAGACCTAAATAATACATGGGAATGATTCCCGAAGAAAACGGACCCAAAAAATGTATTAAAACGCTAAAAGAGCTTAGCGCACGTTTTTCGAGGAAACTCGAAAACGTGACTTTAAGTGGTCAAACAGACCCGTAAAAATTATGAACCATTAAATAACAATTATTAAGCATGTATGAAAGCTTAATAGTCAATCAAAATAACTAGGCGAGAGAATTCCGGAAAACGGGTTCCGGTTAGTAAAAACTGTAACAACCGGGAAGTAGTGGGGTGACATTGTAATAAAAGGAAACTTGTGTGTCCACTTTTGTAAATAAAAAGCAAAAATTGGAGTGAGTGTGTGTGTGTGATCGGTAGCCCCCTCTCCCTCACACTCTCCTTACTTCTCTAATATGCTAAAGGACAACAATAAAGTAAAAGCAAATAAAACACTCTCTCACCTCACTCTCTCATTTCCCTCATCTCTCTCTCTCTCTCTTCTTATCCCCATCGATTTCTCTCTCTTCTCCCTCCTATGCTGGGCGATTTTTGAAGCTCCAAGAAGCTCCAATGGCTTCTCCACTTTGACTCCATGCTCCATCTCCATGTGAGCCCCAAATGCAAAAATAAATACATATTCTTGCTCCCCTCATCATCCTCTACACTTCCCTCTTTTTAAAATTCCAAAATGATGAAGTTCATTTTCGTGGGTATACCCCATTGGTGAAGAAAATAGCATTCAATGTGTAGCTTGGGGTTCCCTCTCTCCATCAAGGTAAAAATCTACATGAAAAACCCATGTTTTCTCCATTTTGTTTCCTAACCGATTTTTACCTCCTTGTAATACTCCATTTTCTCTCTCTCTTTTGAGCATAAATTTCACCTTGCAATGGTGGTGGATTCTCCTTCTTGAACCAAGGGCTAAAGCCCCTCCTAAAATACTCCAAAGGTAAACCCTAGAATTTGTATTCTAAACACTCCAATGAATTAGTGTTAATTTAAGGGTTAGCATTTTAATTGCACTTATTTCGTGTACATTGGGTGATGGGAATGGAGTTTGGCAACTCCATTCCCCATGTAGCCGATTTTGAGGCAAGAAAGGAAGAAGGAGGAAAAATGTGAAGGAAAGAAGGGAGTATAAGCTCAAGGTAAGAGCCCTTTCCTAATGTTAAATTCTATTGCATTAGAGTAATGGGAATGGGTAAAATATTTAAAGAACCCAAAACCTTGTACTAGTATTGAGAATTGTGAAGTTTGAGTATGTAAGAGCAAGTATGTGGATTGGAGTCCTTAGAGCCAAAAGATTGTATATGAGTATTGTATTGTGGATTGAGGAAATATTGGTGTATTGGGATTTTGTATGTGTGTTGGTAGAACCCTTGTATGGGTATGGCTAGAATAGGCATGAATTTGGTGAGAAGGTGTATGTGTGGTTAAGTAAGGAAAGTAGTTGAGCTATGGCAAAATTTTGGTAGGAATATGTACAGTTATGGATGACTTGGTGAATGGGAGAACCAAGTGTGTATTGAAGTTAGTGGAGATATTTAGTAACTATGGATTGGTACTTGTAGAATGAGTATGTGAAAGTGTAAAATCTGTAACAAGAAGTAGTATAATGCATTGGAGGGACTAGGAGAAACTAGGTGTGCATGGAGAGCCTAAAGTATGAAGTAAACCACTTTGTAACAGATTTAGAAAGGAGCTAGATAATGGGAAGGATTGAGTGGAAGGTAATGTAATGAGGATATTAGTAGTGGTATTGGTAGTAAGAGTATTGAATGGTAAAGGTTAGGTTGAAAATCTGTAGCATTTGACGGAAGAGCAAAATCTGTAGCATTGGTAAAAAGGGAACTAGTATAAGTGTTGAATTGAGAGGATGAGGATTGGTGTAAGTTGTGGAGGAATTGAGTAGCAAGTTTGGTGGATGAATTAAGGTGATTTGGAACATCTAAATGAGTGGTAAACATGTAGGAACGTATTGGTAAAGATTGGGGAAACAATGGGTAAAGAAAACACCCAAAACAGATTTTAAAACTGAAGTACTGGGCCGGACCGACCTTAGGACCGAACTTGCAAGGTCGGTCGAGCCCAGATTTACAAAGACGGGAAACCTTCTGGAGTCGACCGACCTTGCGACCGGACTTGCAAGTTCGGTCGGACCAGAAATTTCTCCCGTCAGAAACCTTCTGGAATGGACCGAACTTGCGACCGGACTTGCAAGTTCGGTCGGCCAGAAAAATTCCCGTAATGCAAGCTACTGGAATGGACCGACCTTGCGACCGGACTTGCAAGGTCGGTCAGGCTAAAATTTTCAAATACGAAACTTACCGGAATGGACCGACCTTGGGACCGGACTTGCAAGGTCGGTCGGCCCTGGAATTTTCACACGACGTAACCTACTGGAATGGACCGGACTTGCAAGGTCGGTCGCAAGTCCGGTCGAGTCAAAAAAAAAATTTGTTTTAATTATATGATTATAGTAATCATATATACATGTATATATGCCTATATACACATATGCATATATGTAGTAACACACCATTAATGAAGTAGTAATGGTAAGAAAGTAAGTAAAGGAGTAAGAAAACAAGTTTAAGAAGTAGTAAAGTAAAGGAAGGTTCTATAATCAAGTAAGAAAGTAATGAAGTGGTAAGTAAAAATTGAAAGTATCAATGGAGGAGTGAGTTAGATCAATAATAGATCATTGATCATGCTACTCCATGTATGTATAGGAATCAAATAGTTGATCTCCAAGGAACCGGTAGTGCGAATACGACGGTGTACGGTATGATTTCTTCATGCTCTGTATCCTAACCTGGTTACCCCGATTTGTGTGCTTATGTGATCACCAATAAGATAAATGCACGAATCGGACTTATATTGCACTTAACTGTGTTTGAACTATTTTTTTCTGGTTGTATCTTCTTGAACAATTAGTTTGTATAATTCATGAAATGAATGAATGGAAATGAGAAGTATGTGTAAGTATTGTGTACTTGTGTATTGTATGTATGTATGGAAACGAAGTATTGACTTCTACTAATTCCTAACATTCTAACTCCTAACTTGAGTAATGAGTAAATGGAATGAGTAGAAGTCCAATATAGTTTCGGCCACGCGTGAGGATAAGGAAACACAAGAGGTTGGATCCGAATCCTGGCTGTAATCTTTTCCATGGACCAATTCCCTTGAATGGGTAGCATCCTGGATTAGTGGGCCACCCTAAAGCCCGGTGGTGGGATGTAGTAATCCCTGCCCGGAGGTCATACCGACTTAACTGGAAGTAAAGTATGTAAGAAGTAAGTATTGTATGTGTATTGGTCTTGACTATTGTAAGTCATTGACCGGAAGTAAAAGAGTATCGAACACCCGATTAACCCGGGTGTGTAATGAAGCTAACTGGACCTTCGTATGTATTGGAGAATTGTATCTCCGTATTGCGTATTGAGTATGTAATGAGTATGTATCGTGTATGTGTATTCTGGAAGATGGTAAGTAAGTATTGGTTGACTCGTATTGTCTTCCGAGCATGTATTGTACTGTGCGTATGTATGTATACTTGGGTAGTATTGTAGTATCATGAATGAAAGCGTGTATGCATGTATGTATGAATGTATGTATTGCAAAATGAATTGCATGTATTCGACCAAATGGTCGGTGTACCCTCGCTAGTACGCGGGGTATGCGGTTATCATATTCAGCGTAAGCTGACCCCCATCGGGGGAACATTTTTAGTGTGCAGGTACCCGGAGCGAATACGGTCAAGGTAAAAGACCGGTGGCGCGCCTTGTAATTAGAAACATCTAGTTTGTGAGGAACGGGCAGCAAATCGACTCCTAGTGAGTGTATATGAATGTGGGAGAAGTACTGTACTGATTTTGGAACCTAGTAAACTCGGTATGCGTAGTGTATTATCTTGTACGGAATTGTGGAGTATTGTATTGAATGGAGTATGGTATTGAATGGAGTAATGTATCGAATGGAGCATTGTAGTATTCAATGTGTAATGAGAGTACGTATTGTATTAAGTAGCACTCGGATATTCCGGTCCATCAGACCGATGCTGTACGTAGCAGTAGTAGCCTTGTTAGTCACGTGGGTGACTAACGACATTGTATCACCCGATGTATGTAAGTATGAATCCGCTGCGTGACTCGGGAAGCACGAGGAGATTGGACAGTAATGGTTGAATTAATAGTAGGGGTGTTACAAAAAGTGGTATCAGAGCGAAGTATCGCTCTGATGACTGGAAATACCGAGTTTAGGAAAGAGTAGGAAGTAGCTTAGGGCTATGGGCTGAGTGATAGCATTAGAGGGATGCTAGTTAGGGACTCCCGGTGAGCACCGGATACCTACAACACCAGTCCCGCCCACCGCAAACCCCATTGTATAACTTGTGAAAGGACGCCAGAGAGAAGAAAAGCCTTCTCATACTCGGGGAAAACCCGATCTGGCAGTTGTGAAGCAATCACACAGTAAACAAGAACCGACGTATGGTAGACTCCGAGAAATGGAAGACCCGGAAGTGGATCCCGGGTGAACAACAATAGCCGCACTTAATAGCGGTAGTATAAACACTTCAACCATAAGGTATAATCCGATAGGACTACGAGGGTAGTGCCTAAACAAGGTAGGCTCAGTAACCACCACCAGTGTGTGGGAACGAGCCACAAGGAACGACACCAAACCAAATAGAGCGGGAATCTCCAAGAATTGGAGAAGTACCCAGACCTACGACAGCCATGTCTAGACCACCCAGAAGCTACCTAAAAGATCGAGTATCCCAATCAGCGATCAATAAGATCAAGGGAAGAGTCAACAAGACTATCAAATACTGATGGAAACCGTACCGTGATCGGTATAGGATTACTCAAAAACCACCAGTACCACGCACTTGCCATGGCAAGTGCAGTAAGGACATGAATATGTGAAGGAACACTAACATGTCACAAGTACATAGTAATGTACGGTGACCGTAATGAAACAACTACAGGATCACACATCCTAACGACTAGAAGTATGGAACCTTAGAAAGGCCTAACGGCCGGATCACTGTATTTAGAACATACCAGTCAGCGGGAAGCTGGACCTGGTCAAGATTTCAAACATGGCTATGCCATGAAGAATTTCCTTAAACACCGAACTGTATTTTTCAAAACCAAGTTTTCTTTCCAAACCACAACATTTCTTTTAAACCTTGGATTTTTTTTTAAAACAAAACCAACAGAATTACGGTGAGTATCATAGATTGATACAAGAGGAGTTGACAGTAGAATACTTCATCTAGGCGTGTGACGAACACTACGAGTGTACCCAATTACGGGATGTGGGACAACCGCACTCCGAAGGAGCTTGCGGGCCTGACACATAGTGAGGTAAGTGGTAACGTATCAACATGGTACCCCACGTATGTATACATGTAGTGTACGAAACACGGGAAGTAGTCGACTCTGTTCTACGGACCATGAGTAAATGCAAAGCAGAACAGCTGGACACCTCAGGCGATCAAGGAGAAGGAACTCCACTAAATAACAAGTATCAAGGACTCAGAGAATCCATCTGAAGATAAGGAACGAGGATTAAGAAGCGCAAAGAGCGCCGACTAGTGAGCATAGACATTGGGTATGTCTGAAAGACATCAAGTAAATACACGACAGCTGGAGAGCATGCCCAGCCTAAACACAGTAAGGCAAAAGCCTAACGTGGACACCACAACGATCAACAAACGGGACAGAATTCCCAAGAACAACTACAAAACTACCAAAGAACATAATCCATCATGGAAGAGGATATTAAACCTAGTCTTAAACACTAGAGGAAGGTATAAACCGTCTACCCAAGAATGGGAGACATTATAACCCAAAAAGGGAATAGCTCAAATACAATACCACAAGGCGGTATAGTAGGCACAACATATCATAAACATGAGCCAGATGTAACGGCATAACCAACAACACCCAGGAGCAATCCTTGAAGGGTGTCTAGATTAACAACAGTTGAATGATGCAGCATAATAAAATCACGGAGCTGGAACACATACTCGGTTAAGACACCGAAGGGATTTCACTTAACAGGAAATGCCCTAAATTACTAAGAGGCACTGATTAACACCAGAATGCCTAAAGGGTCTCCTATGAACGGAAGCGTGATGTCACGACTTACCATGGAGCCTAGTAATACCTCCAACCTACGGAGTATACATGGAGTAGAAACATTTGTAAGCAGCTTGCGAAGAGCATAGCTTGCAGCAATAAGGCCTAATGGCCACAAACCAAATACGTCGTGTAAACTGAAATGGTTACAAAACCACACCAGTGGATAATAAGACTTACAAGAAATATTATCCCATATGACAAGAAATCAACAACTGGACCACTAATTTAAACCCAACCTCTTGAGCGGCTTGGAGTAATGGTCAACTCAGCGTCACTGTCACTAGAGTATCAGTCTAGTATGCAGTTGACTAGCTTTAACTACTTTCATGCCTCCTGTAGCAATGATAACACAGGGGCATAGAAATTAGGATAAATGCCAACATTGGCCTAGTCCACGTCTAGACACTACGGAAAACTCGAGGAAAAGTACCCTTCGTTAATCGAAGACCACCAAGGTGGTGAAGACGTGAACCCTTAGAAGGGGCTTTCATCTACTATGACAACAAAACTTGCACGTGTAGATACTGCCAAGAGACAATGAATAAGGAAGTGAGATTTCCAACCCACCACGCCTACGAGAGGCTGTGGACTGTAGAAGCACATCGCTTAAGAGCATTGACGCTCGAAGGAGTAAGCATACTCCTTATGCACCCAATCATGTGGTGAACCATTGTATAAATACTTACATGGTAAACCTTGTCATGAGACCTATGAGTGGAAACACACCCCTCAACGAGAACTTTCACCTATCCGTGATAGAACACTCTCTAATTAGAGAACGGGACCAGAAAACCCTTGAAGCTTATTGGGATGTTCCGGTAATGTATATGCAAAAGTAAAACTGCATAGCTAGAGCCTATGATCAATGCTCAGCACTATGAGACAGTAATTGTCAAAAACAATCAATGAGTGTGCACATGGCACACCATGAATGACCGGCGCTCAAGAGAGCTTGTATCCTGATAAACCACTTCATCCTTGGCCAACCAAGTTATTTGGAAAACTATATCATGAATGAGGAAGTAATGTGAAGTAAGCTAACCTACACATGAAACCAAAACCGAAATAAAATATCTCAACATGAGGAAGATAATAACATTGTGGTACGCTACGGCAACTGTCATACATATGAACTAGGATCTCCTAGTGTATTTACACCATAAGGAAATGGTACAAGAGTAAGAATACGGTGTGCAACAAGCGACCGCTATGAGGAAGTAGTAGACAATGACATGAAGAACAAGTATGGAAAACAGTCAGAAATATCCCTTCCTATCACATGAGTGACTTACTGTCAAGCGTTCACGCCTCTGCACTCTGTATGACTGAGTGTTTTGGTATTGCACTGGTACAGCTAATGATCTAATGGGATGGCTGCGGATATGGAGAATGTAAACAGTAGTAAATCTTCCTTTTCACCACAAACATGACATAAGCCAGTCAAGCATTCTTAGCAACAGATCGCATGAAGAGTGTAAAACGCACTATCAATCACAAGAGGTGAATTCCATTGGAATAAAAAGGTGAAAGGAGATGTAAGAAAGTCACTTGGATCGACGCATTGAGAATGCAAGGTCATACAAGCAAAGAACACTTGTACTGAACCAGAAGAGCTGGTGTAATTCAGAAGTTAGTGACAACAGAGGAAGCACTACAACTAGGTAGTGACTTAACCTCGCCCGACAACAAGTCGGAGGAACTTAGTGAATGATCGTGGGAGTACGAATAATATGTATAATAGATTACCAGAGAGCTGGTTACAATCTAAAACTCATTGAGTTCAAACAGCGGTAAAAGAATACCACACTATTAGTAAACCTTATTTCCACAATAGAGGGATAGAAAGGTGATGTATAGCACATTAAGGATAACATGAAGGGTGAGTAACCCAAGTTATCAGGGTCGCGCAGCAGAAGCTAGTGGGCCCTAACTAAGAAATGTAATACACCTAGAAAGTATGAAAGAATGGCTATTAATGCCTTGAAGCCTAAAAGGCTAGAACTGAATTAATTAGGAGTTAAATAAACTCATGTACGAATCCTCGGTGCAAAGACTAAACCATTGGCATGGTTAAGACCCTTTGACCAGAGCATATTATATAGTATATCGTAATGAAGCTAAACGCTTCAGATTGCCCAAGCAAGTAACCAATGTTTAATAGTAACATATGGTAGATTACGTGGGCGTAATCCCTTTCAAGGGGGGTAGCGAAAAAACCGCTTAATATAAGTTTTATAAATAAAACACATAAAAATAATGTGCATAGCACAAATAAGAATTGATTTAATGATTGGTACTTATGTTAGATAAACATATGTATTCATTTATTGTAACTGTGGTAATTAAGCACGAGAGATGCGAATACCATAGGATGAATATACCCATTTGAAACCCCGTGGAAAAGTATTAGTAAAGAAGAGTAGAGTAACTCTTGGGGAAATGATAATTCTTGTAGTGTGTGTCTATCTGAAGTTAGACAGGCATTACGATGCATGAGTCGGTATAAAACCGATGTATAACCTAGAGGAAATTGAGTTCCCTAGGCGATTGTCTTGAGACAATTGAGAATGAGTAGGGGACGGAACTCCACAAGTATTGTATTCTTAAAGAAGTAGTACGGATTGACTATGAGTAGTAGAGGATTGTAACCATGAGTAGTGTATTCGTAAGTATGTTATTGGAAGTAAATCAAGGACAACCGAATTTCCTAAGTACTGTAGTCCTTAGCTAGAATATTTGAGATGAAGGAGAGTAGTGAATGGAAGTAGTAACAGATGATGAAATGAGTATGTAGGTATTGAATCTTGAAGCAAGTATTTGGAAGTAGAGTGAGGATGATTGATGGACTGAATTCCATCCCTTGGAGATGTGTGAAATTGTAATCACGACTAGGCAGAGTAAAAAGATAGAAAATTGAAATAATCAACTATCTATTGTTTGAAACTGATGTGGGAAGTCGAACTTGATCCTGATCAGATCGAGGGAAACCGAACACGAATTGGGGTGGAAAGATAGTGCAACACTGATGCTGATCACATCAGGGTTGAACGATTCTTGAAGCTCCCCTTAAGTGGTCACAAGAATCACATAGGATAGAAGTAAAGAAAATAAATTGGAATTTGACGTTGTGTGTTTTAGAAAATTTTTAATTGGTAGTAGTGAAAGAATTACCGTTAGTATGGAGAATGAGGATCTGCTAGAAGGGTGTACCGAAGAGGATAGTAAGGTAGTATGTTGTATTATTCCAAGGGCAGCGGGACGTAGAGGAGTCCTGTGTCTAGATGACCTTGGTGCCTGAGGGATTGTATGTGTATTGCATTGCTTTGGGGATAGCTTTGCACCGTATGTATGTATAAATCTTGTAATGTGGAACCAGATGGTGGGACGTGATGCGGATGGAAGTAAGTATGGTATACTTGTATTGTATGGAATGTGGAGACCGGAAGTAATGAATTCAGAAATTGTAAGGAGGAAGAATGTACGACTTTTGCCATAGACAAGTGAGAATGAGCAAGTATTGAAATCCTATAACCTTGAGCAACTTTGAGGACAAAGTTCTTAAGGGGGGTAGATTGAAATACCCCAAACTTAAGTATAGTGATTAAGATAATTCTAATCCATATTTAAGAGCCTAATAATGCTAGAGTAATATTGGTAAGGAAAAATAAATCCAAAAGAAATAAATAAACGCTTAAAAAGCGGAAAACGCTAAATAAGCGTTAAATAACCATAGGAGGTATGAGACCTCGGCTAGCATATTATATGGATTCTAAAGGTTTAATAAGACCTAAATAATACATGGGAACGATTCCCGAAGAAAACGGACCCAAGAAATGTATTAAAACGCTAAAAGAGCTTAGCGCACGTTTTCGAGGAAACCCGAAAACGTGACTTTAAGTGGTCAAACAGACCCGTAAAAATTATGAACCATTAAATAACAATTATTAAGCATGTATGAAAGCTTAATAGTCAATAAAAATAACTAGGCGAGAGAATTCTAGAAAACGGGTTCCGGTTAGTAAAACTGTAACAACCGGGAAGTAGAGGGGGACATTGTAATAAAAGGAAACTTGTGTGTCCCCTTTTGTAAATAAAAAGCAAAAATTGGAGTGAGTGTGTGTGTGATCGGTAGCCCCCTCTCCCTCACACTCTCCTTACTTCTCTAATATGCTAAAGGACAACAATAAAGTAAAAGCAAATAAAACACTCTCTCACCTCACTCTCTCATTTCCCTCATCTCTCTCTTCTTCCTTATCCCCATCGATTTCTCTCTCTTCTCCCTCCTATGCTGGGCGATTTTTGAAGCTCCAAGAAGCTCCAATGGCTCTCCACTTTGACTCCATGCTCCTTCTCCATGTGAGCCCCAAATGCAAAAATAAATACATATTCTTGCTCCCCATCATCCTCTACACTTCCCTCTTTTTAAAATTCCAAAATGATGAAGTTCATTTTCGTGGGTATACCCCATTGGTGAAGAAAATAGCATTCAATGTGTAGCTTGGGGTTCCCTCTCTCCATCAAGGTAAAAATCTACATGAAAAACCCATATTTTCTCCATTTTGTTTCCTAACCGATTTTTACCTCCTTGTAATACTCCATTTTCTCTCTCTCTTTTGAGCATAAATTTCACCTTGCAATGGTGGTGGATTCTCCTTCTTGAACCAAGGGCTAAAGCCCCTCCAAAAACTCCAAAGGTAAACCCTAGAATTTGTATTCTAAACACTCCAATGAATTAGTGTTAATTTAAGGGTTAGCATTTTAATTGCACTTATTTTGTGTACATTGGGTGATGGGAATGGAGTTTGGCAACTCCATTCCCCATGTAGCCGATTTTGAGGCAAAAAGGAAGAAGGAGGAAAAATGTGAAGGAAAGAAGGGAGTATAAGCTCAAGGTAAGAGCCCTTTCCTAATGTTAAATTCTATTGCATTAGAGTAATGGGAATGGGTAAAATATTTAAAGAACCCAAAACCTTGTACTAGTATTGAGAATTGTGAAGTTTGAGTATGTAAGAGCAAGTATGTGGATTGGAGTCCTTAGAGCCAAAAGAATGTATATGGTATTGTATGTGGATTGAGGAAATATTGGTGTATTGGGATTTTGTATGTGTGTTGGTAGAACCCTTGTATGGGTATGGCTAGAATAGGCATGAATTTGGTGAGAAGGTGTATGTGTGGTTAAGTAAGGAAAGTAGTTGAGCTATGGCAAAATTTTGGTAGGAATATGTACAGTTATGGATGACTTGGTGAATGGGAGAACCAAGTGTGTATTGAAGTTAGTGGAGATATTTAGTAACTATGGATTGGTACTTGTAGAATGAGTATGTGAAAGTGTAAAATCTGTAACAAGAAGTAGTATAATGCATTGGAGGGACTAGGAGAAACTAGGTGCATGGAGAGCCTAAAGTGTGAAGTAAACCACTTTGTAACAGATTTAGAAAGGAGCTAGATAATGGGAAGGATTGAGTGGAAGGTAATGTAATGAGGATATTAGTAGTGGTATTGGTAGAGAGTATTGAATGGTAAAGGTTAGGTTGAAAATCTGTAGCATTTGAGGGAAGAGCAAAATCTGTAGCATTGGTAAAAAGGGAACTAGTATAAGTGTTGAATTGAGAGGATGAGGATTGGTGTAAGTTGTGAGGAATTGAGTAGCAAGTTTGGTGGATGAATTAAGGTGATTTGGAACATCTAAATGAGTGGTAAACATGTAGGAATGTATTGGTAAAGATTGGGGAAACAATGGGTAAAGAAAACACCCAAAACAAATTTTAAAACTGAAGTACTGGGCCGGACCGACCTTAGGACCGAACTTGCAAGGTCGGTCGAGCCCAGATTTACAAAGACGGGAAACCTTCTGGAGTCGACCGACCTTGCGACCGGACTTGCAAGTTCGGTCGGACCAGAAATTTCTCCCGTCAGAACCTTCTGGAATGGACCGAACTTGCGACCGGACTTGCAAGTTCGGTCGGCCAGAAAAATTCCCGTAATGCAAGCTACTGGAATGGACCGACCTTGCGACCGGACTTGCAAGGTCGGTCGGGCTAAAATTTTCAAATACGAAACTTACTGGAATGGACCGACCTTGGGACCGGACTTGCAAGGTCGGTCGGCCCTGGAATTTTCACACGACGTAACCTACTAGAATGGACCAGACTTGCAAGGTCGGTCGCAAGTCCGGTCGAGTCAAAAAAAAAAATTGTTTTAATTATATGATTATAGTTATCATATATACATGTATATATGCCTATATACACATATGCATATATATGTAGTAACACACCATTAATGAAGTAGTAATGGTAAGAAAGTAAGTAAAGGAGTAAGAAAACAAGTTTAAGAAGTAGTAAGTAAAGGAAGGTTCTATAATCAAGTAAGAAAGTAATGAAGTGGTAAGTAAAAATTGAAAGTATCAATGGAGGAGTGAGTTAGATCAATAATAGATCATTGATCATGCTACTCCATGTATGTATAGGAATCAAATAGTTGATCTCCAAGGAACCAGTAGTGCGAATACGATGGTGTACGGTATGATTTCTTCATGCTCTGTATCCTAACCTGGTTACCCCGATTTGTGTGCTTATGTGATCACCAATAGAGAAATGCACGAATCGGACTTATATTGCACTTAACTGTGTTTGAACTATTTTGTTCTGGTTGTACCTTCTTGAACAATTAGTTTGTATAATTCATGAAATGAATGAATGGAAATGAGAAGTATGTGTAAGTATTGTGTACTTGTGTATTGTATGTATGTATGGAAACGAAGTATTGACTTCTACTAATTCCTAACATTCTAACTCCTAACTTGAGTAATGAGTAAATGGAATGAGTAGAAGTCCAATATAGTTTCGGCCACGCGTGAGGATAAGGAAACACAAGAGGTTGGATCCGAATCCTGGCTGTAATCTTTTCCATGGACCAATTCCCTTGAATGGGTAGCATCCTGGATTAGTGGGCCACCCTAAAGCCCGGTGGTGGGATGTAGTAATCCCTGCCCGGAGGTCATACCGACTTAACTGGAAGTAAAGTATGTAAGAAGTAAGTATTGTATGTGTATTGGTCTTGACTATTGTAAGTCATTGACCGGAAGTAAAAGAGTATCGAACACCCGATTAACCCGGGTGTGTAATGAAGATAACTGGACCTTCGTATGTATTGGAGAATTGTATCTCCGTATTGCGTATTGAGTATGTAATGAGTATGTATCGTGTATGTGTATTC
This sequence comes from Limonium bicolor, assembly GCA_023374045.1. Classification (NCBI taxonomy): domain Eukaryota; kingdom Viridiplantae; phylum Streptophyta; class Magnoliopsida; order Caryophyllales; family Plumbaginaceae; genus Limonium; species Limonium bicolor. Next base: position 187,316,471 of record CM041782.1, read on the forward strand.
TGGAAGATGGTAAGTAAGTATTGGTTGACTCGTATTGTCTTCCGAGCATGTATTGTACTGTGCGTATGTATGTATACTTGGGTAGTATTGTAGTATCATGAATGAAAGCGTGTATGCATGTATATATGAATGTATGTATTGCAAAATGAATTGCATGTATTCGACCAAATGGTCGGCGTACCCTCGCTAGTACGCGGGGTATGCGGTTATCATATTCAGCGTAAGCTGACCCCCCTCGGGGGAACATTTTTAGTGTGCAGGTACCCGGAGCGAATACGGTCAAGGTAAAAGACCGGTGGCGCGCCTTGTAATTAGAAACATCTAGTTTGTGAGGAACGGGCAGCAAATCGACTCCTAGTGAGTGTATATGAATGTGGGGGAAGTACTGTACTGATTTTGGAACCTAGTAAACTCAGTATGCGTAGTGTATTATCTTGTACGGAATTGTGGAGTATTGTATTGAATGGAGTATGGTATTGAATGGAGTAATGTATCGAATGGAGCATTGTAGTATTCAATGTGTAATGAGAGTACGTATTGTATTAAGTTGCACTCGGATATTCCGGTCCATCAGACCGATGCTGTACGTAGCAGTAGTAGCCTTGTTAGTCACGTGGGTGACTAACGACATTGTATCACCCGATGTATGTAAGTATGAATCCGCTGCGTGACTCGGGAAGCACGAGGAGATTGGACAGTAATGGTTGAATTAATAGTAGGGGTGTTACACAAACCCACCATTTGTTTAATGGTAGGGGATGAAAGAAAGACGAACCCACCATTTGTTTAATGGGTAGGGGATGAAAGAAAGACGAACCCACAATTTGTTTAAATGGGAGGGAAAAATGAGGTACCAAAACCCATCTCTGGATCCATAAGGAGCTCTGATCGCCTGTAATTGGTGAGTTATTAGGTGTGGTGAAATACCCCAAACTAATAAAACATTGATTAAACATCTAATCAAATTAATTAAGGCCTAAAAATGCCTTAAAAGTCAATTGAGAACACCAGTTGTCAACACAAAGCAAATATTGCACCCTTTGACTGTTTAGGGTAAATACATACCCAAATGAACTCCTTAGGACCTAAGATTTTGTCCTAAGCATATTGATAAGTGTCCAAATGAGCATGTTTTATAGGTGTATTTCATATATTATATTAGCACTTTTCTTGCTCATTTCTCCACTTTGGTTAGTTTTCCTCCAGTTATGTGTTATACCCAAAATTTTGACCCCCCTGGTTAGGGTCTACGAGGCCCTGGTGATGTGAGGGGCATTTTAATCAAGTAGTGAGGGATTCCGGCTCGAGCGGCGCATCCCATGGCATGAGGAGCAGCTTCGTCATTTTCAGGGGCGTTTTGGTAATCTTTAAAGGCTCCTGAGACCTCCTATAAGCTTTCTCTCTCCTCCAAAGGATGCCCAAATCAGCTTGAAATGCTTTGATATTTTAACCCGTGATAGAGGATGACATTCTAAGCATAATGGCGTTGGAATTTTGATTTTTCGAGTTTCCAATAATTTTCTAGCAATTTCTAACTGAATCTGACGAGAAATTCAATTTAAAAATATTCCAACATTTAAAAAATCCGATTCCACTTCAGAAAATTCATAATTTCCATCCTTGACACGTGGTTAAAATTTCACAGCAAAATTCCTTTGGGAAGTCACTTAAATAAAATATCGAAAAATCTTACTTTTACTAGATTTTCTTTATCTTTAAGAAAGTCTATATAAGGGGATAGGTTTTTGGATAAAGGAAGAACTTCATATGCTCAAGAACCCTAGAGAGTCAGAAAACACAGCCTCCTCTCTCTCTCTCACGTTTTCCAACACCCGGCCACCTAAATCATACCGAAAATCCCCCGAAATCACCATCTAAACACGTTTTCCAATCCCCAAAGCACCAATAGTCATCAAAACCCCACAAAAACACCACCAAAACGTGAAGAACAGCAAGAACAACAAACAACCAGAAGCTTGGTTCGAAATCCTTTCGGGTTTGCCATCAACGAAGCACTCGACGAATCCCGGTGTGAAGAATCATCTTGAATTCGAAGGTAAAACAGGTTACCACTCTACCTTTCTAATTCCCCACGACCTTATTAACCCTCTGTCAAATTTTGGGCTCAAACTAACCTTCGTACGCTTCTGTATTGCTATTTGTTTAAGCTTCTGTCCAATAACTTGTTTACTAAGTTTCGTGCTTAATTCGAGTTCAAATTGAATACTTTCAATCACTAATGTCTTTTACATCTTTCAGGCTACATACCCATAAAATTTGAACCAAAAACACCTTCGGGAACAGCCTCAACGCCGCCGTCCGAGGGCTGTCCGCACCCACGGACGTTATGTCCGGGGTCCCGGACTCCCTGTCCGTAAGCCCGGACGCCCACGGACGGCGGCGGGATTTTTAAATTTTAAAAATTTAGGTTTTCTAATAATGTCCGGGCCAACGGACAGCCTGTCCGTGGCCCCGGACTTTGCAATTTTCTATTTTCTGTTTAATTCAACTTTTATTTTCATATAGGTTAACTGGGGTCCGTGGTTTCGGACATTAGGTCCGTGGCTACGGACGGAAACAAAATTTGACCTAATTCTGCCTCCGAAACCCTAATTTAGGTAATTTTAATTTCCACTTTAATTTTCTACCAAAAACGTTAAAAAAATAATAAAAAAACAGAAGCACGCACCTAGGTTAAAAACAACTTTGTAGAAAGCCGTAAATAACCAAGTAGAGAAAAAACGACCTAGGAAGGGTAATGAAAGTAATTGAACCCTAATTAAGTCGAATATCAAGCCCCCGAACCCGAACTCTCCTTTCCTAATTTAATCTAGGTCAAAATTAGGTGGCGACTCATAATAGGTTCCAGTGAGCTAGCCTAGTTTTAATAATTTTTTATACATAGTTATTAATCTTAGGTTTAAGTGGACCTAAAACCCGATTAGATCCTAATCAACTTAATCCACACAGGATGGGGTTTAAAATCGAGGCTCACAGTTATGTTTTATTGATTATCTCACAAATTTATTGGTTAAACATGAGGAAAACCAAGCTAGGAGCAAAGTACACGAAGAGACGAACGCGTAGGCGAAAACGGGGATCAAATCGGAGCTAAAACGAACATTTTAGAGGCAAAACCCTTGGTCCAGACTAGTGTCCGGATCACCTGTTCCGGACCAACACATGCCAGCGCAGCAGATAAGAAAATCGACATGGTCCGGACCATGGTCCGGACATGTCGAATATGCCAGCATACAGAGTGCAGCCGTGTGAAGAGATAAAATCCTTATCTTTTCACACGCAAATACCACCGCCTTACCACCCCTTTACCCTATATTTCTCTATAAATACACCTCCAAACCTCCATTAATCCATATCTCATTCCACCCCAAACTTATGCCATTTTCCCTCCATAAAAATACCATAAAACTCTCCAAAAATCATACATCTCATCCACATATTATCCACATAAATTCCATACAACACCGCATTTCATAAAAACATTCCATTTCCATACCGTTGTTCTGTCCAACCTCTGCCCGAATATTAGCAGTCAAGATAGTGGAGCTGAATTAATTAACTTTCCCAGATGATTTCTTTTACTTCTCATTCTGTCTTTTTAATTATGTTGGGCTAAGAGGATTTACTCCGGGCGAAGGTTTAGCCGTAATTTGTTTAATTATGTAATTTATATTTCTACCGGTTAAATAATACAGTTTGTTACGATTAAAGTTTATCTCTCACCTTTTTAATAAATTTCATCGATTTATTAAAAAGCTTTACTAATCTGTTTTAATCTGATTGGTGATAAACAAATAGGTTAATTAAGCCGTAAATCTGTAGGAAAACTTATTTTCATCGGATAAGTTAGTACTTATTTGCAAGAATATAATTCCTCGCACTTAATTTCCGTTTACTAGTGCTTGCTTGAGTTTTCATCGGACCTTGCATTTTCTGGTAGTCGAGTTCTTATGAGTCTGATTACTCCTTAGGATAATAACAGGAATTTTGCCAAACTATTATAATAAACCGGTAGAGATAGCGTAATTAATCAGATTATATAAACCTGAACCCGGAGTTCCGTTTAATTTATCTTCAACTCAGTTAATCTTATCTGTTGTTTATTTTACAAAAACAAGTCAATTAATTCCCCCCTCTTGTGACAAGCTTAGGTACTATTTTATTTCGCTATAAGTCCCTCGGTTTGACCCCGGCCACTTCTGTCTTACTATACTACTACGACCGGGTTTTATTTGCAGCCCGACAGATATTTTGAGTATTAATTTCTTTCTTAATTGTTTTAATTTCACCAGTTCCAACCACTCACAATATATAGTCTGCACATATTAACACATAAAGGAATGTACTACAATTGTTGGACAACACTCTAACACAAAGAACAAGCATTAACATGCTTAAAGGTCAAGTAGGGCAAAAATGTGCTCTAAGAAACCTTAAAGGTCTAATGACCTCCATTTGATATAAAATTGGATTCCTAAGATCAATAATAATGTAAGGAACACAATGAAACTGTTCGCAAAGAAAAATAAGCTCAGAAACACCCTGTGACGCAAAATGTGCACTAAAACGCCTTAAAGCACGTTTTTGTGTATGAGCTCTAAGATATAGACTTTTTGTCACATTAAAGACTAGAATACATTCTTTATAACATTAATGTGACATGATAGACTATATTATAAAGTATAAATCAAAGTTTAAAAATAAAATCAAAATGGTTGATTTTGGGTGAATAGTACCCAAAAATAACATTTAATTACTTAACTTAACCATGGTCAAATGTCATCCATTGACCAAACCATCCATTGCCGCCCACTCTTGCTGTCATCCGCATCCATTAAGCCATCTAAAATATCTCCTAATGAGTCATCTATTACTATGCACTAAAGTAACATTAAATGACATAAAAAGCAAAATTAGCTTTCTTTGTTCATTGTCTTTCTTCCCAGCCGACTCCAACCAGCTCCACTCTCTCTTTTGCTTCTCCAAAACCGTAAGAACTTACCAAGTTCAGAGGAGAACATCAATTGATCTAAGTAATCTTATTAAGCCATTTTATGTTCATTCTCTTCACTTTTCTTTCCTCTTTCTATGGAGCTAAGCATCAACCATTTCCATCCATGGTTCTAGGTTGTTTTGGAGGTTAAAAGGAGTGTGTTTCTCGGCTGTAACAAGGGAAGAAGGAGGAGAGTTCTAATCTTGATCTTTTAAGGTAAACATATGCTTTAAGCACTTATCTCTTCATTTCTTTCATTTCCGGTTGGAAAACCTGATTTCTTAGGCTTATAATCTTCTTCTTAACATGCTTATTCAGTTGGTATATCAAGAGCTTCAAGGAATAGCCAAATCCATGCCAAAACACCATTTTTGGCATTTTAATCAAGGTGAAAATTAGGCATCTTCTAATCTGAGTTATACCGGTTTTAAACCTTGTTTTAGTAGCTCTTTTGATGTTGTTTTTTTTCTGTAAAAATAGGCCGAAGATCATCCTTGTTTGCCTTGGTATTCTAAGGTAAATTTAACCTTGAAATATACATTAAAACACTTCTTATGGTTAGCTCTTGTTTGGAGTATAATCATGTCTTGTTTGCTGTGTAAAAACATGTTAATCAAGTTGTGGAAAATTTTCCTCTAAGAAGCCGTGGCCAAACAAGGCCTTATCTTGGCTAAAATAAGGTATAAATCACTTAAACCTTCACTTGGTATAGTAATATGTGTTTATACATATATATATATGATTGCCGTGAGTGAACAAGGTATAAAAGGTCATATTTTGACCTTAGGTGATTAAGGAATGGTTTAGTAAATTTATATAAGTAATTACTTAACATAATTGGCAAATTTAAGACATTATGTGGAAAATTGGTAAATATGGAAAACTATATGGTGAGGCTGAGAGTTTAAGGCATTTTTGGGCATTTATGTGTAATTTATTTTATAAGCTAATGTTTGTAATAAGGCCATGTACTTTAGGCCATTTTATTTATGTATTTATAAGGTTTTAATTAAGTTTAGGTGATAAAAATATATTACCGCAAGGTATAGGGGTTTAATGTGTAATTAAATTAAATTTGGGGGCTATATATTAATAAAGCCAAAAATTAGAGGATAAAAGGATTTAAAATAAAAATTATAAGATTTTATAAAGTTTTGGGGTTAAATGGTAATTTCTGGAAAATATGGGTATAAACTGTAATATATGGGAATTAATGGTCAAGGCAATATTAAGGAGGTCAACCTTGACCATATGGTAGGCTTTGACCAAATTAGATAAGTTAAATAACTTATTTAAGGTTTTATAATAAGATAAGTATTTAATTGAAACATTTTTATAACACATGGGGTAAATATGTTATTACCGAAAGTTAAGGGTGCAAAATGGTATTATAAACACCCATGGGCTATTAGGAATTTTTAGGAATTTATTGGGTTGATTTTGGAACTAAAATAAACTATATATGTATAATATATAGTTATTATGTCATTATGACACTTTGGATAAATATATGTGGTGGAATAGCAAATACCGAAAGTTTATGGGTTGGTAATAATAATTATAACCCTTTGGTGAAATTTGGTGATTTTTGGAATAATATAAGAGTATTTAATAAGATATGTGTATAATATATAGTTTTAATGATATTATAAAACTATATGTTATAAAGTGGGTCACATTGTGATTATAGAAAGTTGGTGGGTTGAAAAATAATTAAGAATAGACATGGGGTCTGTTTGGAAATGTGAAACAAATATAACTATAGGTTATATTAATATTAAGGTTTAAAATGTTATAATATATGATATATATGACATAACAATAAATATGTGGTCAAATTATAAATTTGGAAGTTAAAGGGGTTATAAATTTATTTATAAACAGACATGGTCTGTTCGGTATTTTACAAATGTAAAACCATAGGTTATACCATTTTATAAGTTAAAAATGTTATATTATATGGTATATATAACATGGTATAAATTATGGGGTGATTTTGTAAATAAATAAAACTATGGGTTTTGGAAAAGAATAAGGTTATAACATAGAAGCCTATGCGGCATTAAAAATAGTTTTGTATAAAAACTATATGTTATAAGTTAAAGGAAATAAAAAATATATCATATTATATGATATTAGTATATGGTATAACATTACATAATGTTATGGGGTTAAAAATAAAAGTTAAGGGAATTTTAGTGCTGTACCGAAAATAAAAAGAGTGGAAAATGAATTTTAGACTATAGTCTATAATGTTTTAAATGTTATAACAATTTTATGGTATTAATGGGATTTAAATGGAATTAATATAAGTGAGGATATTCACATTAAATAACGTGACAAACTATAAATAAATGATATTTATAAACTAAGGTATATGATGAATAAATCTTAGGAGTTGTAATTATACAACATAAAGATGTTACATAATATTAGGATAATAACCTTAATATAAGTTGTATAATATAATACAACTAATGGGAATAATCATCTAATATAAGATGATAAAATGTAACATATAATATAAGAGTTTTACAACTCATGGAACTTACCTATATTGGTAAATATGTACATATGCGAGACTAATGTATATAAGGATGGATATATATTATGGTTGGAAACCATATAATATAATGGAGGAGTTTAAAACATGAATATAGTAACTAATGATAATGGATTATATAATACAATGTATTATAATGGATGGTGGGAAAATAATACAATATAATAAATAATGCATGTATTCATGCAACTATAGGTTATATACCTAAATTCAATGATGGATAAGATTTAAGAAATATAATGGATTAAACTTAACAGTTGAAACAATACGGCCTACGAGTCTAAGTAACAAAGACGACTGGTTTAGAAAAACCCGTAACAATTAACTGTAGAAATCCGGGGATGAACTGTCGGGGTTACTTGTTATTCGGAAATACCGGATTTAGTTAGTCATGGAGATTGACTTATAGTTTTATTACCGTTTAGATCATACTTCAGACGAAGGCGCTTGACGAGCTAGTGGTCTACACTGCGCATCCTTGGTCTAAGGTGTACGGTATGTAAAGGGGTTTGATCCGGGTTGTCCTAAGGAATTCCTTGGGCTCAGATTTGGTTGATATAACTTGTGTGTTATGTGTTTTGGATACGTGTATGTGATTATGTGTGTTACTGCATTAATTATTTATGCACGAGCGTCCTACGGGACTAACACTACGTCGACTATAGATCGACTTAAATAAACATACATATGCGTTTAATGTGATGACATGATGGTTACTTAATATAATACCCATAGTATTAATATTAAGTATATGGTAACCTAAGTAAAACACTTAGGTACGAGACACGACATTGTCAGTCTCTAGAGCACGGATCTCGAACATGAATATAACCTAGATTACTTCTAGGTATGCGTGAGACCCATTGGGCAGCTAATTAATAAATTGTATTCTCCATAAAACTAAGAGCATATCTTAAACATTATGAGAGAGAGAGAGATGGTATGAGTTGAGGTGAGGAATCCCGGTAGTTTACGAACTACTTGGTTGCGCATTTGTGATCACTGAGGGGTACCCGATCGGGTTCCGCTCTAGGTGAAATACCCCAAACCTTAATGTGTTAATTAGTTATGTAATTATAATTTTCTAAGGCTAATTAAGTCCTTAAGATCATTGGTGAACAAATGAAAACCAAAAAGAAAAAGAAAATGCGTAAAAGTCACAAAACGTGAAAACGCGTATTTAATTATTTTAGGAGGTACATAACCTTCATTAGGGTTATAAATATATTTTTATACCTTAATTACACATTAAGAACATGTGGGAAAAATCCCGGAAGAAAACGGATTCAAATAATGCGTTTAAACGCTAACGGAATCTTAAAAACGTTCTTCGGGAGAACCCGAAAACGTGACTCTAAACAGTTAAATGACTCCGTAAAAATAATAGTTGATTTTACAACAATAATTAAACATTAATGGGAGTTTAATAACCGGGTGAATAAACGAGCGTTTTCTATTAAAAGACGAACAACGCTCCAGCGTGTTTATATTAGTGGGCCGGTTTTATTTATGTAGACAGCCCACTCACATGTGACTAGTTAACTAATTAATTAAGTCAAGAGAGAGAGAGCCAAATAACAAAGGGCACAAATACCCTCACTCTCTCCTTCCTTATTTTCTTTTCCCCCTCTTCTCCTTCTTTCCTCTCTTTCTTTCCCAGCCGGTCTCCCTCCTCCCTCTCTGCGATGGAATTCTCCAACCCAAGCCAACAATGGCTTCCATCATTCCTCTTCATCCCTAAGCTCCATTTGATCTCCGAATCAAAAACAAATCACATATTCTTCCTCTCATCTTCCTCTATCATCCTTCTTTCAAAATTCCAAAAGGAGGAAGTTGACCTCCATGGGTTTTCACCATTTGAGGAGAAAATGGCACCAATGAGAAGCTTGGAGTCTCCTCTTTCTTCTAAGGTAAAAATTTCCAAGAAAAACTCATTTTTCCTCCATCTCTTGGTGTAATCGATTTTTCACCATTTTGATACCTTGTTTTTCTTCTTGTTCTTGAGCTCCAAATTGACCCTTCAATGGTGGAGTAATTTCCTTCTTGATCCAAGGGTGAGAATCCCTCTTAAAAACTTCAAAAAGGTAAACCCTAACTTTGTGTTCTAGCCCTTTTATTGAATTGAGATATTCCAAGGGTTTAGGTAATTAATTAGGTGTGTTTGTGTGTTCTTGGATGTTGGGATGGAGTTTGGAAACTCCATACCCTCTGGACCGATTTTTGGAGAAGATGAGGAGCAAGAGGTGAATTTAAGGGACTTGTAAAATTAAGGTAAGAAAACTACCTTAAACCTTGTTATAAATTGTTTAAGTGTTTGGGATGGGTAAACAATTTAATGAAACCGAAATTGTGAGTTGAAATCCATGTTGAAATGTGTTTAGTTGGTGTTGGTGAGGTTTGTGAACTAATGTTGAATTGAGGGCCTTAAGAGCCAATTATTGTGAGTTGTGATTGATAAATGTGGTTAGTGAGATTATGGAGATTTTTGGTGGTTATGTTGTTGTTGATGAGATTTGAGGATTTGTAATGTGCTGTTAGGACCCTTGAAAGGGTGTGGCTAGATTAGGGATGAGAAGATGTATATTGATGAAATGGAGATGTAAAGTTTATGGGGAGGTTATGGCAAAATTTTAATGGAAAATGAATGCTGGATGATGGATTGATGGATGAGAGAACTTAGGTATTGAATTGGGTTGTTTGATGTTGAATAGAGTGGAGTGTTGGACTTGTAATAGTGGATAAATAATGGAGATAAGAGAGTGCAAATCTTAGCATGATGGTGAGGAAACACTTTTGGCATAGTGGTTATCATAATTATGAAACACCACTTAGAGGAACTAAAGAGAAAACATTATAAGTGCTAGGGATTTTGGTAAGAAACATTGTAAGTGTTTGTGGAGTTATAAATTGAGTTTTGTGGTTGTTGTATGAAGGGCAAATGTGCTAAATGATGTTAGAACACATTAGGAGGCTTGAGGAGAAGTTTGGAAAAAGATTGGACAATTTTGGGCAAATTCTGGTGGCGTCCGACCCAGGGGTCCGACCCAAGTTGGGTCGGACGGCCTCTGTTTGGTCACCCGTAAATGTTTCTGTAATGGTCCGACCCAAACGGTTGGGTCGGACATGGGTCGGACGGGAGAGGAAATTAAAGAACGGAGATGCTTCTAATGGTCCGACCCAGAAGGTTGGGTCGGACATGGGTCGGACAAGGTAAAGGTTTTCAGACCCGAAGGTTACTGGAAGGGTCCGACCCAGTGGTGGGTCGGACGGGGGTCGGACAGACCAAAAACCTACAAAAAAAAATGATGAAAAGAAAATGACAAATGTAGTAAACCCTAGGGGGTATAATGAAGGTAATCTAGGGTAAGTCTAGGCATTTAAAAACATGTCATGTAATCATGTAAAACACTTAGCAAGCTTGAAGTTAAGTGAATAAATTAACGACGTTATTAATCATGTCTAGGAGCTACGTTGGCGGGACTCGTACGCAGCAAGGACCAAGGTATGGTTTTCTTGCAACCTGTGTCCTACCGGATTACACCGGCTTGTATGCCAATGTGTTTTTCTGTGTGTTTGCCACCTTGCAAGATAAAGCATGAAATGAGTTTACAGTAATTCACTATTGTGGCGTAATTAATTCCGATACCGCTTAACCTTAGTTATGTGTTAAATAATAGTTAACCGACTTTAGGTTCACATAAGTGATCGGTATTCGGAATAAACGTCCCGGCCCATGGGAACGTTCTAACTACGGCTATCCGTGCGTTAGTGTATGTTGTGATTATGTGTGAGGTATGTGGCTTGTTGGATATGTTGTTGTTGTTATTGAATACAATTATTCATGTTTGTTAAAAAGGGATATTACTCCCCATATGTGCCTAACCGAGTTAGTAACACTATGTGATGTATTGCAGAAGTTATAATGTGAGTGGTTAAACTGGTGTAAAATTAAAAGAAAAGTAATTAAAACTCAAATTAAACGTCGGGCTGCAAACAAATCCCGGTCGCAGTAGTATAGTGAAAATGTAAGCAACCGGATGTCGAACCGTAGGACTAATATACATATAATAGTACCTAAGCGTGTCACAGGAGGGGGGATTAATTGACTTGTAATATAAAAATAAAAAGAAAAGATAAAATAAACTAAGTTGACAGACAAATAAAATGGAACTCTGGGTCAGGTTAATATGATCAGATTAACTATGCTATCTCGACTGGTTAAATTATAATTGTTTGGCAAAATTCCTCTTATTATCTTAAGGACTAAATCATAGACTCATAAGAACTCGTTACCAGAAAATGCTTGGTCTAATCAAGGTTCAAGCATCTCACATGTAACGGACGGTTTAAATATCAGGAATTATATATGCATCTGAAAATACTAACTCATTAAATCATAATAAAGCTTTCTCCAGATTTACGGCTTAATCAACCTATCTATTTATCACCTGGTCTGATCAAAATAGACTTAGCAAGCAATTTAATAAATTCGCGAGATTTACTAGAAAGGCGAGAGATAAACTTTATGCGTAACAAACTGCATATAAATAAAACCAGTAAATATATTGCAAAATTAATACAGATACATAATAACTATTCCCAGAGTAAACGTAAACTAGCCTAACATATTAAATAGATAGATAGAGACGAGAGTAATAGAAATCATCCGTAATCACTCCGTCTCACTCTGCTATTTTGTGTACGTAGGGCTAGAGGTGAATTGTGGAATGGATGTAAAATAAATAAAATGGAGAATACGGGAGAAGAGAAATGGGATGAATGTGTGAAGTGGTGAAGTTGGGTCGTGGATGGATTGTAGGTGTGTGTTTTATTGGGTGAAGCTCGTGGGTTTATATAGAGAAAGGAAGAAGAGGAAGGAAGGAGAAGGAGAAGAAAGGCTGGATCACGCGTGAAGATAAGGGAGGTGACAGTTGATTGCTCATTGATTGCTCCTCATTAATTGCAGGGGACAGAGCGTGCAGAGTAGATGGATAAGTTGCAGACGGCGCGAGTTGCAGAAGTCGGCGAAGGCAAGTTGCAGACGGGGCGAAGAAGAAAACTGTCGCGCGCGACTGATATTAGTCGTGTCCGCCTCTGCAACCTCGCTCACGTCCGCCTGCTTTTCATGCGGACATCTCACACGAGTCCACCCGGTCACTTGTGTCCGCCTGGCCGTCCTCTCCTGCGTCCGCCTGTAGTTTAGGCGGTTGCATGATTCTATCTTGTCCGCCTACTTGTAAGGCGGTACTTCAGGCGGTCACAAGTGCCCGTGACCTATTTTCCTTCAAACTTTGACCGGCTCTAAATTCTTCGTTTGGACTCCGTTTTCTGAGCCGTTTGCGTCTATGCGTTCGTCTCTTCTACTCCCGGCTTGGTTTTCTCATGTTAAACCAATAAATTTGTGAGAGATACAATAAAACATAAACTAGAGGAAAACTAACCGAAGTGGAGAAATGAGCAAGAAAGTGCTAAATAATATATGAAATACACCTATAAATCATGCTCATTTGGACACTTATCATGTATGTATGTGGTAAGTTCCATAAGGGAACCTCTAACTAATAAGTATATGTTATGTATGGAGAGGAATCCGGTTGTTCCGGTCGGCGTGTGTTTGGGAGTTAATACATATATGAGAATTAACTCCCATCCTGTTATGTTAGGGTTGTTTCCTTCATTGGATTTCGACCTCCCACTAGCTTAGCCAAAGCTTACCTACCCGACCTCCACATCGGGCTAGGAGGGAAATTATGTATAATGTTGGTAGGGTGTCGATGCCTAAGTTCGCTTCGACTCCCTCTTTGTTATGTTACGGTTGTTCTTCCTCCTGGAATTACAACCACCCACAAGCTTAACCAAGGCTTACCTACCTCATCACTATTGGAGTTAGGGGGAAATTATGTATGTTGTGATCGGTCCTATATGAGGCCGCCACTCAAGTAAAGGAAATGTATGTATGTTGTGCGGGCTTATATCACCCCGGCATTCCCTAAGTTAAGTATATCCTCTCAGAGGAGAGAAATTAAGTGTGTATGTTATAAAGTGAAGTGTACTGTTATTGAGTGTGTGTGTTAATTTGTGTTTGTGCCTATTAATGATTGTTTGCTTATAAGATGATATGTATGTGAGTTTGTGCATGTGTGAAATAAATAAACCGCATGCTAAGACGACAAATAGTGTGCGTGGCCCAGTAGCATGCGGGCTGCGGGATTACCATACCAGCAAAGGTGCTGACCCTTTGGGGGCTCCCATACTTTTCAGGTACAGATCTGGAAGCCGTTCGAGAGTAGGACGGGGGTAGTTGTTGTAGTGGGCGTTCATGCAAATTGTGCAAGTGTTGTAGGTGTAGTAAGACCGAAATTGTATCGGCGTTAGTTAGTAAAATACTCGGTACAGTTGTAATGTAAGTGTATAATGGATGTTGAACACGGAACGGAATTTTGTGTAGTTGCTCGGGAATTAGTCCATCAGACCGGTACGATGTATGTATGTTAGCCTTGTTAGCCACGTGGGTGGCTAACGGCGTGTAACACCAAAGAGTTAAGTGAGGGTTTGTGAGTTATGTTTTCCACTGCTAAGTATTGTTAAGTGTTATTTGTAGTTGGGTGTTACAAAAAGTGGTACCAGAGCGAAGTATCGCTCTGATGATGAAATACCGAGCTTAAGAAAGTACCGAGTTAGAGTTAGTACTTTGGGTTAAGGGTTGAGTGATAGCGTGAGGAGTACGCTAGTTAGGAAATACCAGTGTGTACTGGATACCTACAGTATCCATCCCGCCCTCCACAAACCCTATATTATAATCGAGAAGAACGCCAGAGAGATGGAAGTCCTCTCTTACTCGGGAACACCCGATCTGTTATTAAATGTCCTAATAAGCACGGAGAACCTGTCACACGGTAGATCCCGAAGGGCGTGAATCCCGAAGACGATCTCCATTTTAACAATGTCTGCCGCATGAGTTAGCGAAAAGTGAAGAATTTTATGCATAAGAGAATGGAATTTCCAGCACCCTGGGTCGACATGCGGAGCAGTCGAGGACAACCAGCTTGCAACGCACTAACGTGCAACAGTGGAGAAGTGAAGTAGTAGAACCCGAGACGAGTGTCTACGGGACTACAAATGTTAACTAATATACCAACCGATTAAGGAACTACAACACAGTACGAGGAGGATACAAAACTAAGGAAAAGGGGTCTCCCAGAATGGGAAACACCCTAGTTAATGGTTACCACGTGAAGATAGAGAGAAGTACCCAGGGGATTTATTGTTAAGACTGTAAGATCAAGTAAGGGCCAACAAGGCAACTGATGTCAGAGCGGGTGGAAGCGATACCGCAACTAGTGTGTATTGAACCGATAACCAGATTGCATGGCGCACTTGCTGTGGCAAGTGCTGCTACAACAAGGTTGTACGGGAAATTCTAAACAACTACCGGTACTTAGTAAAGTACCATGAAGTTAAGTGGGGTTATCATAACCGTGGAAAGGCTTAATAGCCTGACCTCAGTGCTTGGAAATACACCAGTCAGCAAGAAGCTAGACTTGGTTAAGGCAAGGAAACGTTGTAAAACCACGAAAATTTTTCTTTCAACCTAAATTTATTTCCAAAACCTTCTTCAAAACCAAAATTTTCTTTCAAACCCCTTTTATTTCCAACCTTCTTTTAAACCAAACCAGAAGACCTACACCGGCCTCAGTGCCATCAGGTAGGTAAGTTTTACCCAGTTACTTTTGATTAACCAGATGGAAACCGGTAAACCCAAGAGTAACAACCCGAGAGAATGGAGTGAGTTCATAATAATACAACAGTGGATACACCTCCCTTGATTTAGTTCGGGAAGCATGGAATGCATATTATCATAGGATAATATAAGAGGAGTTGGCAACAGAATACTTCGCCTAGGCGTGTGACGGATACTACGAGTGTACCAACTGAAATGTGGGACGACCGCACTCCGATAGGAGCTTGTGGGCCTGACAACCCTTCTTATGGGGTAATTGGGTAAGTAGCAATGTATCAGTAGGATACCCCATGTATGTATACGAGTGGAGCCTGGAACACGGGAAGTAGTCGATTCCATACTACGGTCCGAAGTAAAAGTCAAGCAAGAACAATGGAGTACCATCGAATGGTTGAAATAAAGGAACCCAGTTAAGTTAAGGAAGACCAAAGGAATTAGTAAGTTTATTTTAAGGAAATATTTAAAGGTGAATGAGTGCGAAGTGCACTGGTTAGTAAGTAAAGACGTCACACATGTCTTAAGAATCCTGAAGGATGAACATAATAGCTGGAGTAAGCACCCAGCCTACATATGGTGAGGCAAATGCCTACAATAGATATGCTAATGTGCAATGATCGGGATGAGCTTCCGAGGTATCAATTTCACTAAAGAGGATATTTAGCCCAACAAAGAACGCAGAGCGAAGTAGTAAATTAAACATACAAATGAGTGCAAGCCAGATGAAAAGGCATAACCTAATAACACCCAGGAGTTATCCTTAAAAGGGTGTTTGGGTCAACAATGGTTGAACAAGATACGTGACAGAAACGCAAAGGCTGAAATTAACACCAAGTTTAAACACAAGTCGTTAGAGGGAAGTCTGACATCCTTGAAGGGGCATCCCATGAAAGGAACCATGATACAACGACCTTGTCATGGAGCCCAATACCAATCTAAACCATGTAATGTGTGTGGACAGCCTACAACGGGCAGAGCTCGAGGCAATAAGGCTTAAAAGCCACAAATCGAATGTGTTAAGAAAATGTTATTGATCACAGAAGTTTACGTTCTATAAGTAAGTAAGCGGATAACGAACCACTGCTTAAAGTGTGGGGACACCTCTTGATATTGTGAGACCGCAACAGCGGTAGTTATGTGAACTAAATTCAGAGAATGTGTTAAGAGTTGACCATGTTGTTACTACGAAAAGAAGTATTCGTACTAGTTGTGCAGACGGAAAGGGTGATAAGCCTTATGGCAACCACCATAGGTGTGGGATGCTAGATGTGTAATGAACAACGCTCAAGGAGCATAGAGGCTCGAAGAGTAGAGTATTCAGCAGGCAGCCGAATAAGTGGCAAAACATAGTGTAATGGCGGAAGCTAATATAACAGCGGATGCAGTGTAAGTTAATGTTATACAATGAGTAACCGCACGGGGCGCAGTAAGCGACCGTTGCAGAAGTAGTGTTAAATAATAATGTGGCAAATAAGACCAGTTACGGGTGAAACTCAATGGACATACAAGTACGTGATGATAGACAGACTGAGCAATAAGTCAGTGGTTGATACGATGTGATAAGGAAAAACAGTATAAATTCCTATTGCAATCGCATAAGAGATTTACTGTCAAGAGTTTACGCCTCTGCACTCTGTATGACTGAGTGTTTTGGTATTGCACTTGCGCGGTAATGATCGAGTGAGATAGCTAGGAAGTTTTGGCAAATGTTAAATGTGATAGAAGAACAAGACTCATGGTGTGATAAAACCGATGCATAAGACAAGCACGGTCGTACCAATCAGAAGGTACTTGGCTGGCATAAGTGACTTCAGTAACACGATTATTAAATATCGGTATGGAATATACCTAAATTGTTTCCCCAACTCTTAAAAATACTCCACTCCCTCATAAAAGTTCCCCACAAAACTCTATAGCCCCTATAAAACTTCCCACAAAATCACACGTTCATGGGAAAATTATATACATGCTCTGGTGTTTTGTATGATAGTGTTTAAAGAAAATTTTTTCCTAGACCTTACTCTCTTTGTTTGATAGTTGCTCTCTCTTTTTGTTTCAAAAGCGTTTCATTTATTTCATTCTGTGCAAGGCCCGAGATGATTGAATTGTCAAAGATCGTGTCTTTGAGCAACATTCTTCTATATAAGGGAATCTACAATGGTGGTGAGTTTCATAACACATTCTTATGTGCCATGTAATTATATTTTATTACTTAAGATACTGTGTCCACTGGTGTAAGAAATAGAGTAAATATTGCAAAGTGCTAAATGTGAGCAAGTGTACCCAATCGTAGTAGTAATAAGAGGGTCGTTCCACTAGGAAATCAATTCTTTATCTCCCTAGCTTCGGTAATTGGTAAAGAAACAACAATTAAAGAGAGGTTTAGCCGACGGCAAGCTCGATGATTCAATTCAAGACAATTAGCAAGGTAAACAAGGAAACTAAAATTTTCTTTAATGGATTGGAATGAATGCACCCAAGGATGGTTATTATCACCTATTCTCACCCCAACTTCACTCTCAAACCCACTTCACTTAAGTTGGCTATTAGAGCTAGTGTAATGACTTTCCAAATCATGGAAAAGTCAAACTTTACTTAGCTAATTACAACTCTCTAATCAAGTAGATTTTAAGTCACTAAGTAGTATTAACCACAAGCCCACAATAATAGCTCCAAATTTCACTAACTAATTAAGATAACTCAATCTAGGGTTTCTCTCTCTCTTTGCTCACTATCTTCAACTCAATACCATATGTTGTTGGGAACCTCCATAAATGCCATAAATAATCAAGTTATAGCATTAAATAAATAAAAGATGGAAAACAACTATCATAAATGAAGTGTAGGTTACAAGCCAGTTTGGGGGATTTAGGGTCAAATCCCCATCCCAAAGTGCAATAGAGAACTACTCAAATATAGAGAGGAGTAGAGTAGAAGAAGCCAATGGAGGTGGTGGGAAACTTGGGGAAGATGAGCCTTTTCTTATCTTCTCTTCTTCTTCTTTTCTCCTCAAAATCGCCTCTCCGTCTCCTATTTTGGTGTCTAGAGGTGTGGAATTGGGATTGAGGAAGAATGCCCCAAAAATTAGCATTTCAAGTTTTAGATCTGGGCAGAATTTCCGTCTGACCAAGCCACCCTAGGTCGGTCCCGTGGGTCGGTTGGCCCTCTAAAGAAGGAGGCACGTGCTCATTTTAGGTTCAACTGACCCATCCTAGGTCGGTCACCCTGGGTTGGTCGATCCCAGTAGCTTACAAAAAAGTTTAACCGACCACTTGGGTCGGTCTCACTAGGTCAATCGGCTCCATTGAGCTTCTCTTGGCACCATAATCATCCCTGTGCTTCCCGTTGGCTAGACATCCTTCCCACAATGTTAGATCATTGATGCAACCTCAATTAAAGCCTTCAAAATGTACTGAAATGAGTATTTACCTATTCAAGTATGCCAAAAGTATAAGTTCACTAATAATCACAAAAGTAGTTTATTAAGTGGTGAAATAGGTCATGAATGCACTAAAATAGAGGTGAATAAAGAACCTAAATTCACATAGTTTAACCACTTATCATACACTACAATAACAAAGTTTCTTAATCTATTCTCTCTTAATGAATAACTAATGAACTATCACTATTTAGATCTGAGAGAAAGTACAACAAAAAGATGCACACATAGGAGGGGTCTATTGTGTCATGAAGGTGGGTTCTTAGTTAAGAGCCCATGAGAGAGAAAATATAACGACACCAAAACCATCCAGATTGAGAGACGGTTACACACTACGTGCTTACTACCTAAGACACATAAGGATACACTAGCGAATTCCCAACACAGAACCTGTAACACCCCAACCGCTAATCCTTCCATTATCCTCTAATCGTCCCCATAATTACTCTACACGCAGCAGATACTTACATACTCCCGGTGGGTGATACAACGTCGTTAGCCATCCCAAGGCTAACTAGGCTCATGCTACTTACTATAACGGTCTGAGGACTAGATTATACCGAGCAACATAAATACTTACATTACATTTCCTACACTTACTTACATTCCTGATTACCAAGTATACCAAAGTATATTAATTACATCCGAACTTCAACGAGTTTACCAAAAGATATAAGTTTATAAAACTAACACTCTTTCAAATTCACAATCTCAAAATCCAAAAGGGTGTACCACATGGTACATGGGCTACTCAAAAAGGCATAAGCAGTGTACAACTCGGTACACCATTTTCCATATACTAACTACTCCAAAAGTATTCATCACAGTCTTATCACGACCTTCAATTCTCACGGGTACTTGTAGAAATAAAAACAGTGCCCCAAGGGGCTCAGCAAAAGCTGCATATGAAATTCGCATACCCCACGTGCTAACGGGGGTACGCCGACTACTTGGTCCCATACATGGAGTTCATTATTTCATACATGCATACATGTTTTTATAAGAAACAATACACTCACATCGTAGAACATACATACACTCCATTCATTACATACAAGGAAGACAATACGAGTCAACCGTTCATACTTACCGAATACGGAGATACACTTCCCCAATACATACGCAATACTTGTTAGCTTCATTACTCAACCTGGTTAATCGGGTGTACTTTACTCTTTTACTCGTGATCCTTGACTTACACCAGTCATGATCTTTACTCATACAATTACTTTTCTTACTTACTTACTCAAGTCAAGTCGGTATGACCTCCGGGCAGGGACTACGATATCCCACCACCAGGCTTTAGGGTGGCTCACTAATCCAGGTTGCTACCCATTTAAGGGGTTTGGACCATGGAAAAGATTAAGGCCAGGAATCAGATCCAACCTCTTGTGTCTCCTCATCCTCACGCGTGGCCGAAGCTATATTGGACTTCTACTTATTCCAATTTACCAATTTCTCAATGTTAGAAATGTTAGCTAGTTAGGAATTAGTTAGATGTCCTTCTTCCCATACAATGGGTCATTATACTACACATCAAGGCCACACAAACACTTCATTCCCATTCATACATTTCATGAATTATACAAACTGAGAGTTCAAGACCATACAACAAGAACAATATAGTACAAGCACAAGAAAGTGCAAAAAAAACCCAATTCGTGCATTTATCTTATTTAGGTGACCACATAAACACACAAATCAGGTAACCAAGGTAGCATGCGGGGCATGAGAAAATCATAGTGTTCACCATCGTACTTGAACTCCGACTTTCCTTCGGTGTTCAACTATTCGATTCCTATAACGTACATGGAATCATACGGTCAATGATCTATTATTGACGTAACTCATTCTTTCATTAATACTTCCAATGCTAGTTCTTACAATTCATACTTCATTATGAAAATCATTCTTTTCTCATTATTTCTCAAACTTGTTTTCTTACTCATGTGTATTTTCTTACCAACTTTATCCTATTAATGGTGTACTACTAAAGCCCCACATATATACATGCATATATATGCATATATATATATATATACACACATATGATTACTATATTTTTTTTGTCTGACTTGACCGACCTTACCCAGGGTCGGCCCCAAGGTCGGTCGAAGTCAGTAGGTTATGATTCTGGAAAATTCAGACCCGACCGAACTTGCAGGGTAGGTCTCAAGGTTGGTCCAAGTAAGTAGGTTTTTGGTTCTGAAGATTTATGACTCAACCGACCTTGCAGGGTAGGTCCCAAGGTCGGTCGAAGTCAATAGACTTCGGGGTTTACATTTTACGACTCGACCAACCTTGCAAGGTAGGTCCCAAGGTCAGTCGAAGTCAGTAGACTTCCGTGTTTGCTAAATTCATGCTCGACCGACCTTACCAATGGCGGTCCCAAGGTCGGTCGGCTCCAGTATACTTATTTAAACTTTATTTTATGCTCCATTCTTTACCTATCTCTTTCCTAAACTTCCCTAAAGCATTACTAACATTTTTAACCTCAATTTTGATGCTCTAAACTTCTCCAAACCATCTACTAAACTCATTACTCACTTCTATATTAATTCATCCAATTCTCTCACTTTCATTTTTGAACTTTTATTAGTTTTTGTTTCTTTTATGCTACAGATTTTAAAACTCATTCTTGTCATCCAATGTTTCTTCATCCACTACCATTACTAGCATTCAAAATGCATTATCCTCCACCTGAGCTCTTCCCATTACTTTGCTCCCTCTCAATATGTTTTTGAAATGATAAACTACCCACAACAAACACCAAAACACACCTAGTCGTTACCTAAGTTATTCCCTCTTCTTACACATTTAAGTCTTCTAATTTCTAGACCAATTTTGATTGAGTTTCCCCAACAATTTTCACTTTCCCCACATACAATTCAGCTCACAACTCATTCCAAATTTCCGTATCAATCTAAGCATCACAACACATTAAATTTTCCTGCACAAGTTCATCTATTTCTCAAGGTTTTTCCAAGCTTTTAATCATCTTTCAAAAGCTTCAAAACATTTTAGTTCTCTTCCTCATTATACCAGAACACAACTACTACTCAAATGAAATACCCCAAACCTTGATATGTGGTTTAAAATACTAAACTATGGTATGTAAAGGCTAAAAAGTGCCTTAGAGACATCAGTGAACCATTTAAACTATAGTAAATGCAATAAAGCACTAAGATACGGCTGGAGCAAAAACATGCTCTAAGCTATGAGTGAACTTGGTTAGGACCCAAAGAGCATACCAAGACTAAATAATATTCAATTGTGATTTAATAAGGCTAATTAAGTCCTTAGGAAACTTTGGTAGACAGTTAAACCAAATAAAACACAAGAAAATACCTTAAAGGCAATATGGGCTAAAATGTGCTCTAAGCTTGGGATAAATTTGTAAAAGACCTAATGGTCATACCTATGCCTTATAAATATGTTAATGAACATATTAAATCAATTACCAAAGAAAACCAAGCTTGAAAACAAGTTAAAACACAAAAAGTGCTTTAAGGAGTCTTAAAGCACGTTTTTGAAAAATTGTCTTGTAAATGAGTTTTGAATGGCTAAATGTCCATCATTACTCTTTAATTAACATGTGTACTATATAGTATCACATTTGGAAGTCTACATCAATGGGAAATCAAAAATTTCACAACAATGTGCCTTGTTTCATGAATAGTAACTTTTATAAGCTAGTTTGTAACATATATTGTTATAAGTAATTAAATTGGTCAACAAAGACTATTATACCCTTCTAACTATATGGGGGCCGGTTTTTCAAGGTGTGAGTCACCAATATGTAAAAGAAATCAAATAAGTAAAGTAAAGCTTATAAAGTAAAGTACTATTTACTTTACTACTTAATATCTTCTAAAAGTAGAACTTATCTTCATTTCTCCCTTCCTCCTTCATTTCACACGCCTCTAAGCTCTCTTCTACCTCTCTTCTTTCTGTTCTCACGGTGATGCTACAGTAACAGCACCAAATGCCATCTTCCATTGCCAATATTTCCTAGCTCACTTAACCAAATCAAAAACAAACACCACCATTCTCTTTGTCTCATCAAGCTCTTCAATTCTATCCTTTCAAAATTCCAAGAGCTCCATTTCGGTGCCAAGAGGAATCTCCATGGGAGGAGCTTGAGCTCACCTTTTCACATATTATTGTTCTCCTTTGCTCCAATGTAACACCCCATCCAACAACAACCACGTAACAACATCCTGCAGCGGAAAGTATACTACTACACATTACTTAACTCGTTGGTGTTACACGCCGTTAACCACCCACGTGGCTAACAAGGCTATTACATAAACATTGTACCGGTCTGATGGACTAGATTCCCGTGCGACTACACATTATTATCCCTTTCCATTAACAACAAACATACACATACCTTCCAACTGTACCGAGTATTTATAAACTGATGCCGATAACAACTTCGGTCTTACTACACCTACTGTATATATACAACTTACATGATTACCCATGTACAACGACTACCCCGTCCTACTCTTGAACGGCTTCCAGCTCTCTGTACCTGAAATAGGAAAAGAAGAGAAAGGGTGGCCCCCAAGGGGCTCAGCACCTTTGCTGGTATGGTAATCCCGCAGCCCACATGCTACCGGGCCACGCACAACTAATTGTCGTCTTAGCATGCGATTGATTATATTTAAATCATGCATGCAACTGTAAGCACACAACACATAACAATTCGCCTCAATGGGCTCAACAAACGGATAGTACATCCTTATTTAATAAGTCACTCATGGCATTCATTATCCCTAGAGTGTTCCTCCTCTAATGGAGCTACTTCCTTAATAGACGACAACTACCCAATAATCGGGTTATCCTTAAACGCCTCATATCACAAACTGGGATTCATTTCCATGATCCACACACTCCACATTTTACAACATATAACATGCATCCCATAACAACACATAACAACACTTTCACGTTTCAACGTGCACATAATAACATCGCAATAGATATTGCATCATAACAACAATACATAACATAACGGGTACGGTTTCTTTTTATGAACCGGCCCAAACATAGTCAGTTCACTTGTAGCCTAGAGAATGTTGCCAGTCTCATGATAAGCTCATTACATAACTCGTTACCGTCTCGTTAAATGAACGGATAACTTAACACAAGGTGTCTCGGATATAGTGATCCAAGCACACCGAACAAACATAACATAGTATGCCCCTGTGGCCCGACGTGAGTCAGTAATAGCCTTGGTTAAGCTAAAGGGAAGGTTGGGAACCAAATTGGAAAACAACCATAACATACAGAGAGGATCGAACCTGATATGACAACGACCCCCATACTCACACGCGTGGCCGGAACAGACCGGACTCCTCACTCCCCCCGTTAGCACTTGTCAGAAGTTCATCATTGAACTTAGTTAAACAATCACAACATTGGGTTAAGTCTTGTTAGACACACACAAGGGAAGGGAGAGTCACACATTCACACACAAACATCACATAACTAACTCACGCATAGTCGTGGTTAGAACGTTCCTTAGGTCGGACGTTATCACCGGATACCGTTCTCTTACGTTTACCTAATAGTGGTGAACTAGCCCTTCAAGCGCATTCGAGGTTACCGGTATCGGCACGTAAACATACAATAACATTAACGACTGTAAACTCGTTTCATGATTTATCTTATAACGTGGCAAACACACAGAAAAACACATTGGCATACAAGCCGGTGTAATCCGGTAGGACACAGGTAACAAGAAAACCATACCTGTCACCGGAGTCCACTTTGTCACGTCCACTTATGTTCCTCGAGCAATTCTCGAACAACTGATAACATTACATGTACTTTTATTAACATCGATGTAACATGATTGTTTAAAGTCTAATGCTTATCTTTCTAAGCATCATCACTCCCTAATGTTGGACCACTAAGTCATTGTAATTTAAACTTAAATCATATAAGTTAATCACTTCTCATTACAGCTCATACTTGTTTACACCTCTTAAGGCCTTTACATGTCACCAAACAAGGCCTAAACATCATCTAAAACCATTACCATTCAATCCCCCATCATTAGGAGCCTTAAACAAATTTTTTTCTTCATTTCTGGTCTGGACCGCCCCTCTGGGGCGGTCCCAGGGGCGGTCCACAACAGATGCTACACGTATATTTTTGTTTTTTCACTTCTCTGCACTGGACTCCCCACAGGGGCGGTCCGTAGGGGCGGTCCACTGCAGAACCCATTTTCTAATGTGCTTTTCTCCTCTTTCTAAACTCCAAATTCATCCCAATTTTTTCCTATGCTTTACACATGTTCTCTCACATGTTTTAACATCTTTTGGGCACACTTAAACCCTCTCGAAACATCCCAAAAATTCCTTAAACTTTTACTCAACTTTTACTAAGTCCTTAACACTTAGAACATTTTTTCTTACACTTGTAACTTGTATTCTTGCCTAAAACTTCACCTAACCAAAGTACTCCCTCACTACCTTATAACCACCCTTTTAAACATCATTTGCACTACACTCATCCCCTTTACACACACTCCTCAAGTCTTTCCCACAAGTTCATAATTAAACCTTCACAAGGCGTTACACTTTCATTGTTCACCAAACTTTGCACAAGACTTTACGACACCTCCACCATCACCTTGGTGTATCAAGAAATCATCCATTAGTTCCCTAAATCTCCAAGACTATGCCTAAGGCATCTTAACACCTAAGAACACCTTAATTCACTTTCTTTCACCATCTTAACACTTAAAAATTCCTAGTACCTTCTAGGTCATAAACACATTGTTTATCAACTAAATTTCGCCATAGCTTCCCTTGTATCACCTTACACCAAAACACATTGTTTTTCACCTTTAGACAATCAAGAACATTCAATCTCTTAATACACATTCTTATACACAAACATATGGTTTTTCATCCTTTAACCATCAAACACATTCACCTTCACAAGAGATGTTCTTTACACAACTAAACCTTTAAACTACACTACATCACAATATAGTGCATAAACTTAAATTGTTTGGCACTTAGGCCCTTAAATAACATGGCTCTTAGGCCCTTAAATTGCATTAAACTTAAACACTGAATCTCCACATTTAAATGCCTTCAACCTGCGAATACACACAACAATGCTCCCATGTCTTTTTAGTCGACCTTGTGGATAGTTTTCTAGCTCATTTCCCATTGGCTCTTTAGGTTAATTATTAAGAAAATATAGCTCAATTTCCTAGTACATAAAACTACATTAAGAGAGATCATTTACCTCTTTGTTTTTAAAGCTTTCTCACTTGTTTTCTCTTGTTCTTTCTTGGTTGAAAATCAGCAAGGAACTTTTATCACTTGTCAACCTTCTAACCAATACACATATAAAGGTAATGAGCATTAAGTTTAATACTCAAACTCATAATTAACCCCTAGGTTTACATAAGTGTCTTGAAATACCAAAATTTGATGATTACCTTTGGAATTCGAAAGAGAGCTTGGTTAAGTAGCAAGATAGGACTCATCCTAGTCCTCTGAAGTTTGAATTAAGCTATGAAGATAGCAAGATAAAGCACCATTGTAAGGTGAATTTTCGGACACATACAAAAATGAGAGGAAACTTAGATTTTCTTTGGTTTTTGTTACCTTGAAACAAAGGAGAATGACAATATGAAAGAAGATGAGCTCTTCCCCCTTCAATGGAGATTCTTCATGGCACCAAAATGGAGTTCTTGATGATTTGAAAAGATAGGAATGAAGAGCTTACTCTAACTAAGACAACGGTAGTCTCGGAATTAAATTCGGAGCATGGAATCATAAGTTACAAGTAAAAGGAGATGGGATATGAATGGTGCTGTAGGAGAACGAGATTGAGAAGGGAGGATGAAGATAAGTGACGGTGGGAACCAAGGAGAAAGAAGAGAATGAGGTGAGAGAGTTTACTTTGAAGATATTTATGTTAAAAGCAAAAGTAACCTTTTACTTACTTTTCTTTCTTTCTTTTAATTGGCTAGCCAAGTGTGATGACTCACACCCATAAAACCGTGCCCCCCTTACACATTAGAGATATTTATGGTCTTTGTTGACCAAATATTTGACTTATGTTGACTTATAACTTAAACTAGCACTATTGAGTACTATTCACAAACTAAGGCACATATTTGTGAAATTTTTGATTTCCCATTGATATAGACTTCCAAATGTGATACTATATAGTACACATGTTAATTAAAGAGTAATGATGGACATTTAGCCATTCAAAACTCATTTACAAGACAATTTTTCAAAAATGTGCTTTAAGACTCCTTAAAGCACATTTTGTGTTTTAACTTGTTTTCAAGCTTGGTTTTCTTTGGTAATTGATTTAATATGTTCATTAACATATTTATAAGGTATAGGTATGACCATTAGGTCTTATACAAATTTATCCCAAGTTTAGATCACATTTTTGCTCTTATTGACTTTAAGGTATATTCTTGTGTTTTATTTGGTTTAACTATCTACCAAAGTTTCCTAAGGACTTAATTTGCCTTGTAAATCATAATTGACTATTATTTAGTCTTGGTAGGTTCTTTGGGTCCTAACCAAGTTCACTCCAAGCTTAAAGCATGTTTTGCTCAAACTGTATCTTAGTGCTTTATTGCATTTTACTATGGTTTAAATTGTTCACTGATGTTTCTAAGGCACTTTTTAGCCTTTACATACCATAGTTTAATATTTAAACCACATATCAAGGTTTGGGGTATTTCAATCTACCCCCCTTAAAAGAACTTCGTCCTCGAAGTTCACACTTTCCAAACATCATTAGATTAGAACACAGGAATCACTTGGAAATAAACTTCCATAACCTAACACACTTTACATCACAACCTCGGACTTAATGGTCCGGGTAACACATTCACATCCATACCTAACATAACATATTCACAAGATAACCTCGGACTCAATGGTCCGGGTATCTTAACAACATTTACACACACATAACAACCCTTAGACTCTCTGGTCTTGGGTAACATAACAACATTTAGACACATAGGTCTTGATAACATAACAGCCTTTAGACACATTGGTCTATGTAACACAACACATTTAGACTCATAGGTCTTAATAACATACACTTTAGGAACTCAAGGTCAAAATAATATTTATTACACATACCACACAACATGTCATAGCATGTATAACAATCAAAAATATCTTTGATATACACTGTGATCCCGCAGAACCCGGTCGCGATGGACACCTTCCGTCCCCGTGCCTTTGGGAGATCAAAACAATCACTTAAATTTGAAATTTTTTTTTCCTTGTGAGGTTAAGTAAGAAAACTTTAATTATGTAAAGTATCTATCGACGTTTTATAAATACCAATTAGAAATCCTTTTTGAAAACACACACAACTCCAAGTCCAACTTATGCTCTTTGCTTCTTTTCTTAGCGTGGTTATTTGTGACCACTTATTGGGAGCTTCAAGAATCATTCAACCCTAATGTGATCAGCATCAGTGTCGAACTATCCTTCCACCCCAATTTGTGTTCGGCTTCCCTTGATCGCATGCAAATCAAGTTCCACTTCCCACTTCATTTTCAAGCATCAAATAAATCACTCATTTCCAATTTTCTATCTTTTGATCATTCTAATCATGATCATAACATCTCCAAGGGATAGAACTTCATCTATCAGTTATTTCCATACACTTTAATGTTGTTACCTAGGGAATCTTATTCTCACTAGGTTCTATGTCGGTTTCATACCCTTTCGTGAATCACTATATAGTATATATACACATATATTTTATCAAAATATAACACACAGTTTCACATTTATACACTGTCGGGGTTTGTTCCCCCGGGAGTTTCTCTACTCCCACACTTGTACTATCACTCACAACTGTTAATAAATCAACACACTTATCACAATGGTATTCGCATCTTCTGTGCGCAATTACCACAATTAAACCATGAATGAATGTGTATGTTTACGTAACACACACACCAATCATCATAACAATAATTTTGTGCTATGCACAATATAAGTCACATACACTACGTACACTTGTACGGTAATACACACTAAGTGGTTTTGCGCTCTACCCCCCTTAAAAGGGATTACGCCCACGTAATCAATCACTAAACATTGGCTTAAAATGTTCTGCCGTCGTGAAGTGTTTTAACTTCCACGCGGTCTATTACACAATGGATTCTGATTAAAGGATCTTAACCATATTGGCGGTTTAGTTCCTAAACCAAGAATTCTCATTGGAGTTTGTTTAAACTCTTAGTTGGTTTCGATTCTAGCCTGTTAGGCTTCTAGGCGTTAATAATTAGCCATTCACTCGTGTTTACCATGTACATTCAACACTTGAATCACTAGCTCACTAGTTTCTACTGCGAAACATTAATAACTGTAGAGCTTAATTGCCCCATTTGTTATTCTTACTGTATTGTACATCCCCAATTGTCACCTTCATCTTGGTAACAATGGTTTCTCAACCGACACGTGGTATCTCTTACTGTTAGCGAATTCGGTGAGTTATAAACTTTCTATCCACTTCCATAACAATTTACTGTGTATACAGTTATGTATTTCACAATGATTGACTTGTTCCCTTAATTCCGACTTACTGTCGGTTGAGATTGAGCTACTACCTAGTGTGTAGTGCTCTCTCAGCTATTTACAACATTTGGGGTATATTCCATACCGATATTTGGCAGTTAGTGCTACTGTAGTCACTTACTGTTAATCATGTCTCCACATTTGGTTTTGTACAAGTACTCTTTTATAGGTGCGGCCTTGCATTTCCTATGCATCGGCCATTATAACATTATTTCTCCACAATTAACATGTTTCCAATTCCTAGCTATCCCACTCGATCATTACTGCGCAAGTGCAATACCAAAACACTCAGTCATACAAAGTGCAGAGGCGTAAACTCTTGACAGTAAAAATCTTATGCGATTCACCATGGAATTCACACTGAGTTCCTCATCACATAGTACCTACCACTGGCTTACTGCCCAGTCTGTTTAACATCACTTACCTTGCATCTCCACTGAGTTTAACTCATAACTGGTCTTATCTGCCACATTATTATTTAACAACACTTATACAACGGTCGCTTGCTGCGTACCGTGCTTCTTGTATAACACTAACTTACATGGTATTTACTGTCACATTAACTTCCACACATATTCTTACATCATTCGTATTATGGTTCATCACTCATTTGGATGACTACTGAATGCTCCTTGAGCATGATCATTCGAGTCACAAGCCGGCATTATTCAGCTCGGTGCTTCACTTTATACACACATACTGCTAAACTAACTGCTCTCAAATAATAATATATTGTCTATCCTTAACATATTCTTGAGCTTGATTCACATAACTACCACTCCTGCGGTCTCACAATATCGAGAGGTATCCCACTCTTAATGCAGTGGTTCGTTCCACTCTATTCACTTTATAACATAAACTTTCTGCATCATCTAATTTTACATAACACATTTTATTTGTGGCCTATAAACCTTATTTGCCTTGAGCTGCGCTCATTGTAGGCTGTCACACAACACATGTACTTCTCTGTACAACATACATGGTTTGGATGTATATTGAGCTCTACTCGACAAGGTCGTTGCATTCCGTTTCTTTCATGGGATGCCCCTTAGGACTGTCAGTAAGTCGTTCCTGACAATTGATATCTAAATGGGTGTTAGTTTCAACCCTTGGTTTCTGTCACGTTATTTGTGCAACACAAATTGTTGATGCGAACACCCTTAAGGATGCTCACCCGGGTGTTGCTAAGTCATACCATACATTGGTTCGCACTTATGGTATATTCAGTTAGCCACGCCGTTTGCGTTCTTAACTGGTTATTATCTCCTTCTGTGAAGATCAACATTTCCTGGTAGTGTAGGTACTCTTCTGGGAGTTTCATCCCGTTCTTTGCACATTAATGTGGTCCACATTAGGCATCTGCTTAGCCATGACAGGCTGGGTCTTCGTTCCAGCTAACATGTTTATCCCTGAGGATCCTTAAGACGTATACGATGTCTTTACATTACAGTTAGTGCACTTCGCACCTCCTGACTCTTAAGCATTTCGTTGAAAGGAATTCACTAATTCCTTTAGTCTCGTTAACTTAACTGAGTTCCTTAACTTCAACCATTCATGGTAATCCTTAGTTCTTGTTTGACTTATACTGCTGACCGTAGTACGGAGTCGACTACTTCCCGTGTTCCGGACTCTACTTGTATACATATGTGGGGTACCCTACTGATACATTACTACTTACCCAACTAACCCATAAGCAGGTCTGTCAGGCCCACAAGCTCCTATCGGAGTGCGGTCGTCCCACAATTCAGTTGGTACACTCGTAGTGTCCGTCACACGCCTAGGTGAAGTATTCTGTTGTCAACTCCCTTATATTGTCCCGTGACAATATTCATTCCATGCTTCCCGAACTTAATCGAGGGAAAGTTTATCCATTGTTGAATTCTTATCAACTGCCCTTGGTTTTACTGGTTTGGTTTAAAAGAAGGTTAGAAAGAAGTGTTGGTTTGAAAGAAAATTTGGTTTTGAAAAGAAAAGGGTTTGAATAAATCTGGGTTGAAAGAAAAATTCTCATGGTTCCACAACATCTTCTTACCTTAACCAAGTCTAGCTTCTTGCTGACTGGTGTACTTACAATTACAGAGGTTAGGCTAACAGGCCCTTCCACTGTTATGACGATCACACTTAACTTTATGGTACTTTACCAAGTACTTTGTATTTGTTAAAATTTCCCCGAACAGCCCTGTTATAGCAGCACTTGCCATGGCAAGTGCGCCATGCTAACTGGCTATCGGTTCAACACTTACCGGTTGCGGTATTGTTTTTACCCGCACTGTCATCAGTGGCCTTGTTGGCCCTCACTGATCTTACTGTCTTGATAATAACTCCTCTAGGTGACTTCTCACTGTCTTCACATGATAATCATTAACTAGGGTGTTTCCCATTCTGGAAGACCCCTTTTTTTTATTGTTTCCTCTTCGTAGCCCGTTCCACGCATTGTCGTGGTTACTGAGACTTGTCTCTTGTTTGGGCACTACGTTGTAGTTCCTTTGTCGGTTGGTATACCGTTGGTGTATTATTTATCAACTGTGGTCCGTAGACACTCGTCTCGGGTTTTATTAATCCACTTCTTGCCTGTTGCATGGTCGGTGCGTTGCAAGCTGGTTATTCTCGACTGCTCGGCATGTCGACCCAGGTTGCCGGAAATTCTATTCTCTTATACACAAAATTCTTCATTCTTCGCTATTAAATGTGGTTAACAATGTTCAGATGGAAACCGTCTCCGGGATTCCCAGTTTTCGGGATCTACCGTATGACAGGTCTTCCGTACTTTAAAGGTATTTAATAACAGCCAGATCGGGTATTCCCGAGTAGAGTGGACTTCCATCTCTCTGGCGTTGTTTTCCCAAGTTATAAACAGGGTTGTGGAGGGCGGGTTGGATATAGTAGGTTTTCAGTATTCACTGGTAGTTCCTAACTAGCGTATCTCTCACGCTATCACTCAACCCTTAACCCAAAGTACTAAAATCCTAACTCGGTACTTCCTAAGCTCGGTAATTCAGTCATCAGAGCGATACTTCGCTCTGATACCACTTTTTGTAACACCCCATCCAACAACAACCACGTAACAACATCCTGCAGCGGAAAGTATACTACACATTACTTAACTCGTTGGTGTTACACGCCGTTAACCACCCACGTGGCTAACAAGGCTATTACATAAACATTGTACCGGTCTGATGGACTAGATTCCCGAGCGACTACACATTATTATCCCTTTCCATTAACAACAAACAACACATACCTTCCAACTGTACCGAGTATTTACAAACTGATGCCGATAACAACTTCGGTCTTACTACACCTACTGTATATATACAACTTAATGATTACCCATGTACAACGACTACCCCGTCCTACTCTCGAACGGCTTCCAGCTCTCGTACCTGAAATAGGAAAAGAAGAGAAAGGGTGGCCCCCAAGGGGCTCAGCACCTTTGCTGGTATGGTAATCCCGCAGCCCACATGCTACCGGGCCACGCACAACTAATTGTCGTCTTAGCATGCGATTGATTATATTTAAATCATGCATGCAACTGTAAGCACACAACACATAACATTCGCCTCAATGGGCTCAACAAACGGATAGTACATCCTTATTTATAAGTCACTCATGGTTCATTATCCCTAGAGTGTTCCTCCTCTAATGGAGCTACTTCCTTAATAGACGACAACTACCCATAATCGGGTTATCCTTAAACGCCTCATATCACAAACTGGGATTCATTCCATGATCCACACTCCACATTTTACAACATATAACATGCATCCCATAACAACACATAACAACACTTTCACGTTTCAACGTGCACATAATAACATCGCAATAGATATTGCATCATAACAACAATACATAACATAACGGGTACGGTTTCTTTTATGAACCGGCCCAAACAGTCAGTTCACTTGTAGCCTAGAGAATGTTGCCAGTCTCATGATAAGCTCATTACATAACTCGTTACCGTCTCGTTAAATGAACGGATAACTTAACACAAGGTGTCTCGGATATAGTGATCCAAGCACACCGAACAAACATAACATAGTATGCCCCTGTGGCCCGACGTGAGTCAGTAATAGCCTTGGTTAAGCTAAAGGGAAGGTTGGGAACCAAATTGGAAAACAACCATAACATACGAGAGGATCGAACCTGATATGACAACGACCCCCATACTCACACGCGTGGCCGGAACAGACCGGACTCCTCACTCCCCCCGTTAGCACTTGTCAGAAGTTCATCATTGAACTTAGTTAAACAATCACAACATTGGGTTAAGTCTTGTTAGACACACACAAGGGAAGGGAGAGTCACACATTCACACACAAACATCACACACATAACTAACTCACGCATAGCGTGGTTAGAACGTTCCTTAGGTCGGACGTTATCACCGGATACCGTTCTCTTACGTTTACCTAATAGTGGTGAACTAGCCCTTCAAGCGCATTCGAGGTTACCGGTATCGGCACGTAAACATACAATAACATTAACGACTGTAAACTCGTTTCATGATTTATCTTATAACGTGGCAAACACACAGAAAAACACATTGGCATACAAGCCGGTGTAATCCGGTAGGACACAGGTTGCAAGAAAACCATACCTGTCACCGGAGTCCACTTTACCACGTCCACTTATGTTCCTCGAGCAATTCTCGAACAACTGATAACATTACATGTACTTTTATTAACATCGATGTAACATGATTGTTTAAAGTCTAATGCTTATCTTTCTAACCATCATCACTCCCTAATGTTGGACCACTAAGTCATTGTAATTTAAACTTAATCATATAAGTTAATCACTTCTCATTACACCTCATACTTGTTTACACCTCTTAAGGCCTTTACATGTCACCAAACAAGGCCTAAACATCATCTAAAACCATTACCATTCAATCCCCCATCATTAGGAGCCTTAAACAAATTTTTTTCTTCATTTCTGGTCTGGACCGCCCCTCTGGGGCGGTCCCAGGGGCGGTCCACAACAGATGCTACACGTATATTTTTTTTTCACTTCTCTGCACTGGACCTCCCCACAGGGGCGGTCCACTGCAGAACCCATTTTCTAATGTGCTTTTCTCCTCTTTCTAAACTCCAAATTCATCCCAATTTTTTCCTATGCTTTACACATGTTCTCTCACATGTTTTAACATCTTTTGGGCACACTTAAACCCTCTCGAAACATCCCAAAAATTCCTAAACTTTTACTCAACTTTTACTAAGTCCTTAACACTTAGAACATTTTTTTCTTACACTTGTAACTTGTATTCTTGCCTAAAACTTCACCTAACCAAAGTACTCCCTCACTACCTTATAACCACCCTTTTAAACATCATTTGCACTACACTCATCCCCTTTACACACACTCCTCAAGTCTTTCCCACAAGTTCATAATTAAACCTTCACAAGGCGTTACACTTTCATTGTTCACCAAACTTTGCACAAGACTTTACGACACCTCCACCATCACCTTGGTGTATCAAGAAATCATCCATTAGTTCCCTAAATCTCCAAGACTATGCCTAAGGCATCTTAACACCTAAGAACACCTTAATTCACTTTCTTTCACCATCTTAACACTTAAAAATTCCTAGTACCTTCTAGGTCATAAACACATTGTTTATCAACTAAATTTCGCCATAGCTTCCCTTGTATCACCTTACACCAAAACACATTGTTTTTCACCTTTAGACAATCAAGAACATTCAATCTCTTAATACACATTCTTATACACAAACATATGGTTTTTCATCCTTTAACCATCAAACACATTCACCTTCACAAGAGATGTTCTTTACACACAACTAAACCTTTAAACTACACTACATCACAATATAGTGCATAAACTTAAATTGCTTGGCACTTAGGCCCTTAAATAACATGGCTCTTAGGCCCTTAAATTGCATTAAACTTAAACACTGAATCTCCACATTTAAATGCCTTCAACCTGCGAATACACACAACAATGCTCCCATGTCTTTTTAGTCCACCTTGTGGATAGTTTTCTAGCTCATTTCCCATTGGCTCTTTAGGTTAATTATTAAGAAATATAGCTCAATTTCCTAGTACATAAAACTACATTAAGAGAGATCATTTACCTCTTTGTTTTTAAAGCTTTCTCACTTGTTTTCTCTTGTTCTTTCTTGGTTGAAAATCGGCAAGGAACTTTTATCACTTGTCAACCTTCTAACCAACACACATATAAAGGTAATGAGCATTAAGTTTAATACTCAAACTCATAATTAAACCCTAGGTTTACATAAGTGTCTTGAAATACCAAAATTTGATGATTACCTTTGGAATTCGAAAGAGAGCTTGGTTAAGTAGCAAGATAGGACTCCTCCTAGTCCTTTGAAGTTTGAATTAAGCTATGAAGAGAGCAAGATAAAGCACCATTGTGAGGTGAATTTTCGGACACATACAAAAATGAGAGGAAACTTAGATTTTCTTTGGTTTTTGTTACCTTGAAACAAAGGAGAATGACAATATGAAAGAAGATGAGCTTTTCCCCCTTCAATGGAGATTCTTCATGGCACCAAAATGGAGTTCTTGAAGATTTGAAAAGATAGGAATGAAGAGCTTACTCTAACTAAGACAACGGTAGTCTCGGAATTAAATTCGGAGCATGGAATCATAAGTTACAAGTAAAAGGAGATGGGATATGAATGGTGCTGTAGGAGAACGAGATTGAGAAGGGAGGATGAAGATAGGTGACGGTGGGAACCAAGGAGAAAGAAGAGAATGAGGTGAGAGAGTGTACTTTGAAGATATTTATGTTAAAAGCAAAAGTAACCTTTTACTTACTTTTCTTTCTTTCTTTTAATTGGCTAGCCAAGTGTGATGACTCACACCCATAAAACCGTGCCCCCCTTACACATTAGAGATATTTATGGTCTTTGTTGACCAAATATTTGACTTATGTTGACTTATAACTTAAACTAGCACTATTTGAGTACTATTCACAAACTAAGGCACATATTTGTGAAATTTTTGATTTCCCATTGATATAGACTTCCAAATGTGATACTATATAGTACACATGTTAATTAAAGAGTAATGATGGACATTTAGCCATTCAAAACTCATTTACAAGACAATTTTTCAAAAATGTGCTTTAAGACTCCTTAAAGCACATTTTGTGTTTTAACTTGTTTTCAAGCTTGGTTTTCTTTGGTAATTGATTTAATATGTTCATTAACATATTTATAAGGTATAGGTATGACCATTAGGTCTTATACAAATTTATCCCAAGTTTAGAGCACATTTTTGCTCTTATTGACTTTAAGGTATATTCTTGTGTTTTTTTGGTTTAACTGTCTACCAAAGTTTCCTAAGGACTTAATTAGCCTTATTAAATCATAATTGAATATTATTAAGTCTTGGTAGGTCTTTGGGTCCTAACCAAGTTCACTCCAAGCTTAGCATGTTTTTGCTCAAACTGTATCTTAGTGCTTTATTGCATTTTACTATGGTTTAAATTGTTCACCGATGTTTCTAAGGCACTTTTTAGCCTTTACATACCATAGTTTAATATTTAAACCACATATCAAGGTTTGGGGTATTTCATCCAAGGTAACGAAACTCAAAGAAAAATGACATTTCCTCATGTTGGTGTGATGTTCGAAAATCACCATTAAGGTGCTCATTGTGTTGCTTTGTTCTAGCTCCATTTGAATCTTTCAAGGACTTGGTGAGTCCTCTCTTCATAGATATTCAAACTCTCTTCAAAGATCAAGGTAAACAACTACATTAATGTTTTTGAAACAAGGTAAACCTAGGGTTTACAATGA
Source organism: Limonium bicolor (assembly GCA_023374045.1). Taxonomy (NCBI): domain Eukaryota; kingdom Viridiplantae; phylum Streptophyta; class Magnoliopsida; order Caryophyllales; family Plumbaginaceae; genus Limonium; species Limonium bicolor. The sequence continues at coordinate 187,353,615 of CM041782.1, forward strand.
GTTCAAGCTTGAAGCTGTATACTCATTTCATTGCTTGTATATGTTTAGTAGTTGACAAGGAGTCAAATACCTTACCGGTTTTATAAGGAAACAAGAAAGAAGTTTGTGTGGAAAAGAGGTAAATATACTAACCTAATGTGGTATAATGCCTTAGGAGAAGTGAGTTTATATTGCTTGTTAAAATGATCTAAGGAGCCAAAGGTGAATGACCTAGTGAAAATACTCTCAAGGAGTTTATTAAGGGCATATGTATTGTTGGGTGTATTTGCAGGTCAAAGGCATTATTTATGTGGGAAATTCAGTGTTTATGGTTTATGCAATTTAAGGGCCTAAGAGCCATGTTATTTAAGGGCCTAAGTGCCAAGCAATTTAAATTGTGCACTATATTGTGATGTAGTGTAAATTTGATGAAGTCTTGTGTGTGATGGTGTTCTTGATGGCTTTAGGTGTTCTTGAATGAAATAAGGTAAAAACCTAAGTGTTTGGATGTGAGAATATACAAGAGAAGTTATGGCAAATTTTGGAAAATGTATAAGGAGTTCAAAGTGTTTTAAATGAGTTTTGGTGAACTAGGAAGTGTTAAGAGATTTATAAGAAAAATGAGTGACAAATTGGACAATGTTTAAAGGTGAATCAAAGTGATATTTTGGGTATTAGAATATGCCTAAGTTCATGTATGAAGTTTGGGTAATCTGTGGATGAAGAGAATAGATGAAACAAGACTTGAAATTGTCAAATTTGGGATTCTGTTACAGAGGTTCGGGACTTAGGTATTGGGAGATGTCCCGGACCATACATGAAAAACAGGCCGAGAGTTGGAAAACTGTCTTGGTCCGGGACTTGGGGTGAGTACAAGGTCCCGGACCACCCTATTAAAAACAGCCGAGAGTCTCTGTAAGTATGGTCCGGACTTAAGGTAAGGACCAAGTCCCGGACCACTCTAAACATGTTGTTTAAGGTATAAAATGGTAAGAAGGGAGTAAGTGTTTAAGGAGTTATAAAATGAGTTTTTATGGATTTTATGAAGGATTTAAGGTGCCAAATGATGTTAGAACATATTAGGATATTTGAGGTGAAGTTGGAGTTAAATGGGCAAGGGGAAATAAAGGTCTGGGGCAGACCGACCTTGTGACCGAACTTGCCAAGGTCGGTCGAGCCCAGTTTACCCCTGCGAGAATTAGTTTCTGGAATGGACGACCTTGGGGACCGGACTTGCAAGGTCGGTCGGGCTTGTATTTTCTGTACGGATTAAGTTTCTGGAATTGACCGAACATGCGACCGAACTTACAAGGTCGGTCGGAGTAGAAAATTTTGACGGTAAAGTGTTCTGGAATGGACCGACCTTGTGCAAGGTCGGTCGGTAAGGTCGGTCGGACTAAAAATGTTGTTTATGGTTATAAAATGATAGGTCATGATGGGGATTGATTAGTAATGATGTTATAAGGTTGTTTAAGACTGTTAGGTGAGTTTTAATGACAATTAAGTGGGTGAAAAGTTGTAATAAAATGTGAAAGTAAAACAAGTTAAAAAGTGAAGTTATGTAACTAAACTAACGGGAAAAATTATAAGCATTAGACATTAAATAATCATGCAACCCCGATGTTAATAAAAGTATATGTAATGTTATCAGTTGCTCGAGAATTGCTCGAGGAACATAAGTGGACGTGGTAAAGTGAACTCCGGTGACAGGTATGGTTTTCTTGCAACCTGTGTCCTACCGGATTACACCGGCTTGTATGCCAATGTGTTTTTCTGTGTGTTTGCCACGTTATAAGATAAATCATGAAACGAGTTTACAGTCGTTATTGTTGTTGTATGTTTACGTGCCGATACCGGTAACCTCAAATGCGCTTGAAGGGCTAGTTCACCATTACTAGGTAAACGTAAGAGAACGGTATCCGGTGATAACGTCCGACCTAAGGAACGTTCTAACCACGGCTATGCGTGAGTTAGTTATGTGATGTTTGTGTGTGATGTTTGTGTGTGAAATTATGACTCTCCTTTCCCATGTGCGTGTCTAACAAGACTTAATTCAATGTTGTGATTGTTTAATTAAGTTCTATGTTGAACTTCTAACAAGTGCTAACGGGGGAAGTGAGGAGTCCGGTCTGTTCCGGCCACGCGTGTGAGTATGGGGGTCGTTGTCATATCAGGTTCGATCCTCTCTGTATGTTATGGTTGTTTTCCAATTTGGTTTCCAACCTTCCCTTTAGCTTAACCAAGGCTATTACTGACTCACGTCGGGCCACAGGGGCATACTATGTTATGTTTGTTCGGGTGTGCTTGGATCACTATATCTGAGACACCTTGTGCTAAGTTATCCGTTCATTTAACGAGACGGTAACGAGTTATGTAACGAGCTTATCATGAGACTGGCAACATTCTCTAGGCTCACCGGTGTATAAACAATGTTTGGGTCGGTTCCTAAGAGAACCATTCCCGTTATGTTATGTATTTTTGTTGTGATGCAATATCTATTACGATGTTATGATGTGCACGTTGAAACGTGCAAAGTGTTGTTATGTGTTGTTATGTAGTGTGTGTTATATGTTGTAAAATGTGGAGTATGTGGATCATGGATATGAATCCCAGTTTGTGATAAGAGGCGTTTAAGGATAACCCGATTTAAGGGTAAGTGTCGTCTATTAAGGGAAGTAGCTCCATTAGAGGAGGAACACTCTAGGGATAATGAATACCATGAGTGACTTATCAAGTAAGGATATATTATCCGTTTGTTGAGCCCGTTGAGGCGAAATGATTATGTGTTGTGTGTTTACAGTTGCATGCATGATTTAAATATAATCAATCGCATGCTAAGACGACAATTAGTGTGCGTGGCCCGGTAGCATGTGGGCTGCGGGATTACCATACCAGCAAAGGTGCTGAGCCCCTTGGGGGCCACCCTTTCTCTTCCTTTCCTATTTCAGGTACAGAGAGCTGGAAGCCGTTCGAGAGTAGGAGTAGGGGTAGACATTGTACATGGGTAATCATTTAAGTGTATATATACAGTAGGTGTAGTAAGACCGAAGTTGTTGTCGGCATCAGTTTATAAATACTCGGTATAGTTGAAGGGTGTATGTTGTTGTTGTTGTTGTTGTTGTTAATGGAAAGGGATAGTAAGGTGTAGTCGCTCGGGAATTTAGCCCATCAGACCGGTACAATGTATGTGTATTAGCCTTGTTAGCAACGTGGGTGGTTAACGGCGTGTAACACCAACGAGTTAAGTTATTTGATGAGGTGTGTATTCCGCTGCAGATTGTTGTTATGTGTTTGTTGTTGGATGGGGTGTTACATCAAAGCAATATACATTACTCATTTCGAGCATTTAAATTCTGTTACATTAAGGCATACAAAACTAGCAAGAGTAATTACCTTGTGTTTCTAGTTTTCTTTCTTTCCTTCCTTCTTGCTTTCTTTCTTGTTCCATCTTCACAACCGATTTAAGAGGGATTCACCCTCAATGCTACAGCCATTCCAAGATCTCTAATGAGCATTAAGGAAATTTCTAAACTTCTAAAATCAGCCCTAAACTACAATGAGGGTTTAAAGCTTAAAAGAATGAAATGTTACCTTCCAATCACTAAGTAGAGTTCTTGGCAAGCAAGAGGGCAAGGTTTCAGCACCAAATTGTATACCAAAACCGGCTGGAACATGGGAGAAAACAAGGCTCAACTTTGAATTTTCATTTTGCAAGAAAGAGCTAGAAAAAGGTGGATCTTTAAGACTCTTTTTACCTCAAAACAACAAGGAGATAAAGGTGCTTCCAATGGTGGTGTCAAAATTCAAATGGCCTCCAGCCATGGAAATGACAATGGAGCTTTTCAGATTTTGAGAAGATGGAATTGTTGCCCAAGAAGAGAGGATTCCAATGGTGCAGTTTTTATGGGATTTGGAGGTGATTTGAGCCTTCAAAAATGGAGAGAGAAAAGAGAGCTGGAGGAGGAATCTCCATCGCCATGGGAGCTGCTGGGAGGAAGAAGGAAATCAGGAGGAAGGGGTACGGTGAGAGAAATAGGGGGGAGGAGAGAGGCTTTACAGATTTGTCCGTGAGTTAGGAAGGAATAAAGAGAGAGGGGGAAATACCCATCCGGCCACACACACACACACACACACACACACACACACACACACACACACACACACACACACACACACACACACACACACACACACACACACACACACACACACACACACACACACACACACACACACACACACACACACACACACACACACACACACACACACACACACACACACACACACACACACACACACACACACACACACACTAACTTGTTCTGATTTTTATTTGTAAATGGGGGAAGCTAGTTTGGTTTTATTACACTTAATTATTACGGGTTTATTTAACCCACTTAAAGTCACGTTTTCCCAGTTTTCTCAAAAAATGCCATTTAAGGTTCATTTGGGTTCTTAACCCGTTTTAAGGATCCGTTTTCTTCGGGAATCATTCCCTAATGTCTATTTAGGCATAATTAAGCCTCTGAACTCATCATTAGCCTAATTAATCACTATTTTTAATTTCGGGGTATTTCAATCTACCCCGCTTAAGAAACTTTGCCCTCAAAGTTGCTCATGGTTTACGGTATTTCTACTCATTTGGCAAACCAATTGCCACAATGTACTTTACTACCACCATACAAGGTATTCACTTCCTCTACATTACAAGCACTACACAATTCAAGAACAATACACAATTTCAATGCACACCATTACACAATACGCAATTCACAATTACTATACACACCATTCCACAATACAATTCACACTTCTAGTTGTGTTATATACCATACGACATAATTACATTACTCAATGTACAAACATACTGAGTACTACTAGCACTACACGGTGCCAACAAGGTGTACCATAATATATACATACTATGCAATGCTACCCGAAGCAATGCAAAAACAAAATGGCTCTACCCCCCTTAAAAAGGGGTACTATTATACCCAAAATTTCAACCCCCTCGGAGTAGTCTCTAAGGCATACGTGTCACAAAGGGCAAAATGGTCAAAATGCACTAATGCAGGATTTTCTAAGGATATTCTCGGGATTTTCTATTTTCATATGACTTGTTCATTATCTCCAAACACTTCCAAATATCATAGTCATTATGCAAGGTATTTCATGATTTTCTGATAATATTTATTCTGGAAATTAAGCTTTTAATAAGCTAGTTTCTTTAATAATTAACACATGAAATAACCTCAAAATAGAAATAAAAAAGGTTTTTAAATTTATAAAAATAGTCACATGGTTAGCATGACTACATACAGTCATAAACCTGAAATTATTTTATTTGGAACCTTACCCAAAATTTAAAAGAGAAATTCAATCATTTTTGCAATTTTCTCTCTCCTCTGGAAAATACCTAAATCAAAACAAAATGTCATGAAACTTTATCACAAGATAGAGGATGATTTTTAGAGACTAATTCGATTGGAATTTCGTTATTTCGACTTTCCAATAATAAGTTATGAATTATGGGAGATTCCAGATTGTGAGATTTTTATCTAATTGGTTATTTATCAAAATAACCTGATTCCAACTCTCAAAATTCTTAAAATCCGTCTTTTATCTTTGGTTAAAATTTTAGAATTTTTATCGACCTGTAACGTGTTTTAAAAAATCAGATTCTCTTAAAGCACAAAATCAGGATTTTAGATAAAGATTTTGTTCTATCAACATGACCTTGCTCTTTCTATAAAAGGACCTTCCAAAAATGACCTAGGGCAGGGGAGAACACTTCCAAAGTCATAAAACACAGCCACAAACCTTCTCCCCACGTTTTTACACTTCCAAGCCTCAAGTCAATCGCGAAACACTGCAGAAATCACACCGAAATCACCAAAAACTCATCCTTTCTTCTCCCATTGAACTGCCAAGCACCAAAAACACACAAAACCACCACAAAAACAGAACAGAAACATCCTTAACAGCATAAAGAAGAAGGAGTCAGAAGCTCAATTCGAGGTCAATCCAGAACCGGCATCAACGAAGCACCAAAAGATCCCCGATGTGAAGAGTCTCATTAAATCCGAAGGTAAAACAGGTTGAAATCATCTTTTTCGGACTTTGTTCGACTTTAACCACTCTGTGTTAAAATTTGGAGTCGAATTGACTTTTTACCGCTTTTGAATTAGCATTTGTTTTCATTTCTGCCCAATAACTTGTTTGCTAAGTTTTGTGTTTAATTCGAATTCAAATTGTAAACTTTCGATCATTAACGTGTTTAGAATCTTTCAGGCTACCTACCCATAAAATTTGAGCCAGAAACACTGCCGGGAGCCACCTAAACGCCGCCGTCCGAGGGCGGTCCGCACCCACGGACGCTATGTCCGGGGTCCCGGACGCTCTGTCCGAAAGCCGGACGCCCCCGGACGGTGGCGGGATATTTTTATTTTCAAAATTTAGGGTTTTATTAAACATGTCCGGGCCCACGGACGTCCCGTCCGTGGTCCCGGACTTTTCAAAATCTCGTTTCTGTTTAAATTTGACTTTTCTGTGTAATTAGGTTAACTAGGGTCCGTGGGTTCGGACATTAGGTCCGTAGCCACGGACGGAAATAAAATTTGACCTAATTCTGCCTCCAAAACCCTAGCTTAGGTATTTTAATTTCAACTTTAATTTTCTGTCAAAAAATGCTAAAAAATAATAATAAAAAAAACAGAAGCGCGCACGTAGGTTAAAAACGACTTTGTAGTAAGCCGTAAATAAACCAAGTAGAGGAAAAACAAACTAGGAAGGGTAATGAAAGTAATTTGAACCCTAAATAAGTCGAATACCAAGCCCCCGAACCCGAACTCTACCTTTCCTAATTTACTCTAGGATAAATTAGGTGGCGACTCATAATAGGTTCCAGTGAGCTAGCTTAGGTTTTAATAATTATTGTTATATGACATAGTTATTAATCTTAGGTTATAAGTGGACCTAAAACCCGGTTAGATCCTAATAAACTTAATCAACATAGGGTAGGGTTTAAAATCGAGGCTCATAGACTGGCGACTTTACTGGGGACAAACTTCTTAATATTAACTTGTTTAATTTTAAGAAAGAGGGCTTAACTCGAAAAATGTTTATTTATGGCTTTATTACTTTGTGTGTTTACTTTTGTGCGCACTTTAATTTTTTGCACCTTTGCATCATATGAGAGCGAGGGTCCACTTAAACCGATTTCACCCCGGGACCCGTTTGAGGGTCCCTTGTCAGGGACTCACGCCTTTTAGGTGATGTTAATAAGCGGGGGAAAAGAGGAGGATGTCGTCTAACCACATCCCCTTATACCTAGGCTTTAGCCCCAAGCGTTTTCCTGGCAGTACCCTTACCTAGCCATTGTTTGGTCATTCAAAGACCCGATCGTAGACGCACACCTTCAGGTGATGTGGAAAAGTGGGGAAGCCCAAAGAGAATAGCGTGCAAGCCCTATTCCTTTGTGGTAACCTGGGCCCATGCCCCAAGCACTTTCTGGATCGATCCATACCCTGTTTAATTTAAGTGTCTAGTGAGGACATGTGAATTTGTGTGGGCCTTGTTTGCTTGTATGATCGCCCACTACCAGCCTAGAAATGGATAGGAACTTTTTCCACATCAACTCAGCCCAACCCGAATTTACGGCTTATTGATTGCGGCCCAAAGGCTTTGTTTGGTTTAATATGTGAGTTATTTGGGCTTCGGCCCAAAAGTTTAGACTTAGGTGATCTCTCTCTCTCACGTCCCAATTTGAATTATCAATTTAGCTCTAGGCCCACAAAAAACAAGTCCACCTAAAGCAATCCATGAAAATCCATCAGGCCTTTCCATTTCAAGGCTCATTCTAGTCTAGGAAGACTTTTCACTCGGGCTTTGACCCAAAATCCTAGACATGGGTATCATCTCTTAGGCCCAATCAGAATTACTTGGCCCAAATTCCAATTCACATCAACATCATTGTTTAGAAATCATTTTGGCACATGCTCTTTACTTCTAGCCCAAACACATTCTGGCCCAAGAGCCCAATTCTCAAAACATTCCGGCCCAAGAGCCACGTTCTTCAAACATTTCGTCCTAGGCGCCAGTTCACAGCTCATGAATCATTCCGGCCCATGTGCCTCTCTTCCAACTCATTTCGGGCCTCAGTGCCTACCCACAATCTTCAAAACATTCTAGCACATGTGCTTTTCTTGCAGCCCAAACAAGTTTTAGCCTAAAACTTCTTCGCGGTCCAGAATTTTAGCTCAATCCACTTTTGTTTTCCAACAGATAAGCCCGAATCCCAAGTATGGCAGAGGGAGGAAACCGAGTCAGCATGGAGGCCCAGTTTGCAGCCTTAGAGCAAAGGTACATGGCCGCCTTTGATGCCATGGAACAGAAACATAGGTCCACTACTGATGACATGGAGGCTAAGTATGTCACCACCATCGAAGAGCTGAAAAGCAAAATCAATTCCCTAGAGGTTGGCCATCAGGAAAACATTTCGGGGAAGATTGCTAACTCCAGGAACGAGCACGACTATATCGAAGTGAAATCCGTTGGGGCCCACGATGCACAAAGATTTGTAAGGGAAGCCGCCCCGGACCGCCAACTAACTACAGAACTAGGGAGGGCACTAAAAAGGATCGAGCGCATGGAAAAAGCCAGCAAGCCAGCCGGTTTTGATTACTCTTCTATGGAATCGTACCCCGAGGTCGATCTCCCTCTAAAGTTGAAACTGCCCACACTTGCTCTATACAAGGGTGCCTCAGACCCGCAGGTCCATCTAGCGATGTTCGATAGAGAAATGTCCATCCTCAGGTTGAATGGCATGCAGAAGGCCAAGGTTTTCGCCCGTTACCTCGATGAAATACCTCAACGTTGGTACTTGACTCAGAGGATGAACACCAAAACATATGAGGAGGTTTGTGAGGCTTTCTTGCACCATTTCGAGTATGCTAGGAATCTCGAAGTCACCAGGTCCGACCTTGCCAGCACTCGGCAGGGAGACAGTGAATCAATGTCCGACTTCGTCAAACGGTGGAGGATGAAGGCCGCCCCTATGCCTACGAAAATGGATGAGCAAGAATAGAGTCGAATGATTGTGGACAATATGCAGAAGCATACAACACGAGCGGAGGGCACATATTTCCCTAATTTTGACATGCTGATGGGGCAGGTAAGAGTCAGGAAGAAAAGATTCACAAAGGCGAGCTGAAGCTAGGAGAATCCAAAGCTCAGGGTCTGGGTATCAAGACCTTTAAGTCAGGGTCAGCCAGAATAATCTCAGCTTCACGACAGGAGAACAATGTGCGCCAGCTCAGTGTTTCAAAGCAGAGCATCAAGGCCTCACCCCAATCCAGGAAGTTCTCTGCACCGAGACAGTATACCGACATTGGCCGACCTCTCAGTCAAGCACTCGTGAAGCTTGAAGAGTTAGACTTACTACGGCCTCTCACACCTAGTCCTGGGATCACCCAAGCCGGGGAACATCTCCATCAGTTCTGCCAGTTTCATCAATTACCAGGACACAGTACTGACGATTGCAGAGCATTGAAGCATAAGATAGAGGACCTTATCGAGCAAGGACTCCAGTTTGTTGAGTTGGCAGCTTTGTTTACACTTTTCAATTTTGTAAGAAGTTTATCACATTTCTATTTCAGTGAACTTTAGATTTTCAAATTTTTGTTTTTTGGGCTTTTCCAGTTTGTAATCACAAAATTGAAAATAAAAGAAGTTTGTTCGTTCACCCTGCACCTTCAACCAAATCGTCTTGCTCATCAGCAAACATTTCTTAAAACCAATATTCATGAAATGGTTATTTTCTGGCAATTGAACAAAACAACTTGTCTTTTGTTTCTGAAAGGATGAACATGTCCAACCAAACACCATAGCTCACCCCTAAGAATCCAAACAAACCACATAATGGTTCGAAGTCCACAATTGTCAAATTGTTGTCATAAACCCTGGATTAATACTGGGGCCAATCTAAGTTTAAAGACCAACCATGATTATTTCTTTTGTTTAATCGCGTGAACGAGTCTTCGAGTGAAAAATTTTCACGAGAGTGCCTTGAGCGGAAAAACCATGAGTGAACGAGCGTGTCATTTTTACACGACTCCAGTGAGACCACATTCAAAGGTAAGGATAACGGCATAACTCCGACCGAAGGAGATAATTTGTAAATTTACTCTTAGACCTGTGAAAAGTAACAAAGAACGGATGCACAACTATCAGGAATGACGAAGCACCTAGGTGCAGCACCACATAGCCAAAAGCTTGTAAACCCTGTCATTAAACCCTAGGCACCCCGCTGAGCCGTTCATATATTCCTTTTCGATATTATGAACTCCACAAAATAACCCAGCCAATGATGAATGTCCAACCCGGTGACCAAAGGAAGCAAGGAGTCCGACTCTCAGATAACCCTCTCATCAGTCCAAAGAAGCGATGCCGCTATCAGCATGACGAACCGATCCACAAATGGTCCCTGAGTGACACAGGATCCAAAGAGCTCACATCAAAACAGTTCTCGAAACCCAAAACCGGGAAACACAAGAACCCCGAAGGCAAAGTCAAGAAATGATAAAGAAAAAAGGCAAACCTGAAGTGCCTCGAAGAAATCCAAATGACAAGGAGAAGAGAAATGGTGTAAAGGACGACTTCAAAAGTCCAAGTCCAAAAAACAACGTCAACAGAAAGCAGCTAGATGACTTCAAGACAAGGAAGATGAATCCGAGAGAAGACGCAAAGTGCAGCTTTGGTCACCCCTTTAAGCTCCACGTACCTCAAACATCCCTCCATGGTCCTGTTGTCTTTCATCACACCCCATGGCCACGTTATAAGACTCAAAGACTTCCGACTTGGTAGTTGTGTATCCAATCACATGAAAGTAACAGATCGAATGCGTAAATTCATCAAATATCAATTCAATGGTCTAGAAGTTGTGACCGTAAGTGAGAAACGAGTGTAAACACCAAACACGTCGAGTGTAGGTTAGGAAGCACCAAATCAGAACATAAGCCTTGACCCTGTGAGGACGGGACTCATTCGCGCATTTGATCAAAGAAAATATTGGGGGCAATCGATCGGAACGATCGATTGCCATGAACTCTAGCTCAGATTGTCTTAAGGGAAGAATACTGGGGCAATTGTTGGTTCCAACAATTGCCATGACAACACCAATTGGAACCCAAAGCTCAAACATCACCACCACCATCCCACCACAGGCACACATAAGCCCTTACCACCACATCAAACACCTCAGGCCCATATAAGCCCTTACCTTCACTTCATACACCACACAGGCCCACATAAGCCCTTACCTTCACTTCATACACCATATAGGCCCACATAATCCCTTACCTCCACACCTCCACACCTCCACTACACAAGCCCACATAAGCCCTTGCCTGCACATCAAACACCACAGACCCACATAAGCCCTTACCTTCACATCATACACCATACCCCACCGGCGGCATGTTCATCTCGTAGGAGACAAATTACAAGTCCGAAGTCTATAGTTAGGAAATGACAATTTCACTTTCCTTTTCACTAAACAGAATTTTCTTCAAACACTGCCATGTTTGGCACCTCTTTCAACAATTTCTTGTCTTGAACAACTTTACTTCGAACACTTTGGTTTCATAAACCTCATCATGGCCACGTTTGGCACACTTTCTAGCAATGTCTTGCTTTGGACAATTTTTGATCCTTAACATTGCCATGTTTGGCCCATTTTCCAACGATTTCTTGTTTTGGACAAGTTTCCTACATACACTTTGATTGTATTTTGACATGCACATCATCATTGCCACGCTTGGCACTTTCATAATCAACTTTCATCATGATCATTTTCATAGAGTTTACCTTGCATCCGTCCGTACGAAACTCCTCATCATAGATCAGAGATATAGATTCTCGCCCCGAAGATACAGATTCTTCAGAGATATAGATTCTCGCCCCGAAGATACAAATTCTTCAGAGATACAGATTCTCACCCCAAAGATACAGATTCTTCAGAGATACAGATTCTCGCCCTGATGATACAGATTCTCACCCGATCAGAGATACAGATTCTCAGCCGAAGATACAGATTCTTCAGAGATACAAATTCTCAGCCGAAGATACGGATTCTTCAGAGATACAGATTCTCAGCCGAAGATACAGATTCTTCAGAGATATAGATTCTCAGCCGAAGATACAGATTCTTCAGAGATATAGATTCTCATCCATAGATACAGATTCTTCAGAGATACAGATTCTTACCCATAGATTCAGATACAGATTCTCACCACGAAGATGCAGATTCTTTACAGGTACAAATTCTCACCTGAGTAGAAGAACTCACCCTCAAGCTCGTCATAAGTCTTACCCACTTCCTAAGCACCTGCCACGTTTGGCACTCTCAGTCCTTAACCTTTTACACACACTTCGGAATAGGTTCTGGACCCTAGATGCACCTAGGTCACACAATTCATCATCACATTAAGCACATTTCACTCATTATATGAAATACCCCAAACCTAAGTATGCTAAGTAAACATCAAATTATGATGTAGTAAGGCTAGAATATGCCTTAGAAAGATAGGTAGACAATTTAAACCAAGGAAAACACAAGAAAGTGCCTTAAGGGCAATTTGGGCAAAAACGTGCTCTAAGCTTGGAGTGACTTTGATTAGCACCCAAATACCAATTTATGACTTTAGTAATATGCTAATGGACATTTTAAATCAATTAGCAAAGAAAACCAAGCTCAAAAACAAGCTTAAACACAAAATGTGCTTTAAGACTCCTTAAAGCACCTTTTTGAGAAATTGTCCTAGAATTGAATTTTGAGTGGCTAAATGTCCATCATTACTCTTTAATCAACATGTGTACGAATTAGTATCACATTAGGAAGCCTAAATCAATGAGAAATCAAAAATTTCAGAAATATGTGCACTGATTTGTGAATAGTGCCAAATAGTGACTAGTTTAAGTTTTAATCCACTTAAGTCAATTAGTTGGTCAACCAAGACCATAAATATCTTGGTTATAATGAGGGGGCCGGTTTTCTAAGGATGAGTCACCATAGACTACATCAAATAAGGAATAAAAGAAGAGATAAGTAAAAGGAGTTACTATTTGCTTTTATAAAGCAAATATCTTATATTAGCCTACTTTTCTTCTTCTCTCTCTTCATTTCCCTTCTTCCCACGGTTTCTTCTTCCCTTCTCTTGCTCCAAAACCGAGAGATCCATCCATGGGTGCTCCACCTTCAAATGCTCACCAAGTGTTCATCTTTGCTCCAAATCAAAAACTAAGTATAGATTTCTCTTAGTTAGGCCAAGACCTATCTTTATATCTTTTCAAATCTTTCAAAGCTCAAGTTTGGTGCCATGAGAAAACTACATTGATGGAGGAAAATCAAGTTTGAAGAGCTCATTAGATTCTCCATTCTCTTAAGGTAAAGAAAATGTAAGAAAAACCATGTTTCCATCATTCCTTCCACATGGCCGAAAATTACTACTCATGGGGCCTTGTTTTTATGCCTTGTTCTAGCTTGATTTATTCACCAAGGACCAGTGGAGGTCCTATTTCATTCAATGCCCAAGTCTACTTTGAGACTTCAAAGGTAATCATCCACTTTTATGCCTTAGAACACATTTCTAACCTAGGTTTTCATTCCTTGAGGTTAGTGTATTGTTTAGTACTCATGTGAGTCATTGAATTTGGTTAGAACATTGGCAAAGGAAGTTTAAGTGGTGGCCGAGATTCATGCAAGAAGATGGTCTAAGGAGGAAGTTAAGATAAGCTTGAGAAAACAAGGTAAAATGCTTACCTAATGGTGGTTAAAGTTTTAAGGAATGAGTTTTAGATGAGTACCAATGTGGATTAGAGCTTACATTATGCAATGGGTTATATAACCTAGGGAAAACAATTTGAACAAGCTTATGAACTTGTGACTAAGGACCCAATGAGAATGAGTTAGTAATATAGTTTAAGAGGGATTTTAAGGCATTATAACTACTATGAGATTGATGGGTGTATTTGCAGGTTGGAAGCTTTTATATGTGGGAAATTCAGTGTTTAAGTTTAAGTTATTTAAGGGCCTAAGAGCCATGTCATTTAAGAGCCTTAGTGCTATGCAATTTAAGATTATTGCAATATATTGAGTTTGATGTGATTGAGTTGGTTTGGGTGAGAAGATATGATGGAAAAGAACTTGAGTGTGTGAGATGGTTGAATGAGGAAAACAAAGCATTTGGGCATGATAATAATAGAGAAGCTATGGCGAAATGAGTAGTAGAAAACAAAGTGTTTAGTGGTAGTGGTGAGTTAATATGCCTAGGGTTCACTAGGGATCATTAAGAGGAATTTGAGTGGAAATGAGTTAACTAAGTAGTTCTTGAGGTTTAGGGTTGACCTAGAGTTGTCTAGGAGGATTAGAGTTAGATGGGTGTATTGAAACACACCAAAGTCATGGTAAGAGGATGGTAAGACTTGTGCATGAATTTGAAGGAGAAGGTGTATAATGCTTAAGATGATTTAGATTGAACTAAGAGTAGAACAATGAGAGTTCGGGAAGTTTGTGTAAGAGGTGGTGATGTTAGTAGTGGACTAGTAAGGTTTAGTTTAAATGGTAATGTGTGGAATTGGGTGGTGGAAGTGAAAATTGTAGGAGATGTTGTAAGTCGTCAAGGAAAATGACTAGAAACGTATAAGAGTATATGATCATGAGAATGGTGAGTAAGTTGCATAAAAGAGGTGGAAATGTCTAAGGAGGGTGTTACATGTCAGGGTAAATGAAGAACCATGTCAAGGTGTTAAGGTAAGGAAAGCAATGTATAAGTAAGCTCAAGAGTTTAGAGTGATGAGTAACAAAGGGAAAGAAAGGAATTGTGCGAGGACATGCAGATAACCTTGGAAGGTTTAGCAAGCAAAGAGGGGATGCATTAATGCTTAGGGGGAAGTTATATTGATTGGGAAGGAAACACTTTGGATAGTTGAGTTTTAGACAAAATTAACATGTTGGAAAAATGAGGAAAAAAGTAACAAGTTAGAAATTGTAAGGATTGAGAAAATGGTTAAGGAGGTTTTAAGATGTTCTAAGTGAGTTAAGAGCCTATATAGCATTAAGAACATAATGGGACACTTTGTGGAAGAATTGGGCATTTTTGCAAGAAAGGATAAGTGTTTAAGGTGTAGAAGATGAATATTCTGGCTTGTCCGAACTTCCGTCCGAATTTGGAAGCTAGGACTGCCTGTTCGATTAAAATTTTTGAGTCTCGACTAGAGTCCGAACTACCGTCTGGACTTAGATTTCAGACACTTGAAATTCTTCCTTTGATTTTTACTCGACCTATGTCCGAACTTAGGGAAGTTCGGAACATTGTTCGGACACACGTCTGGTTGCACCTTTTGAGTCTCGACTTGCGTCCGAACTTGTAAGATCGGACACAAGTTTCGGACGCGGTGCTGTTTTGACCAAAACTTTGTTTAAGGTTAGGAAATGATATCCAATGGTGGGGATTGATATGTAATGATGTTATAAGGTTGTTTAAGACATGTTTGGTGGGTATCAATGATAATTAAGTGGGTGAATAAGTATAATTATGAGGAGAAGTGATTCACTTAAGATTAAGTTTGTAAGATTAAGTTGTTAAGACTTAAGAAGTGTTAGGTTGGGATCATTAAGGGTTAAGTAAGGTAAGTAAGTTAAGTAAGTTGAATTAAGTTAAGTGATAAACAACCTAAAACTGAATGAATGTTTTAGGACTTGGGAATTTGGACTCCGGAAGAGAGTAAGCAACCGAACAACCAACGGTGAACGGTACAGTTCTTCTTGTGACCTGCTTGCTAACGAGGTGTCCCTCGTGTGTGCTATTTGTTTTTGTGTGCTCACTAAAAGATAAAGCATGCAACCAGAATATTATTTATTGTATTGTTGTGTGATGTTTGAAAACTAAACAAATACCGTGAGAAATTACTAACCAACGTTTAGTAAGGAAATGAGTGAGACTGAGGAACGCTCCCTAATATGGGACGATATAAACCGAAAGAGGTTAACCAACAACACGGTCTTGAGACTACTAACTGGAACTTGAGTGAGGAAACCCGGGACCGAACTCCGGTCATGCATGCTAAGGAAAAGGGGTCGGTATCTATAGCAGATCTGTCTTCCGCTTAAGGACTTGTCTTCGGACTTGTAGCCTAGGGCCGGTTGCCGCTCAGCTACGCTGGACTCCGTCCAGGGTTGGTGGCATTAAGATGGTGCGGTGGGATCACCTAAATCCCAGGTTTGGACTTAGGATACAACCATTCCCCTCCAGGAACGGTTTGTATACTGAGAATAAGTTAAGATTAAGATTAAGGTAAGGTTAAGATAAGTTGCAACCATTCCTCTTTAAAGGATGGTTTGTATTAATAAGACTAAGATGAGCTACATCCACTCCTTATTAAAGGATGGTTGTTTCTAAGGTTAAGATAAGATTAAGATTGAGGTGAGATAAGGATGGATGAAGTTTAAGAGGTAATACAACCTAAGGAGTTAAATAACTAACTCTCTAATTAAGGGAACACATTTAAGTCGTTCATTGTGTGGGAACTTTGATTGTTCATTGTTGGTTTGTTGTTTACTGCACTTTCTATTATGTTATGCATCTAATCAACCTCCATGCTATCGACAATTAGTCGTCGTAGCCACGTTAGCTTGGGGGCCATGAGAGGATCGTACCAGCATTCGTGCTGACCCCCTTTGGGGGCTGTTTTTACTACACAGGTGTACATCAGGAGGCGGCCGTCGCGAGAGTAAGAAGGGGTATAAGTGTTAAGGGTTAAGTGTGGCCTACGAGTTGTGTATGTACACTCGTATGGCAATTGAGTTAGTAAGATGTATAGGATGTGAGAGGTTTGTAAGAAGAAAATGTATTTGGTTAAGGTTGTTATGTACTAATGTTCGGTATATTCTGTAGTCAGACCGTGGCAAGGTCCTCGAGTGTAAAGAATTCTGCTGTGTTATGTATATATATATATGATGTTAAGTTGCGAGACCACGTTTGGATTGAGTTGGGGTGTTACATTATAGGTAGTCAACGCCTTAGAATCGCTTGACATCACTTCATCTTATAGGTAGTCAACACCTTAGAATCGCTTGAAATCTTTTCATTCTCACTCATAGGTAGTCAGCGCCTTAGAATAGCTCGACACAATCTACATATAGGGCCTTTTAAGATCCAAAATTTTGGGGTATCACTCAGGCATCAACTAGACTTTTCATTTCCATTACAAAGTCTAGTTGACGGGGGGCAATCTGTTATACCCAAAATTTCAACCCCCTCAGAGTTGTCTCTAAGGCATACGTGTCACAAAGGGCAAAATGGTCAAAATGCACCAATGCAGGATTTTCCAAGGACATTCTCGGGATTTTCTATTTTCATATGACTTGTTCATTATCTCCAAACACTTCCAAATATCAGTCATTATGCAAGGTATTTCATGATTTTCTGATAATATTTATTCTGGAAATTAAGCTTTTAATAAGCTAGTTTCTTTAATAATTAACACATGAAATAACCTCAAAATAGAAATAAAAAAGGTTTTCAAAATTTAAATAAAATAGTCACATGGTTAGCATGACTTCATACAGTCATAAACCTGAAATTATTTTATTTGGAACCTTACCCAAAATTTAAAAGAGAAATTCAATCATTTTTACAATTTTCTTTCTCCTCTGGAAAATACCTAAATCAAAACAAAATGTCATGAACCTTTAGCACAAGATAGAGGATGATTTTTAGAGACTAATTCCATTGGAATTTCGTTATTTCGATTTTCCAATAATAAGTTATGAATTATGGGAGATTCCAGATAGTGATATTTTATCTAATTGGTTATTTATTGAAATAACCTGATTCCAACTCTCAAAATTCCTAAAATATGTCTATTATCTTTGGTTAAAATTTCAGAATTTTTATCATCCTGTAACGTGTTTTAAAAAATCAGATTCTCTTAGAGCACAAACTCAGGATTTTAGATAAAGATTTTGTTCTATCAACATGGCCTTGCTCTTTCTATAAAAGGACCTTCCAAAAACGACATAGGGCAGGGGAGAACACTTCCAAAGTCATAAATCACAGCCACAAACCTTCTCCCCACGTTTTTACACTTCCAAGCCTCAAGTCAATCCTGAAACACTGCAGAAATCACCCCGAAATCACCAAAAACTCATCCTTTCTTCTCCCATTGAACTGCCAAGCACCAAAAACACACAAAACCACCACAAAAACAGAAAAGAAACATCCTTAACAGCATAAAGAAGAAGGTGTCAGAAGCTCAATTCGAGGTCAATCCAGAACCGGCATCAACGAAGCACCAAAAGATCCCCGATGTGAAGAGTCTCATTAAATCTGAAGGTAAAACAGGTTGAAATCATCTTTTTCTGACTTTGTTCGACTTTAGCCACTCTGTAATACCCCAAATTTCTTAAACTGTGATTAAGGTCTTATTTAATTGTAAACCTTAGGAAACCCTAATTTCTAAAGATGGAGAAGGTTATAATTAGTTGGAGGTGCTTGGTGAACATTAGAAATTTTAGTTCCCGGAGTATCACCCGGTAAACCTTAGTTTCGCAGGATTTCTGAAATTCTTGAAAATTAATGAATTCCTCAAGAACTGAGAGTGGGTATCAACCTTAGGAAGTGTGTTAGATACTTTTGAGAGTGTTTTGAGGAAAGAAACAATCATATCTTTCTTCTTTTAATATAAGACAATCTAGTTACATTTTTCAGTATTTAGTGGTTCTAGGCAAACGGGGCTTAAGGACTAGTATTAACATACCTACACATATAGTCTTAATTCCCATAAAAAGCTCAAGCCAAACATGGCCTAAGATGGGGCCGAAAATATCAAGGAAGGAGGAGAAAAATATCTCGGTTACTATTCACACCTCCTTACTATTCACACCTCCTTACTATTTGCCAATGATTACAAAATCAACTTGCCCCCTCCTTATACATTCAATGGCGGTTTGGCATGAGTGGTTAGGATTGGTTTTTGTCACCTAACACAAATCTATGGCTATGGACAATTCTAGAAGTCATAATTACAAATAGTAAGATAAGGATGAAAAATCAAGTATAAAAGGGGGGTGGAGGTCAGCCATGGTAGGTGAGCAAGGTGGCCATTCCTCTTCATCTACCTTGCTTCTCCTAAGCTAGAAAACACCATTGGAGCATAGGCAACAACACTCCTCCATTGGAAACACAAATCTAAGGTAGTAATTAAGCTAAAATCAAGGAAAAAGGCAAGTTTAAGGAGTGGAAGCCAAAATCCAAGGAGGGCGACTTGGTTGTTGGAGATTTTGAGCTCAAGCAACTTATAATAAAGGTAGAAAAGCTCCAAAATGGCTAGGAGAGGACAGGTAACATCTATGCACATCACTTTCACCCTTTAAGCTTATTTTCCTTCTTAAGTCATTGTGTTTTGTTATCTACGAATCCTTTCTCCTATTTTCTTAAAATTTCTACAGTAAACTAGAGATGAATAGTTAGAGAACATCCTATAAAATCAAGTCGAAATAAGGTTGGAAAGTAGGAAAACACTAAATAACTTTGAAAATGAAGAAAAATGAGCTTTAAGCTTTAGAAATTGTTTGGATGGTTTCCGACATGGGTTTGAGCTAAACTTTTGAGGGTAGTCTTGAATAGTGAATATATGGGTATGGTTGAAAACTCAAGTCGAATGGAGAAATTTAAGTCGGTTAGACAAGGTAAGGAAGCTAAAAATGAGAAAATGTGCTTTAAGCCTTTCCGAATGTTTGAATGGGTTTCCTAATTGATCTTGAGCTGAAATTTTGAGGAGATACTTGTGTTGTTGATATTGGATTATGGTTAAAATTTTAGGCCGAGACTCCTTTGGGAAGTTGTTTAAGTTGGTGAATAGCGATTTTGGCTAAAAATAAGAATTTAAGCTTTCTATGGTGGTTTCTTGGAGATTGTTTGATTCTCTGATTTATTGGAGCTTGAATGGTATTGTTATGATGTTATTAAGGTTATTTTACAAGTGGTGAGCTTGATGTGTGAATTACTACTTGTGTAAAGCTTGGTTATGATATCTTACTCATGGTTTGCAAATGTGTTTAAGGATAACCTCTTGTGGTGGTGGTGGAAAGTATTGTGTGATGTTGATATCATGGTTATCCTAAGGCTATGCCTCTTGTGAGAGCCTTTAAGGCCAAGCCGACGTTCCCGGCAACAATATAAGCTCCTACTAATGAAACTGGAGCTGCCACTATGATCTACTCCTATTGGACAAAAGTTTTCAATAGGGGGGTGTGCACACTTAAGGACATATGTAACACCCCTACTATTAATGTTGTGCTTACCGTCCAATCTCCTTACACATCAGATACACGCAGCGGATACATACTTACATACAGTGGGTGATACAATGCCGTTAGTCACCCACGTGACTAACAAGGCTACTACTTCTACTTACAGCATCGGTCTGATGGACCGGAATCCCGAGTATTACATATCTACCATATATATTCCATACACCAATACACGCTACATTCTTCCATTCGATACAATACTTCAAATACCATACAATATAATCCACATACCGAGTTTACTAGGTTCCTTATACAAGTATAATACCTCTTCCAGTTCATACATACTCACTAAGAGACTACTTACTACCCATTCCTCACTACTACGTTACTTTCTAAATACAAGGGGTGTGCTAGTTAATACACCTCTACATTCTGCTACTACTATCCAATGTAGTCACCGGTCTCGTGCCTTGACCACATTCGCTTCGGGTACCTGCACACTAAAAAATGTCCCCCGAAGGGGTCAGCTTTCGCCGAGCATGATAACCGCATACCCCGCGTACTAGTGAGGGTACGCCGACCACTTGGTCGAATACATGCGGTTGATTTCATTCAAAGATACATGCATACATGCTCTTATACACAATACAACAATACTTACGCAAGGCACACATACATACACTACATTACATACAAGGAATACATTAAACCATCCAATACATACTTACCTTCTTCCGAAATACACATACTCATTACATACACAATATACAATTCTTGTTAGCTTCATTGGTCCACCCGGGTTAATCGGGTGGAGATTACTCTTTTACTCGTTACTTCATACACATACATACTCATACTCATACTTACTTACGGATCCATACTTACTTACTCTTACTCTTACTCAAGTTAAGTCGTCGGGACCTCCGGCCCTGGGGACTACACCGTCCCACCTCCGGGATTTACTTGACTCACCAATCCGGGATGCTACCCATTTAAGGGATTTGGGCCGCGGACCAGTTTAAGAGTCAGGAATTGCAGCCAACCTCTTGTGACTCTGCATCCTCACGCGTGGCCGAAGCTATATCGGACTTGTACTCATTCCAATTTACTCACTTAAGTTAGGAGTTAGATAGTTAGGAATCAGTACAAGTCAACATCCAAGCCATAATAATACAATACCCATATACACTTACATACAAATACATTACAATATACAAGTACACTACAAGTATGATACACTTCATCATCATTCATATGTTTCATGAATTATACAAACTATTGTTCAAGACTAATATCAAGAACAATGTAAACAAGCACAAGTAGGTGCAATATAGTCCGATTCATGCATTTATCTTATTAGGTGATCAAATAAGCACACAAATCGGGGTAACCAGATTAGGATACAGGGCATGAAGAAATCATACCTTTTTCCCGAAATCTACTTTACCGGTGTCTCCTTGTTTCTTAGCCCTTACCTGTTCCTCGAGTCCTAGTCTCGAACCGATGACTACATGCCAAATGGTTCAATCAATACTAAGTATTACAATATATACTTATTTACTACTCCCATACTTACCCCGTTGTCCCGTTGTTTCGGTTTAACTTAATGTTCATATACTTACAACTTTCTTAATTACTTCTCAAACTTGTTTACACTTCCTAGGGCCTTTAAAGATCACCAAACAAGGCCTTAACAACTTCTAAACCATTACCCATCATTGCCCCATGGTTAGAACCCTAAAAATCACATTTTACAAGTTTTTATAGGTGGTCCGGGACTTGGTCCGGACCCAAGGTCCCGGACCATACACTGAAGTAACTCTCGGCCATTTTTTAATCTATTGGTCCGGGACTGGTCCTGGACCTAGGTCCCGGACCACCTGCTGGAATGACTCTCGAACTGATTTTAAGTGCGGTCCGGGACTTGGTGCATATCCTAGGTCCCGGACCCTGCTAAAAACTGCTACTAGGATGATTTTTCAACCCCAAATCAACCCTTAATCCACCTCCAATCATTCCATAATCTTTCCACATGTTTGTACATAATTAAACACACTTAAACACTCACTAAAACTCCTTAAATCCATAGTCCAATACCTACTCAACTTTTTGTTCAAATTCTACAAATTTCCATTCTCTTTTTCATACTTTGCACACTTGTGCATTCCTACACTCCTCTTTTGCACTTGCACTTTGTTCTAATGTCATCTTACCATTCCAATTCATTTCCAAGCAACTACAATATCTATACCCAAGTCCAACACTCTTTTTACCAATTCTTACACAGTAATTTTTCCTAACTCCTCTAATGCATTTCCATACTCCTTGCTACAGATTTTACACTTTTTTTCTCATACTACCTACCACTCCATCACTATTAAACATACCTATCAATCCAAACATACACCTTGGTTCTCCCATTCACCAAGTCATTCTTGAATACATAATTCCTACTAAAATTTTGCCATAGTTTACCTACAATTCCAACTTATCCACACACATTTTCTCACCAAGTTCATACATATTCTAACCACACCCTTACAAGGGTCCTACCAGCAATCAATACAATATACATTCACCAATACTTCTTCAAATACCAATACTAATACTCATACACAATCATTTGGCTCCAAGGCCTACAATTCACTTACTAATTTCACAAATACTCAAACTTCCTCACAAATACTTAAACTTCCAATACTACAATACCAATACAATAGTTTAGGTTCTTTCATTTGCTTACCCATTCCCATTACACTAATGCATTAAATTGAGCATTAAGAAGGAGCTCTTACCTTGAGCTTGTATTTCCTTCCATTGTTTTTCAATTCTCCTCTTCTTTCTTTATTGCCCAAATCGGCCATGTGGGGAATGAAGTTGCCAAACTCCATTCCCATCACCCAATGAACACAAAGCAACTATAATTAATATACTAACCCTTAATTTAATGCTAGTTCATTGAGATGTTTTAAACAAATTTCTAGGGTTTACCTTTTGAAGCTTTTAGGAGGGGTTTTAGCCCTTGGTTCAAGAAGGTGTTCTCACCACCATTGGAGGGTTGAAACAAAGCTCCAAAACAAGATAGAAAAACAGAGCATTACATTGGGGGTAAAAATCGGCTACACTAAGTAATGAAGGAGAAGGTGAAATTTTGTGATTTTTCTTACCTTAAGACAATAAGGAGACTCAAAGCTTCAATTTGATACCATTTCCTCTTCAAATGCCCAAAACCCATGGAGGTCAAACTCCTCCATTTGAAATTTCGAAAAGATAGAAATGTTGCCCTTGGTGAGAGGAAGAAGAATATGCAATTTATTTTCGATTTGGGGCTTAAATGAAGCTTGGGCAAGCAAGAGAAGAGAGGAAGCCATTGTTGGCTTTTGGAGAGCTTCAAAATCGCTTGGACAGAAGGGAGGATGGGAGCTCACGGTGGGGAAGGCAGCAAGGAAGGAGAGAGAATAGAGAAAGTGAGTGGTGAGAGAGTATTTTTTTACTTTATGTACTTTTCTTTTTCTACTTTTGACTTTTCAACTCATTATAGTATTAATTAGTCTTGTGTGTGTGTGAGAGTGTCTCACACTTATAAAAACCGGCCCCCTCATAATTAATTAGGCTGGGGCGTTTTTCGCCTTTTACAGAAAACGCTCGTTATTTTACCCGGTTTAGGTACTATTCACTAACCGGGTCCGTTTTCCGGAATTTCCTTGTTTAATTATTTTTATTGGTTATTAAGCTTCCATAAATGCTTAATAATTATTATTTAATGATTTATAGTTTTTACGGGTCTGTTTGACCACTTAAAGTCACGTTTTCGGGTTTTCTCGAAAAACGTGCTCTAAAGCTCTATTAGCGTTTTGATTCATTATTTGGATCCGTTTTCTTCGGGAGTTGTTCCCATATATCATTTAGGTCTTATTAAGCCTTTAGAATCCATATAACACGCTAACCGAGGTTTCATACCTCCTATGGTTATTTAACGCTTATTTAGCGTTTTCCGCTTTTTAAGCGTTTATTTATTTCTTTTGGATTTATTTTTCCTTACCAGTATTAATCAGGTACCATTAGGCCTTTAGATACGTATTAGATTAATTTTAGTCCCTATATTTAAGTTCGGGGTATTTCAATCTACCCCCCTTAGGAACTTTGTCCTCAAAGTTGTTCGAGGTTATGGGATTACTATACTTACTCCTTTATACATGTCTAGTGCCAAAGTCATACATCCTTCCTCCTTACAACTCCCAATCTATTCCTCAGGGTTCCTACATACCATACCATACCAATGTACAATAATTACTCCCATCCGCATTCCTACCAATCATCCGGTTCCTCATTACACGGTTCATACATACATACAGTGCAAAGCTATTCCCAAGCAATGCAATACACGTACAATCCCGCAGGCACTCCGGTCATCTAGACACAGGACTCCTCTATGTCCCGCTGCCTTTGGAGTAATGCAACATACTACCTTACTACCTTCTTCGGTACACACTTCTAGCGGATCCTCATTCTCCATACTAAAGGAAACTCTTTCACTACTACCAATTAAAAATTTTCTAAAACCACAACTCCAATTCCAATTTATAATCCATTACTTTCATCCTATGTGATTCTTGTGACCACTTAAGGGAGCTTCTAGAATCATCCGACCCTGATGTGATCAGCATCAGTTGTGAACTATCTTTCCACCCCAATTTGTTTCGTTTCCCTTGATCTGATCAGGACCAAGTTCGACTTCCCACATCAGTTTCAAACAAACAGATAATTTGATTATTTCAATTTTCTATCTTTTTACTCTTCCTAGTCATAGTTACAAATTCACACATCTCCAAAGGATGGAGTTCAGTCCATCGATCATCCTCACTCTACTTCCCAAATGCTTAACTTCGAGATTCAGCACCTAATTGCTCATTCCATTGCCTTTCACTACTTTCATCCATTACTCTCCATTATCTTAAATATTCTAACTACGGAATACTACACTTATAAGATTTAGTTGGCTTCAATTGTTTCACATATTTTACTTACGATTCCACTACTCATAAACTTCATTCATCTACTATCCTCATTCATTTCGTACTACTTCTTCAAAGGTTACAATACTTGTGGAGCTCCGTCCACTATTCATTACTTTTCTTTTACTAATACTCTTACACTGGTGTTACAAGATAGGTACATTCCTCCTATGGTATTTGCATGTTTAATGCCTAGTTACCATAATTACAATATGAATGAGTACTTATGTTTATTTAACATAGTACCAATCATCAATTTGATTCTCATTTGTGCTATGCACATTACGGTTTAAGTGTTTTATTCATAAAACTTACATTAAGCGGTTTTCGCTCTACCCCCCTTAAAAGGGATTACGCCCACGTAATCTACCATATGTTATTATTATTAAACATTGGTTTAATCATTTTGGGCAAACTGAAGCGTTTAGCTTCACTACGGTATATTATAGAATATGCTCTGGTCAAAGGGTCTTAACCATACCAATGGTTTAGTCTTTGCACCAAGGATTTCTATATGGGTTTATTTAACTCAAAATCAATTTTGTTCTAGCCTATTAGGCTTTAAGGCATTAATAGCCAATCTCGCATACTTACTGGGTGTATTACATTTCTTAGCTAGGGCCCACTAGCTTCTGCTGCGCGACCCAGATAACCTTAGTGCTTCATTCACTCTTTGGTTATTATAGATGTGTTACTCCTCGCCTTCTATCCCTTTTATTGCGGGGATAAGGTTTATACACAAGTGTGGTATTCTTTTACCGCCTTTGAACTCAACGAGTTTAGACTATACCCAGCTTCCTGGTAATCTATTATACATATTATCCGTACTCTCACGATTATTCGCTAAGTTCTTCCAACTTATTGTTGGCGAGGGCTAAGCCACTATTTAGTTATAGTGCTTCCTCTGCTGTCAATGACTTCTAGATTACACCAGTTCTTCTGGTTTAGTACAAGTATTCTTTACTTGTATGACCTTGCATTGATATGCGTCGGTCCTAGTGACTTTCTTAAGTCTCCTTTCACCTTTATTCCATTTGAATTCACATTTTGTGATTGTTAGTGTGCCTTAGGCCGCACGGTCTGCTGTTAAGCTTGCTTAACTGGCTTATGCCATGTTTGTGGTGAAAAGAAAGATTTACTACGGTTTACATTCTCCATATCCCTAGCCATCACATTAGATCGTTAGCTGTACAAGTGCAATACCAAAACACTCAGTCATACAGAGTGCAGAGGCGTAAACGCTTGGCAGTAAGTCACTTATGTGATAGGAAGGAATATTTATGCATGTCATCTCGTACTTATACTCCGTGTCATCATCTGCTACTTCCTCATAGCGGTCGCTTGTTGCGCACCGTATTCTTACTCATTTTACAACATCGCTCTTACTGATTCTGTTACTGTGATAGTTTCTCTTTACTCATTGCCATTGTCATTGGCACCATTCCCTTATGGTATGTATACCTTGGGATTTCCAATGTTCGTGTGTATGACGGTTGTCGTAGCATACCACAATATTAATATTTTCCCAATGTGGAGATGTTCTTCCATTTTAAGTTTCATGTGTAGGTTAGCTTACCTCACATTCCATCATCATTTATGGTACAACTCACCAAGTATCTTGGTTGACCGAGGATGAAGTGGTTTATCGGGTTACAAGCTCTCTTGAGCGTTGGTCATTCATGGTGTACAATGTGCCACCCATTGATCGCTTTTGACTGCTATTATCTTCCAGTGCCGAGCATCGGTTATAGGCTTCCGCTGTGCAGTTTTACTTTTGTATGTACGTCACCGGGACATCCCAGAAACTTCAAGGGTTTCTGGTCCCGTTCTCCAATTGAAGAGTACTCTATCATTGATAATGAAAGTTTTGTTAAGGGGTTTGTCTCCACTCATAGGCCTAATGACAAGGTTTGCTATGTTGGTGTTTACACAATGGTTCACCACATGCTTGAGTACATATGGAGTATGCTTACTCCTTTAAGTCATAATGGTTTGGAAATCTGATTTCCTTATTCCATCACCCCTTGGCAATATCTATTGCGTGGTTTATTGTTATAGTAAGTGGAAGCCTTTTCTAAGGGTTCACATCATTACCGCATTTATGATCTTCGGTTGACGAGGGGTACCCTCCCTTGGGTTTCTCGTAGTGTCCAAGTGTGGACTAGGCCAATGTTGGCATCATCATGATTCTTATGCCTCTGTGTACAATTGCCACAGAAGGCATGAGGGGTAATTAAACTCCGTCAACTGCATACTAGACTGGTGCTCTAGTGACAGTGACACTGAGGTGGCCATTACTCCAAGCCACTCAGGATGTTGGGTTTGAATTTATGGTCCAGCTGTTGATTTCTTGTCGTATGAGGCAATATTTCTTACAAGTCTTGTTAGTAATGGTGTGGGTTTTGCAACCGTTTAAGGTTTACCTAACATAGTTGGTTTGATGGCTTTCAAGCCTTATTGCTGCAAGCTATGCTCTTTGCAAGCTGCTTATACATCTTTTCACTCCTTTATACCACTATGGGGTTGGAGGTATTACTGGCTCCATGGTAAGTCGTGGCATCACGCTTCCGTTCATAGGAGGCCTTTAGGCAATCCGGTGTTAATAGGTGCCTCTCAGTATTTTAGGGCATTTCCTGTTAAGTGAAATCCCTTCGGTGTCCTAACCGAGTGTCCGTTTTAGCTCCCGTGCTCATATCATTACGCTTGTTCAATTGCTGTCAACGCAGACACCCTTCAAGGATAGCTCCTGGGTGTTGGTAGTTATGCCGTTACATCCGGCTAATGTTTATAACATGTTGTCCACTGTACCGTCTTGTGGTATTGTACTTGAGTTGTCCCTTTTTGGGTCATGACGTCTCCCGTCCTTGGGTAGACTGTTTATACTTGTTCCTAGTACTCGAGACTAGGTTTGAATATCCTCTCCGATTATGGATTGTGCTTCGTAGTAATCTTGTGATTGCTCTTGGGAATTCCGCCCCGTTTGTTGAGTATTGTTAGGTTCGTGTTAGGCATTTGCCTTAATATGTTTAGGCTGGGTATACCATCCAGCTGTCAGGTAATTGCTTTGATTATTGAGACATATCCAATGTCTATACCTACTAGTATGTGCTCTTTGCACTTCCTAGTTCTTATTCCTCATCTTCAGATGGGTTCTCTGAGTTCCTTGATACTTGATCGTCTGAGGTGTCCAGCTGTCCTGGTTTGAATTCACTCATGATCCGTAGAACGGAGTTGACTACTTCCCGTGCGTCGCACACTACATGTATACATACGTGGGGTACCATATTGACACGTTACCACTTACCCAACTATATGTCGGGCCCGCAAGCTCCTTCGGAGTGCGGTTGTCCCACATCCCGTAACGGGTACACTCGTAGTGTTCGTCACACGCCTAGGTGAAGTATTCTGTTGCCAACTCCTCTTGTATCGTCCTATGATACTCACCATAACGCTGTTGATCTGGTTTTAAAATCCAAGGTTTTTTAAAAGAGGGTTGTGGTTTTGAAAAGAAAATTCTGGGTTTTAAAACAATGGTTCGGTGTTAAAAGAAATCTCTCATGGCATAGCCATGTTTGAGGTCTTGATCAAGTCTAGCCTCTCGCTGACTGTATGTTCTAAATTCAGTGGTCGGGCCGTTAGGCCTTTCCAAGGTTCCATTCCTTCAATTTCAAGGTTTGTGATCCCTTAGTTGCTTCGTTACAGTCACCGTACATTACTATGTACTTGTGACATGTTAGTGTTCCTTTACATACCTCTGTCCTTACTGCACTTGCCTTGGCAAGTGCGTGGTATCGGTGGTTTTTGAATAATTCTATGCCAATCTCGGTATGGTTTCCGCTGGTATTTGTTAGTCTTATTGACTCTTCCCTCGATCTTATCAATTTATGATTGGGGTATTCGATCCTTTGGGTGGTTTCACAGTGTTCTGGACATGGCTGTCGTAGATCTGGGTACTTCTCCAATCCTTGGAGATTCCCACTCTATTTGGTTTAGTGTCGTTCCTTGTGGCTCGTTCCCACTTACCTGTGGTGGTTACTGAGCCTTCCTTGTTTAGGCACTACTCTTGTAGTCCTATTGAATTATATTTCATGGTTGTCCTTGTAGTTGTTTGAGCCATATTGGCCAGGTATTGCAGCCTTTTGGCGTTGTAATTTGGAGTTAATCGCTTCCGACTATGTCCTTAGTCGGCTAGCATACCGTTGGTGGTATTATCCAAGTATTACTATCCCGTAGACTTGTGTCTCGGGTTCCGTTACTGCTCCCTTTTCCATTCCGTTGCACGGTGAGTGCTTCTTTCCTGCTCTTGGTTTACTAGCTAGGTTTCGCGACTGCTAAGCATGTCGCCCCATGCTGTTGTAAGTTGCGGCCTCCTCGTGGT
Organism: Limonium bicolor; assembly: GCA_023374045.1. NCBI lineage: Eukaryota > Viridiplantae > Streptophyta > Magnoliopsida > Caryophyllales > Plumbaginaceae > Limonium > Limonium bicolor. Next base: position 187,383,301 of record CM041782.1, read on the forward strand.
TGGAGTGCTCATTCCACCGCCATTAGTGCGGGTGTTGTTGTTCGACCGGGATCCATCCCCGGGACTTCCAATTCTTGGAATCTACCATATGTCGGTTCTTGTTCACCGTGTGATTGCTTCACAACCGCCAGATCGGGTTTTCCCGAGTATGAGAAGGCTTTTCTTCTCTCTGGCGTCCTTTCCCAAGTTATACAATAGGGTTAGTGGAGGGCGGGTCTGGTATTGTAGGTATCCGGTACTCACCGGTAGTTCCTAACTAGCATCTCTCTAATGCTAACACTCAGCCCTTAGCCCTAAGCTTCTAATTCCTAACTCGGTATTCCTAAACTCGGTATTTCCAGTCATCAGAGCGATACTTCGCTCTGATACCACTTTTTGTAACACCCCTACTATTAATGCTGTGCTTACCGTCCAATCTCCTTACACATCAGATACACGCAGCGGATACATACTTACATACAGTGGGTGATACAATGCCGTTAGTCACCCACGTGACTAACAAGGCTACTACTTCTACTTACAGCATCGGTCTGATGGACCGGAATCCCGAGTATTACATATCTACCATATATATTCCATACACCAATACACGCTACATTCTTCCATTCGATACAATACTTCAAATACCATACAATATAATCCACATACCGAGTTTACTAGGTTCCTTATACAAGTATAATACCTCTTCCAGTTCATACATACTCACTAAGAGACTACTTACTACCCATTCCTCACTACTACATTACTTTCTAAATACAAGGGGTGTGCTAGTTAATACACCTCTACATTCTGCTACTACTATCCAATGTAGTCACCGGTCTCGTGCCTTGACCACATTCGCTTCGGGTACCTGCACACTAAAAAATGTCCCCCGAAGGGGTCAGCTTTCGCCGAGCATGATAACCGCATACCCCGCGTACTAGTGAGGGTACGCCGACCACTTGGTCGAATACATGCGGTTGATTTCATTCAAAGATACATGCATACATGCTCTTATACACAATACAACAATACTTACGCAAGGCACACATACATACACTACATTACATACAAGGAATACATTAAACCATCCAATACATACTTACCTTCTTCCGAAATACACATACTCATTACATACACAATATACAATTCTTGTTAGCTTCATTGGTCCACCCGGGTTAATCGGGTGGAGATTACTCTTTTACTCGTTACTTCATACCATACATACTCATACTACTATACTTACGGATCCATACTTACTTACTCTTACTCTTACTCAAGTTAAGTCGTCGGGACCTCCGGCCCTGGGGACTACACCGTCCCACCTCCGGGATTTACTTGACTCACCAATCCGGGATGCTACCCATTTAAGGGATTTGGGCCGCGGACCAGTTTAAGAGTCAGGAATTGCAGCCAACCTCTTGTGACTCCGCATCCTCACGCGTGGCCGAAGCTATATCGGACTTGTACTCATTCCAATTTACTCACTTAAGTTAGGAGTTAGATAGTTAGGAATTACAAGTCAACATCCAAGCCACAATAATACAATACCCATATACACTTACATACAAATACATTACAATATACAAGTACACTACAAGTATGATACACTTCATCATCATTCATATGTTTCTTGAATTATACAAACTATTGTTCCAGACAAATATCAAGAACAATGTAAACAAGCACAAATTCATGCATTTATCTTATTAGGTGATCAAATAAGCACACAAATCGAGGTAACCAGATTAGGATGCAGGGCATGAAGAAATCATACCTTTTTCCCGAAATCTACTTTACCGGTGTCTCCTTGTTTCTTAGCCCTTACTTGTTCCTCGAGTCCTAGTCTCGAACTGATGACTACATGCCAAATGGTTCAATCAATACTAAGTATTACAATATATACTTATTTACTACTCCCATACTTACCCCGTTGTCCCGTTGTTTCAGTTTAACTTAATGTTCATATACTTACAACTTTCTTAATTACTTCTCAAACTTGTTTACACTTCCTAGGGCCTTTAAAGATCACCAAACAAGGCCTTAACAACTTCTAAACCATTACCCATCATTGCCCCATGGTTAGAACCCTAAAAATCACATTTTACAAGTTTTTATAGGTGGTCCGGGACTTGGTCCGGACCCAAGGTCCCGGACCATACACTGAAGTAACTCTCGGCCATTTTTAATCTATTGGTCCGGGACTTGGTCCTGGACCTAGGTCCCGGACCACCTGCTGGAATGACTCTCGAACTGATTTTAAGTGCGGTCCGGGACTTGGTGCATATCCTAGGTCCCGGACCCTGCTAAAAACTGCTACTAGGATGATTTTTCAACCCCAAATCAACCCTTAATCCACCTCCAATCATTCCATAATCTTTCCACATGTTTTGTACATAATTAAACACACTTAAACACTCACTAAAACTCCTTAAATCCATGGTCCAATACCTACTCAACTTTTTGTTCAAATTCTACAAATTTCCATTCTCTTTTTCATACTTTGCACACTTGTGCATTCCTACACTCCTCTTTTGCACTTGCACTTTGTTCTAATGTCATCTTACCATTCCAATTCATTTCCAAGCAACTACAATATCTATACCCAAGTCCAACACTCTTTTTACCAATTCTTACACAGTAATTTTTCCTAACTCCTCTAATGCATTTCCATACTCCTTGCTACAGATTTTACACTTTTTTTCTCATACTACAACTACCACTCCATCACTACTAAACATACCTACTCAATCCAACATACACCTTGGTTCTCCCATTCACCAAGTCATTCTTGAATACATAATTCCTACTAAAATTTTGCCATAGTTTACCTACAATTCCAACTTATCCATACACACATTTTCTCACCAAGTTCATACATATTCTAGCCACACCCTTACAAGGGTCCTACCAGCAATCAATACAATTACATTCACCAATACTTCTTCAAATACCAATACTAATACTCATACACAATCATTTGGCTCCAAGGCCTACAATTCACTTACTAATTTCACAAATACTCAAACTTCCTCACAAATACTTAAACTTCCAATACTACAATACCAATACAATAGTTTAGGTTCTTTCATTTGCTTACCCATTCCCATTACACTAATGCATTAAATTGAGCATTAAGAAGGAGCTCTTACCTTGAGCTTGTATTTCCTTCCATTGTTTTTCAATTCTCCTCTTCTTTCTTTATTGCCCAAATCGGCCATGTGGGGAATGAAGTTGCCAAACTCCATTCCCATCACCCAATGAACACAAAGCAACTATAATTAATATACTAACCCTTAATTTAATGCTAGTTCATTGAGATGTTTTAAACAAATTTCTAGGGTTTACCTTTTGAAGCTTTTAGGAGGGGTTTTAGCCCTTGGTTCAAGAAGGTGTTCTCACCACCATTGGAGGGTTGAAACAAAGCTCCAAAACAAGATAGAAAAACAGAGCATTACATTGGGGGTAAAAATCGGCTACACTAAGTAATGAAGGAGAAGGTGAAATTTTGTGATTTTTCTTACCTTAAGACAATAAGGAGACTCACAGCTTCAATTTGATAGCATTTCCTCTTCAAATGCCCAAAACCCATGGAGGTCAAACTCCTCCATTTGAAATTTCGAAAAGATAGAAATGTTGCCCTTGGTGAGAGGAAGAAGAATATGCAATTTATTTTCGATTTGGGGCTTAAATGAAGCTTGGGCAAGCAAGAGAAGAGAGGAAGCCATTGTTGGCTTTTGGAGAGCTTCAAAATCGCTTGGACAGAAGGGAGGATGGAAGCTCACGGCGGGGAAGGCAGCAAGGAAGGAGAGAGAATAGAGAAAGTGAGTGGTGAGAGAGTATTTTTTTACTTTATGTACTTTTCTTTTTCTACTTTTGACTTTTCAACTCATTATAGTATTAATTAGTCTTGTGTGTGTGTGAGAGTGTCTCACACTTATAAAAACCGGCCCCCTCATAATTAATTAGGCTGGGGCGTTTTTCGCCTTTTACAGAAAACGCTCGTTATTTTACCCGGTTTAGGTACTATTCACTAACCGGGTCCGTTTTCCGGAATTTCCTTGTTTAATTATTTTATTGGTTATTAAGCTTCCATAAATGCTTAATAATTATTATTTAATGATATATAGTTTTTACGGGTCTGTTTGACCACTTAAAGTCACGTTTTCGGGTTTTCTCGAAAAACGTGCTCTAAAGCTCTATTAGCGTTTTGATTCATTATTTGGATCCGTTTTCTTCGGGAGTTGTTCCCATATATCATTTAGGTCTTATTAAGCCTTTAGAATCCATATAACACGCTAACCGAGGTTTCATACCTCCTATGGTTATTTAACGCTTATTTAGCGTTTTCCGCTTTTTAAGCGTTTATTTATTTCTTTTGGATTTATTTTTCCTTACCAGTATTAATCAGGTACCATTAGGCCTTTAGATACGTATTAGATTAATTTTAGTCCCTATATTTAAGTTCGGGGTATTTCAACATAGGGTGGGTGGTGGTGGTGGTGGACTTCATTTGGAAATATCTTGTATTTGATATTAATTATCTCTTGATAATTCTTGGTACAGGTAAATGGTGTGTGATCTATTCTGATTTGTTATATTTTTTAATATTTGCTGGGAACAAAGGTTTTAAAGAGAAAATAAGTTTTTACGGGGTGTGGTAGTGTTACTCAGTTTTTACTGATTTTATTTGGTTGTGTTTTCCTGTGTATATGTGTTCTGTGAATTCAGGGTAACTGGGATGGACACCTTCTCTGCACTGAGGACGAGTCCACCGATACTTTCTATATTTTCATGTTTGTCACCTATCGTAGAAGTTTACAGCCTGGGGTCACCGAGATAATTTATGAAGAGTGGAACAAGAAGATACAAGGTTTTAGGCACCCGGAAAATGGCACCAGTCAGTCCATCACTCAAGATGTTTCCACAGTGTACGAGTATATTCAAGTGCTCCCTAGTTAGATGCTAGCGATGTAATAGCCTTTTGATACCCCTTTACTTTTGGTGTAAAATAGGAGTAGGAGCTAACATAGTAGTTGGCTGGAAGGGGTCTTTTGGTACTAAGGTGTAAAGTGACGGGTTGGTTGTGTCACTCTTTTGATAGTAACAATGATGTAAGATAGCTAGCGTGGGGGTGGTGGTGGTAATAGCCTTACACTTACTAGTGGTTAGTAAGTGTGGCGGTAACCCCCGGTGATAGTATTAGGGGACCTTTGTAAAAAGAAGACTGGCGCATGTATAATATAAGCAGTTACTTTAGTTATAACAAGTCTCTCTAGAATAAAAAAAATAAAAAAAAGGAAAAAAAAAGAGGCTAAGTAAATGGTGGTGGTAAACCGGGGCGTTACAGAGTGGTATCAGAGCCAGGTTAGCTGGAGGGGAAAATTTGAGTTTGACTAGGAAGCAAGGTGACCCAGGCTTAGGTTTAGGAGTCTAGGCAGAACCATGTGGTTCTGAAAATATGTTTGCTGTGATATTTGTGTGTTGTGTGCTTGATGATTATAGTTAACTATTTATTGAACTAACATATCTGTGTGTAGAATAATGGAGAGGGGAGTGGACGGAGTAATGGAGAGTGGAGAGGACAGATGGATGAACTGAGGAAGTTGACGCTGAGTATGGGAAGAATCCTGGAGCAGCACGAGGCTAGAGCTGAAATACCCAAGGATTTCTCCCGGAGGATAGCAGCTATGAAACCCAGTACTTATTCGGGAGAAGAGGATCCAGTGATTCTGGAAGAGTGGATCAGAGAGTTTGACAAAATATTTGATATTATTGATTGCCTTGAAAAAAAGAAGGTAAGTGGGGCTGTATTTTATTTTAAAGGTGAGGCTGATCTGTGGTGGACTGCGGAGGAGGAGAGACTTAAAGGAAATCCGGGTTTTGGGTGGAATATGTTGAAAGATGCGATGAGGAAAAGATTTTATCCGGAGCATGTAAGGTTGCAAAAATATCAGGAATTTACTGGATTGAGGCAGCGACAGATGATGTTAAAACTTATCATGCTAAGTTTGTGGAGCTTGCTAGATTTGCTCCGCATGTGGTACCCGATGAGACTGCTAAGGTTCAACGTTTCTTGGAAGGGTTAAATTGGGATTTACAAGAAGCTCTGAGTGTATACCTATAACTACTTTACAAGAGGCGTACGATAAAGCTGCTAATCTTTATAGAGTACAACAGAGAAGGAAGGAAGTACAAACGGGGCGGAAAAGGAGAATGGAGACTCGTAAGGCCGAGAGCTTTGATAAGAGGGCTAAAGTAGAAGTTAGACCAAGTGGGGGATCCAGACCCAATTATCCGGGACGACGATTCAATGATAAAGGAACTAGATACTTTTATTGCAAGATTTGTGGAAGGAATCACCCAGGTGAAGATTGCGAAGGAAGGTTGGTAAGGTGTTTTAACTGTGGGAAGTTAGGCCACAGGGCCTATGAGTGTAGGGTAAGAAGGATGGAAGGAGGAACTGATCAGGTAGCAAGACCTGCTACAACTGGAAATCTCACAACCAGAACAATCGTGGCAACCAAGGAGGAGTACAGCTGAATAATCAAAATGAACAGAGGAATAATTATAATGGTCCAAGAGGTAACATGAGTGGACAAGGGAATAGTCAGGGGAAGCAAATACAATACGGAAGTGGTAGTACCCCAGGAGGAGGCTACAAGAATCAGGGGTATATCAACGTAATCAGCAAGACGGAGGCTGAATCTCAACAAGAAGGGGACGTCATTACAGGTACTTTTTCCGTTCTTGGAACTAGTGCTAAAGTATTATTTGATTCCGGTGCAACCTGTTCTTTTATATCCTCTGAATTCTTGAAGAAGGTAGGAGTAGTCCCTGATATAGAAGTTGAAATTTCTGTTTCTACACCTACGGGAAGAGTGGTAGGATGTACTAGGAAAATGGAAGGAGTGAAAATAACCATAGAGGGCAGAGAATTTGAGATGGATCTGGTAGAGTTTGATTTGAAGGATTTTGATATAATCTTGGGGATGGATTGGTTAAGTAAGCACAAGGGGCGCATAGATTGTGAAAAACAAAAGATTAGCTTATGTGGGAACAAAGGAAAGAGAGTGTCGTACACATGCGAAGGAGCTAAGCAAAGGGTAAAAGTCCTACCTGCCTTAAAATTTTTAAAGGAGTTGCGAAAAGGAGAGCCAGTTTATTTGTGTTATGTTCAAGAGGAAAAATTGGCGCAAGAACAAAGCATCCGCACTTGAGGATCTTCCAGTAGTCAGGGAATTTCCAGATGTTTTTCCAGAAGAAATTCCTGGACTTCCACCCGACCGTGAGATTGAGTTTACTATTGATTTAGTACCAGGAACAGCTCCAATTTCTAAGCACCCTTATAGGATGGCCCCGAATGAGATGAATGAGTTAAAGAAACAATTGGAGGAACTTTTAGAAAAAGGTTATATTCGACCGAGTGCTTCTCCGTGGGGAGCCCCAGTTTTGTTTGTAAGAAAGAAGGATGGAACTTTGCGTCTTTGCATTGATTACAGGGAGTTAAATAACGTTACAATCAAGAATAAATATCCCTTGCCTAGGATTGATGATTTGTTCGACCAGCTACAAGGAGCGAAAGTATTTTCTAAGATCGATTAAGGTCAGGCTATCATCAGTTAAAGATAGCAGAGAAGGACATACCAAAGACAGCCTTTCGAACGAGGTATGGACATTATGAATTTGTGGTGATGCCATTCGGGCTAACAAATGCGCCAGCGGTATTTATGGACTTAATGAATCGGGTTTTCAGCCAATTCCTGGATAAGTTTGTAGTGGTATTTATTGATGACATATTGGTGTACTCAAGGATGAGGAGCAACATGCTGATCATCTGCGGCAAGTTCTACAAGTTTTAAGGGAGAAGAAGCTGTATGCCAAATTATCTAAGTGTGATTTTTGGCTCAAGGAAGTATCGTTTTTAGGTCATGTGGTAACCGGTGATGGAATTTCGGTTGACCCGGCTAAAATTCAGGCTGTTAAGGATTGGCCCAGGCCAACGAATGTACGAGAAGTTAGAAGTTTTCTTGGGTAGCTGGATACTATAGGAAGTTTGTTCAAGACTTCGCTAAAATTGCGAGACCGCTCACAAATCTGATGAAAAAGGAAGTGCGTTATAAGTGGGATAGGATTGTGAAAAAGCTTTCCAGATTTTGAAGGAGAAGTTAACCACAGCACCAGTTCTTACGCCCTGTGGTACAGACGGTTTTGAAGTATATAGTGACGCGTCTAAATATGGTTTAGGGTGTGTGTTGATGCAGAATGGCAAGGTCATTGCCTATGCCTCTCGACAATTGAAGAGCTATGAGACCAGGTATCCTACTCATGATTTGGAACTTGCAGCTGTAGTTTTTGCCTTGAAAATTTGGAGGCACTACTTGTATGGAACTTCTTGTAAGATTTACACGGATCACAAGAGCTTGAAATATATTTCACTCAAAAAGAGCTTAATATGAGGCAAAGGAGATGGTTGGAACTTATTAAGGATTATGACCTGGAGATTTTATACCATGAAGGCAAAGCCAACGTGGTGGCAGACGCTTAAGTCGAAGAGGAGTCACGAGGGAGAAGCTAATTGGATATACATGATGAGTTGGTACAGATTTCAAAAGGTTGAACCTTGAGGTGGTAACAATGGGGGAGGTGGATAGAGAAATTTTGTTTAGTATGAACGTATTCCTTGACATTTATAAGGAAATTTTGCATCATCAACAAGAGGATGAGAAACTACAGAAAATAAAGGAAAAGTGGAAAAAGGGGAAGCCCCAGATTTTAAGATTCATGACGATGGCAGTCTGAGATTTCGTGGAAGATGGTGTATACCAGATTCATGTGGCGATATTAAAAGGAAGTTGATGCAGGAAGCCCATAATTCTGCATATTCCATACATCCGGGAGGAAACAAGTTGTATAAAGATTTGAAGAAAAGTTTTTGGTGGCCAGGCATGAAAAAGGAGGTAGCTGAACATGTGTCGAAGTGTCTAACATGTCAAAAAGTTAAATTTGAACATAAGAAAGCAGGAGGAATGTTGCAATCGTTGGATATACCCATGTGGAAATGGGATTCGATATCTATGGATTTCATAGTGGGATTACCACCGACCAGAGGTGGGATGGATCAGATTTGGGTGATTGTGGATCGGTTGACCAAGACTACTAGACTAATTCCAATGAAAAGTACTTGGTCTATGGAACAGTTGGTGGAAGCATATATTAAAAATGTGGTTAAGTATCACGGAGTCCCTATGGAAATTATTTCGGATAGAGATTCTAGGTTTGTCTCAAGATTTTGGCAGCAATTTCAAAAAGCCATGGGAACAAAATTGAGCCTTAGTACAGCTTACCACCCACAGACTGATGGGCAGACGGAGAGAACTATTCAAACCTTGGAGGATATGTTGCGGGCTTGTGCGATGGATTATCAAGGGTCATGGAGTGACAAGTTGCACTTGATTGAATTTTCTTATAACAACAGTTACCACTCAAGTATCCATATGGCCCCGTATGAAGCCTTATATGGTAGAAAGTGTCGTACTCCGTTGTGTTGGAATGATGCGCAGGAGGTGGTTTGGGTTGGGCCTGAGTTAACAGAGGAGATGGCTCAACAGGTTAAGAACATTCGGCAGAGATTGAAAGCCGCACAAGATAGGCAAAAGTCTTATGCTGATTTGCATAGAAGGCCAGTTGAATTCAATGTGGGGGACAAGGTATTTCTGAAGGTTTCACCCACTAAGAGCGTGGTACGATTTGGCAAGAAAGGAAAACTTGCTCCTAAGTACATCGGTCCGTATGAAATATTGGAAAAGGTTGGAAATTTGGCTTACCGATTAGCTTTGCCGATGAACTTGGATAGGGTCCACAACGTGTTTCACGTATCACAATTGAAACGGTACGTTCCAGACGAATCACATGTGTTGCAACCGAACGAGGTAGAAGTTGCACCTAATTTGACTTATGAGGAACACCCAATTAAAATTTTGGATCGTAAGACAAGGGAGACCCGAGGGAAGTCTGTGGATTTGGTTAAAGTTTTATGGACTCATCATGGAGTTCAAGAAGCTACATGGGAACTAGAGAGCAAGATGAGAACTCAACACCCAGAACTCTTTGATTAAGGTCAGCAATTAAAGTTTCAGGAGAAACTTTCTTTTTAGGGGGGGAGAGTCGTATGGTAAGTGGTGAATGACTACTAGTGTTTGTGAATGTTTGTGATTGTGAATGTTTGTTGGTGCCAGAAATGGTTGGTAATACTTGAATGTTATTTTAGGAGTTGTCCTCTTAATGATTTCATATATGTGGTATCGTTGAATTTGTGAATGGTTTATGTAACACCCCTACAACGCCCCTATCATCTATCGAAATCGCAGCGGAAATAACCAACCAAATAATAACTATTCGCTTTGGTGTCACAACGCCGTTAACCACCCACGTGGTTAACTAGGCAGAATAAATACAAGTGTATCGGTCTGATGATCAGACTCCCGAGCATAGTAACTAACAACCATATATAAACATAACCATACCGAGTATTTAATTTACAACACATCTCCAAACCATAATCATCCAACACTGTATAACAACGGTATCAAAATGTAACGCCTCGGGAGCACAGGCGCATCCCGGGCTTAACAACCTACTTATCCAAAAGTATATCAATGACCTAGGACCTAGAGCCACTCTGCCTCTTCGATCCTCATCCTGCAATAAAAATATGGAGCCCCCGAGGGGGTCAGCACCTTTGCTGGTATGGCTAACGCGCAGCCCATCGACTACCGGGATACGCGCAACCAATTGTCATAATAACATGGCATTCATTTTAGAACATCCAACATATATATATATACCATAGCATAGCAAGGGAAATTGCATAGCATCACAACATCAATACATAACACCATAAAATCGGTTCTCACATGGAACCTTCCACCATAGTTAGTATACCATGAGAGCCTAGGGATTTTTACCAATCCCATGTTAAGCTCGTTACCATCCTCGTTACCGTCCGGTTATATAGAACGGTTAACTTATACCAAAGGTGTGTCGGATATAGTAATCCCAAGCACACCGAAATAACATACGTATGCCCCTATGGCCCGACGTGAGTCAGTAACTAGCTTTGGATAAGCTAAGGGAAGGTAGAAACCAAATTGGAATACCACCTATACATACACCAAGAGAGCCGAACCGGATTTGATATCGACCCCCATCCATCACACGCGTGGCCGGAACAACCGGACTCCTCACTCCCCCGGTTAGCACTTGTTAGTGATCACACAACATTTTGTTAAGTCACATACAAGCAAACATTTAGGTCTTGTTAGACAACCAAGGGAAAGGAGTCATAACCTTACAACATCATAATGTATAACAACTGTAAACTCTTTTCATGCCTTAGTCTTATAAGGTCGTAACACGCAGAAAAGCAAACAACACCCAAGCCGGTGTAAACCGTTAGGCAACAGACTGCAAGAAAACCATACCTTGGTCCTTGCCTCGTTTCGTTTCCACCTTGAGAGAATCCTATACACATTAGTAACGTCGGTTAATTAACGCACTAATCCATTATTAACATTATCTATTAGTTCATTTTTATTTTACACTTGTTACAACCTTTCATCCTTTTAATTGCCTTTAAAACCCACCTAACATGTCCCACATAACCTTATAATATCTTTACTAACCAACTACTATTTTTAGGTAACAATTCCCATCTCAAAACAATAATTTTTGGTCCATATAGTGCCCTGTCCGAACTTGTGTCCGAGCTTCCAAGTTCGGACACCAGCCGTGATTTTAGACAGAAAACAGACACATGTCCGAACTTGTGTCCGGACTTCGGAAGTTCGGACATGAGTCGAGGAAATTTTAGACAGGAACCCTCGCGTCCGAACATGTGTCCGGACTTCCCAAGTTCGGACACTGTTCGAGGATAATTCCCTAAGAAATAACAGGTGCGTCCGAACTTCCAAGTTCGGACGGTAGTTCGGACACTACCTAAAATCCAGAAAACTGTAAGCGTAACAGGGCATGTCCGAGCTTCCAAGTTCGGACGGAAGTTCGGACGTGCCATTATACTCATTTTCTACAACCTTAAACACTTAACCAAATTTCTCCAAAGCCTCCAACCATATAGTGTCATCTCTTAAGTTTCTAAGTGGCATTCCTTGCCTATCCCAATCATTATTCCTAGATATTTCTTCCACACAACATCATTACTTTAACATTGTTTCTTACAAACTAAAACTCCTTAAGTCATTCTTGAAATCCCTTTTTCCTAAGCTTACACTTGCTCCTTATTTACCAAAGTTAGCCTAAGCCTTCATCTAAGTCCAAAATGACTTTGGTACATACTAAAACCTCAAGATCATGCCTAAGTCCTTATTACACTCTAGAACACTTCCTAGTTCATCAAAATTCCTTTACAACATCTTGAACTCCTTATGCATTTTCTAAATTTCGACATAGTTTCTCCTAGCATTTTGTTACACCTTAACACATTATTTTCATCATTAAACATCCTAGAACACTAATAACACCAAGAACACTTTCATACACAACTTCACCAAATTCACACTACACCACAATATAGTGCATAACTTAAATTGCATGGCACTTAGGCCCTTAAAATGCATGGCACTTAGGCCCTTAAAGTGCTTAAATCATAAACACTGAATTTCCACAATATATATGCCTTTAACCTGCAAATACACTCAACACACACATATGCCCTTTACTAGTCTCTTGAGAACTCTTCACTAAGTCATTCACCATTTGCTCTTTAGGTAGTTTAAATAAGCATTTATAAGCTCATTTCTCCTAAGGCATTAAACAACATTAAGTTAGTAGATTTACCTCTTCTTCCAAAACACTTCCTCTTTGATTCCTTACAAAACCGTATGATAATTTGATTCCTTGTCAAGTTCTAGACAATATACAAACACCATAATGAGTATTCAAGCATTAAGCTTCATCTCATTGTAAACCCTAATTTTACATTGTTTCAAAAACATTAATGTAGTTGTTTTACCTTGATCTTTGAAGAGAGTTTGAATATATATCAAGAGAGGACTCCACCTAGTCCATGAAGAGTTGAAATGAAGCTAGAACAAAGTCACACAATGAGCTATATCAATGTGTATTTTCGGACATGACAAAAACAAGGAGGAAACTTGATTTTTGTTTGAGATTCCTTACCTAGAAGCAAAGGAGAGTAATAATATGTCAAAATACAAGCTCAAGCTCCTTCAATGGTGGAACACCTTGGCACCGAAATGGAGCTCTTGGAGTTTTGAGAAGATAGGAATGAAGAGCTTGATGAGAGGAAGAGATTGGTGGTATTTGTTTTTGATTTGGACAAGTGAGCTAGGTTTAACAAGTGGTCAAAGTTGGAGCTTCCATGGTGATAGTGGTATTACCGAGAGAGAACAAGGAAGAAGGAAGAAGAGAGGTGTTTGCAAACCGTGGGAATGAAGGAAAGAAATGAGAATGAGATAGAATTTGCTTTTAAGAGATATTTGTAGTAATAAAGTAAAAAGTAGTTTATTTACTTATCTTTACTTACTTAATACATTAATAAGAGAGTGGTGAGTCACCACACTTAAGGAAAACCGGCCCCCTTATTAATATGAGGGTATTATAGTCTTTGTTTGTCAATTTAATTACTTATACAACATATGTTACAAATAGCTTATAAAAATCACTATTCACCTAAACAAGGCACTTAGAAGTGAAATTTTTGATTTCCCACTAATATAGCCACCCAAATGTGATACTATATAGTACACATATATATTTAAGAGTAATGATGGACATTTAGCCACTCAAAACTCATTTACAAGACAATTTTTCAAAAACGTGCTTTAAGACTTCTTAAAGCACATTTTATGTTTTAACTTGTTTTCAAGCTTGGTTTTCTTTGGTAATTGGTTTAATATGTTCATTAGTATATAAATGAGGTCTTGGTAAGCTCATTAGGTCTTACTCAAGTTTATCCCTAGCTTAGAGCACATTTTGGCTCTTATTGACTTTAAAGCACATTTGTGTTTCCTTTTGCTTAAATTTGTTTACTAAGGTTTCTAAGACTCTTTTTAGTCTTAATAAATCATGTTTTAATGTTTAACCAACATACCAAGGTTTGGGGTATTTCAGTTTATATTGGGTGATTGGTGTGTCTGAGGTTTTGTGTGATGTTGCTGAATCATTTGTGGTTGATGAGGTTAACTGAGAATTATTGTGTGGAGTATTGTTTTAATTTCTTGGAGTATGTGACTGTATTGTTTGGTGTGATGAATTTAGCTTCGAGGACGAAGCTTTGTTTAACGGGGGGAGGATGTAATACCCCAAATTTCTTAAACTGTGATTAAGGTCTTATTTAATTGTAAACCTTAGGAAACCCTAATTTCTAAAGATGGAGAAGGTTATAATTATTTGGAGGTGCTTGGTGAACATTAGAAATTTTAGTTCCCGGAGTATCACCCGGTAAACCTTAGTTTCGCAGGATTTCTGAAATTCCTGAAAATTACTGAATTCCTCAAGAACTGAGAGTGGGTATCAACCTTAGGAAGTGTGTTAGATACTTTTGAGAGTGTTTTGAGGAAAGAAACAATCATATCTTTCTTCTTTTAATATAAGACAATCTAGTTACATTTTTCAGTATTTAGTGGTTCTGGGCAAACGGGGCTTAAGGAGAGCTCAAAAGTGACCCGGAAATTCCTTAAACCTGATAACCCACACTAGTATTAACATACCTACACATATAGTCTTAATTCCCATAAAAAGCTCAAGCCAAACATGGCCTAAGATGGGGCCGAAAATATCAAGGAAGGAGGAGAAAAATATCTCGGTTACTATTCACACCTCCTTACTATTCACACCTCCTTACTATTTGCCAATGATTACAAAATCAACTTGCCCCCTCCTTATCCATTCAATGGCGGTTTGGCATGAGTGGTTAGGATTGGTTTTTGTCACCTAACACAAATCTATGGCTATGGACAATTCTAGAAGTCATAATTACAAATAGTAAGATAAGGATGAAAAATCAAGTATAAAAGGGGGGGTGGAGGTCGGCCATGGTAGGTGAGAAAGGTGGCCATTCCTCTTCATCTACCTGCTTCTCCTAAGCTAGAAAACACCATTGGAGCATAGGCAACAACACTCCTCCATTGGAAACACAAATCTAAGGTAGTAATTAAGCTAAAATCAAGGAAAAAGGCAAGTTTAAGGAGTGGAAGCCAAAATCCAAGGAGGGCGACTTGGTTGTTGGAGATTTTGAGCTCAAGCAACTTATAATCAAGGTAGAAAAGCTCCAAAATGGCTAGGAGAGGACAGGTAACATCTATGCACATCACTTTCACCCTTTAAGCTTATTTTCCTTCTTAAGTCATTCTGTTTTCTTATCTACGAATCCTATCTCCTATTTTCTTAAAATTTCTACAGTAAGTTAGGGATGAATAGTTAGAAAACATCCAATAAAATCAAGTCAAAATAAGGTTGGGAAGTAGGAAAACACTAAAGAACTTTGAAAATGAAGAAAAATGAGCTTTAAGCTTTAGAAATTGTTTGGATGGGTTTCCGACATGAGTTTGAGCTAAAATTTTGAGGGTCGTCTTGAATAGTGAATATATGGTTATGGTTGAAAAATCAAGTCGAATGGAGAAATTTATGTCGGTGAGACAAGGTAAGGAAGCTAAAAATGAGAAAATGTGCTTTAAGCCTTTCCGAATGTTTGAATGGGTTTCCGAATTGATCTTGAGCTGAAATTTTGAGGAGATACTTTTGTTGTTGATATTGGATCATGGTTAAAATTTTAGGCCGAGAATCCTTTGGGAAGTTGTTTAAGTTGGTGAATAGTGATTTTGGCTAAAAATAAGAATTTAAGCTTTCTAAGGTGGTTTCTTGGAGATTGTTTGATTCTCTGATTTATTGGAGCTTGAATGGTATTTTTATGATGTTATTAAGGTTATTTTACAAGTGGTGAGCTTGATGTGTGAATTACTACTTGTGTAAAGCTTGGTTATGATATCTTACTCATTGTTTGCAAATGTGTTTAAGGATAACCTCTTGTGGTGGTGGTGGAAAGTATTGTGTGATGTTGATATCATGGTTATCCTAAGGCTATGCCTCTTGTGAGAGCCTTTAAGGCCAAGCCGACGTTCCGGCAACAATATAAGCTCCTACTAATGAAACTGGAGCTGCCACTATGATCTACTCCTATTGGACAGAAGTTTTCAATAGGGGGTGTGCACACTTAAGGACATAGGGTGGGTGGTGGTGGTGGTGGACTTCATTTGGAAATATCTTGTATTTGATATTAATTATCTCTTGATAATTCTTGGTACAGGTAAATGGTGTGTGATCTATTCTGATTTGTTATATTTGTTAATATTTGCTGGGAACAAAGGTTTTAAAGAGAAATAAGTTTTTACGGGGTGTGGTAGTGTTACTCAGTTTTTACTGATTTATTTGGTTGTGTTTTCCTGTGTATATGTGTTCTGTGAATTCAGGGTAACTGGGATGGACACCTTCTCTGCACTGAGGACGAGTCCACCGATACTTTCTATATTTTCATGTTTGTCACCTATCGTAGAAGTTTACAGCCTGGGGTCACCGAGATAATTTATGAAGAGTGGAACAAGAAGATACAAGGTTTTAGGCACCCGGAAAATGGCACCAGTCAGTCCATCACTCATGATGTTTCCACAGTGTACGAGTATATGCAAGTGGTCCCTAGTTAGATGCTAGCGATGTAATAGCCTTTTGATACCCCTTTACTTTTGGTGTAAAATAGGAGTAGGAGCTAACATAGTAGTTGGCTGGAAGGGGTCTTTTGGTACTAAGGTGTAAAGTGACGGGTTGGTTGTGTCACTCTTTTGATAGTAACAACGATGTAAGATAGCTAGCGTAGGGGTGGTGGTGGTAATAGCCTTACACTTACTAGTGGTTAGTAAGTGTGGCGGTAACCCCCGGTGATAGTATTAGGGGACCTTTGTAAAAAGAAGACTGACGCATGTATAATATAAGCAGTTACTTTAGTTATAACAAGTCTCTCTAGAATAAAAAAAAAGAAAAAAAAGAGGCTAAGTAAATGGTGGTGGTAAACCGGGGCGTTACACACTCTGTGTTAAAATTTGGAGTTGAATTGACTTTTTACCGCTTCTGAATTAGCATTTGTTTTCGTTTCTGCCCAATAACCTGTTTGCTAAGTTTCGTGTTTAATTCGAATTCAAATTGTAAACTTTCGATCATTAACGTGTTTAGAATCTTTCAGGCTACCTACCCATAAAATTTGAGCCAGAAACACCGTCGGGAGCCACCCAAACGCCACCGTCCGAGGGCGGTCCGCACCCACGGACGCTATGTCCGGGGTCCCAGACGCTCTATCCGAAAGCCGGACGCCCCCGGATGGTGGCGGGATATTTTTATTTTCAAAATTTAGGGTTTTATAAAACATGTCCGGGCCCACGGATGTCCTGTCCGTGGCCCCGGACTTTTCAAAATCTCGTTTCTGTCTAAATTTGACTTTTCTGTGTAATTAGGTTAACTAGGGTCCGTGGGTTCGGACATTAGGTCCGTAGCCACGGACGGAACAAAATTTGACCTAATTCTGCCTTCGAAATCCTAGCTTAGGTATTTTAATTTCCACTTTAATTTTCTGTCAAAAAACGCTAAAAAATAAAAAAAAACAGAAGCGCGCACCTAGGTTAAAAATGACTTTGTAGTAAGCCGTAAATAAACCAAGTAGAGGAAAAACGACCTAGGAAGGGTAATGAAAGTAATTTGAACCCTAAATAAGTCGAATACCAAGCACCCGAACCCGAACTCTACCTTTCCTAATTTACTCTAGGTTAAAATTAGGTGGCGACTCATAATAGGTTCCAGTGAGCTAGCTTAGGTTTTAATAATTATTGTTATATGACTTAGTTATTAATCTTAGGTTATAAGTGGACCTAAAACCCGGTTAGATCCTAATCAACTTAATCAACATAGGGTAGGGTTTAAAATCGAGGCTCACAAGTACGCCCCGTACCCTCCGTACTCTACGGATACTAGACAGCTAGTCTACAAATAAATATAGGTACTTCGCATTCATGGCATCCTCTGATTCCCAAGTCGCTTCCTCGATGTTGTGGTTTGACCACAAGACTTTAACCATTCGCACTGACTTGTTGCGAGTGTCTCTAGCCTTTGTATCAAGGATTCATAGTGGAGTCTCGACGTATCTCAACATCGGCTCTAGGGATAAGTGTTCAGGTTCTAATACATGAGAAGGATCGGCTATGTATTTCTTGAGTTGTGATACATGAAAGACATCATGAACACGCCCCAATTATTCAGGTAATGATAGTCGGTAAGCCACAACTCCAATCCTCTCAGTAATCGTGTACGGGCCTACAAACTTCAGGCTCAGCTTGCTGTGGAGGGTGATTTTTTGGTATGGGGGGTCTATCTAAATGGTTCTGACTAAAAAGCTATATCCTAGAAATTCACCATTTTATGGAGGGTGAAAACCTGTTATTCTTGGCATCCCTCAAATACCTACTAAATCGTCTATCTTTCCTAGAAAGCATAAGGGGGAGTGCAAGTGTGCACTACACCCGATCTCAATGGGCTCCACACGGACTCATGCCCTAAGGGCGGAAATTTGACTAGAGTTGCCACCTAGTTTAACCTAAGGTACTAGGAAGGGAGGAGAAGGAAGGTTCTAAGAACCATTGGTTGACTCTGAATTTGTTGGCTATGTATAGGACTTATCTGATCATACCAGAGATTCTGTGTGGGTTCGCACTGGGTTACACCCCTTAGAAGTGGCAATAACCACGACTTCGGATTGGTGTAACACCCCAACCCGAAATCCAATAACCTGTACAATGATAGCTCCCAAAGATAACCGGAAATGCAGCAGAAAATATATACATATTAACGGGTGGTGCTACAATGCCGCTAGTCACCCATGTGACTAACAAGGCTAACTCCAAAATAACTTACAAATGCTACGGTCTGAGCGCTGAATACAAACCTCTTAAAACAACAAAAGTCAATAATAAAAGTACAGTACTTGTAAAATGATTCCTGGTGATAACAGTCCCCTGTCTTAATTTTACCCCGCCTACACTCGGTCGGGTAATCTCTTCATTCTTCAGATACCTGGAATTGTTTAGCCATGAAATGGCTCAGCAAAATAATTTGCCGGTATGAAAAACGTGCAGCCCACAAGCTACTGGGCCACACCAACTATTTTGTCGAATACATGTAAGTCATTTTTATAAAGCTGTAAATAAGCATCATAACATAATCATAACAAGCATCCATGCAAGGATAACAATGTCACACAGAACAAGACTGTAGAAGGTCAAGTTAGATGTCCTGTAATTATTCACCAGTAGTCAGATCCTCACAATGGGACTAGCATGGATATAAGAGTACTTCACAGCAGTGGAGGTATAGTGACCTCGTTAACCTCCTTCGTGGAGTAAGATAGTCGGGTATGATAAACCCTTAGACGAGATGGGACTCTCGTACATTAGGTGGGTAATTAGTCCCTCAGAGGATAACGTAGTTAACTCCTGCACTATAGAACGGTGGGAATCGAACCTGTAACACCCCAACTCATTCCAAATGTGGTCTCGCAACTTAACAGTATATATATACACATGTCACAGCGGAATTCTTTACAATCCAGGACCTTGCCACGGTCTGACTACAGAATATACCGAACATTAGTCTAACAACCTTAACCATTTACATAACCTTCTTACAACCCCCTCACCTCATCCTATACATCTTACTAACTCAATTGCCACACGAGTGTACAGGCACAACTCGTAGGTCATACTTAATCCTTAAAACTTGCACTCCTTCTTACTCTCACGACGGCCGCCTCCTGATGTTCACCTGTGTAGTAAAAAGAGCCCCCGAGGGGGTCAGCACGAATGCTGGTACGATCCTCTCATGGCCCCAAGCTAACGTGGCTACGACGACTAATTGTCGATAGCATGGAGGTTGATTAGATGCACAACATAATAGAAAGTGCAGTAAACAACTCAGATATGAACAATCAAAGTTCACACACAATGAACGACATAAATGCGTTCCCTTAATTAGAGAGTTAGTTATTTAACTCTTTAAGTAATGTTCCCTCTTAAACTTAGTCCATCCTTATCTCACCTCAATCTTAGTCTTATCTTAATCTTAGAAACAACCATCCTTTAAAGAGGAGTGGATGTAGCTTATCTTAATCTTAATATTACAAACCATCCTTTAATGAGGAATGGTTGCAACTTACCTTAATCTTAATCTTAACTTAATCTCAATATACAAACCGTTCCTGAAGGGATTGGTTGTAACTTATCTCAGTCTTAGAATACAAACCATTCTTTAAATAGAGATGGTTGTATCTTATCTCCAACCTTATCTCAATCTTATCTCAGTTCTTATCTCAATTAAGTCAACCGTTCTTTTATTAGAATGGTTGTACCTTAATCCATTGTTTATCTGTCGGGTCACGTAGCCCTAACCAATGAGTTATCAGCTCCATTGGTTTACATAAACAATATTTATTAGAATTAGTTGGGCATTTAGGTAGATCCCACTACACCATCTCAGTATGCCTCCTCCTAAACAAGAAGTCCGAGGAGGTCGAGTCTATTGTCGACTCTAGGCGACGAGTCCGAGGACAAGTCATCTTTGGAAGACGGTATTCGATAAGGATACCGACTTCCCCCAATACACATGTGCCGGTACCATTCCGGATTCCTCACTCAAGTTCAGTTAGTAATAGTCTCAAGACCATGTTTGTTGGTTAACTTCTTTCGGTTCATATCGCCCCTCATTAGGGGCGTTCCTTATTCTCACTCAATTTCTTACTAAACATTGGTTAGTAGTTCTCACGGTATGTTGTGTTAGTTTTCAAACATCCCACAACAATATAATATATATGTATATATATTCCGGTTGCATGCTTTATCTTGTTTAGTGAGCACACAAAAACAAATAGCACACAAGCCGAGGGACACCTCGTTAGCAAGCAGGTCACAAGAAGAAACAACTGTACCGTTCACCGTTGGTCGCTCGGCTGCTTACTCTCTTCCGGAGTCCAAACTCCCAAGTCCTAAAACATTCATTCAGTTTTAGGTTGTTAATCACTTAACTTAATTCAACTTACTTAATTTACCTTACTTAACTCTTAACGATCCCAACCTAACACTTCTTAAGTCTTACCACTTAATCTTACAACTTAACCTTACACTTTTAAGTTTATATTTAACTTAACTTAATCCCTTAAGTTCTTAGGGTCTCAATCATTACCACCTACTAAAGGTATTCCTCATTACCCATTACCATTCTTAGAATCCAAAATTCTCTTTTTTTTTCTAAGTGTTAAGGGTCGACCGACCCACCGACCGACCCAACCCCTGGGTCGGTCCATTACAGGAACTCCTCCGTCTTTTGGAACCCATCCGACCGACCCAGAGCTAGACCGACCGACCCAAACCCTCTGGGTCGGTCCCTTACCGAACCCATTTTCCTACATTAAACCTTTGTCCGACCGACCCAAAGCTAAGCCGACCGACCCAAACCCTCTGGGTCGGTCCAGTCCAGAGACATTCCGGCTGGCTCAACATGGCCCGACCGACCCAAAACTGGGTCGGACCCTGGGTCGGTCCACTACAGATCTCTCTCTTAAATTGCCTCTTTCAATGCCAAACTCTTCCACAAGTGTTCTAATAGGTCCAACATCATCTTGGCACCTTAAACCCACCTTATAACCTCCTTTAAATACCTTAAATCATCCACCAAAATCCACCTTAGTCATTATGCATTTTCCTTGTAATAATGCTACTCTTGTAATGCTTTCCTCTAGGTTTCTAGGTGGTGGTTCATACTTAATGTAACCACTATGCCAATGTTTTCCTCACCACTATAACATCATCTCCCAAGCATCCCTCACTATCTAAAACTCTTTCAAGCATTTACTAAAAGTTCCTTCACAAGCTTAAGCTTCCATACACCAACACCTTATTTCCTTCCTAGTTGTTTACCAACATTTGCCTAAGTTCCAAATAGTCAATTACATTCTCTTGATTCCTAAATCCCCCAAGGTAACGCCTAAGTCATTACCACTCATTCCAACACTTTATCTTACCCCTCTTCATCAAGACAATCTCTAAAACTTCCTAGTACTTCCTTAGTCATTATATTCCCTTAGAACATATCTTAATCACCTTAAGCATCATACCTTCTCCTTAAACTTATGCTCAAGTCTTATATTCCTCATCTCATGACTTTGGTGTGCTCAATACACCCACCTAAACTCTAAATTCCTCATAGACCATTCTAGGTCATTCTCATCCTTAAGAACTCCTTAGTTAACTCATTTCCACTCAAATTCTTCATAATGACTCCTAGTAATTCCTAGGTCATATTAATTCACCACCTTCACCTAAACACTTATTTTCTACTCAAATTTTGCCATAGCTCCTCTAGTATATTCTCATGCCCAAATGCATTGTTTTTCTCACACAATAACCTCACACACACCAAGTCCTTTCTCATCACATTTCCTCATCCAAATCAACTCATTCTTAATAACTCAATATAATGCAATAATCTTAAATTGCATAGCACTAAGGCTCTTAAATGACATGGCTTTTAGGCCCTTAAATGACTTAAACTTAAACACTGAATTTCCCACATGTATAAGCTTTCAACCTGCAAATACACTCATCAATCTCATAGTAGTTATAATGCTCTTAAAATCCACCTTAAACTTATACTACTAACTCATTCTCATTGGCTCCTTAATCACAAGTTCATAAGCTTGTTTAGGTTTTTCTTTTTAGGTTATATAACCCAATACACAATGTAAGCTCTAAGCCACATTGGTATTTATCTAAAACTCATTCCTTAATCTTAAATCACCATTAGGTAAGCATTTTACCTTGTGTTCTCAAGCTTATCTTAATCTCCTCCTTAGGCCTTCTTCTTGCATAGATCTCGGCCACCACTTAAATTCCCCTTGCCAATGTTCTAATCAATATTCAAGGACTCATATGAGTACTAAACAATACACTAACCTTAAGGAGTAAACCCTAGGTTAAAAATGTGTTCTAAGGCATAAAAGTGGATGATTACCTTTGAAGTCTCAATGTAGACTTTGGCATTGAATGAAATAGGACCTCCACTAGTCCTTGGTGAATAAATCAAGCTAGAACAAGGCATAAAAACAAGGCCCCATGAGTAGTGATTTTCGGCCATGTAAGAAAAGTGATGGAAACTTGGTTTTTCTTACATTTTCTTTACCTTAAGAGAATGGAGAAGCTAATGAGCTCTTCAAACTTGATTTTCCTCCATCAATGGAGTTTTCTCATGGCACCAAAATGGAGCTTTGAAAGATTTGAAAAGATAGAAAGATAGGTCTTGACCTAACTAAGACAAATATGCAATTTGTTTTGGATTTGGAGCTTGGAGTTGTATTTGGCAAGTGATTGAAGATGGAGAACCATGGAGAAGCAACACTCTCGGCTTTGGAACAGAGAGAAGAAGAAGAAACCGTGGGTGAAGAAGAAGAAATGAAGGAAAGAGGAGAAAAGTGAGCTAATATAAGATATTTTGCTTTAATAAAGCAAATAGTAACTTCTTTACTTATCTCTTCTTTTCCTTTCTCATTTGATGACTCATATGGTGACTCCCACATAAAAACCGGCCACCCTCTTAATATAAGGCTAACATGGTCTTGTTGACCAATTAATTGACTTATATTGATTAAAACTTAAACTAGTCACTAAATAGTTACTATTCACTAATCAAGGCACATAATCGGGAAATTTTTGATTTCCCATTGATTTAGACCTCCTAATGTGATACTAATTAGTACACATGTGATTAAAGAGTAATGATGGACATTTAGCCACTCAAAACTCAATTCTAAGACAATTTCTCAAAAATGTGCTTTAAGAATTCTTAATGCACATTTGTGTTTTAACTTGTTTTCAAGCTTGGTTTTCTTTGCTAATTGATTTAAAATGACCATTAGGATATTACTAAGGTTATCATGATATTTGGGTACTCACCCAAGTCTCTCCAAGCTTAGAGCACGTTTTTGCCCTGATTGCCTTTAAGGCACTTTCTTATGTTTTCCTTGGTTTAAATTGTCTACCAATCTTTCTAAGGCATATTTCAGCCTTAATACATCATGATTTGATGTTTACTTAGCATACTTAGGTTTGGGGTATTTCAATCTACCCCCCTTAAAAGAACTTTGTCCTCAAAGTTCCCATGCATCTTATCTCATTAGAATACATGTCTTACCTCATTCCTTAGATCATATAGATCATACTTATGTATACTTAATCTCATTGGATCATTGGATCATCCACATTCTTATACTTAAATATCACACAACATGCTTAAGCATGTGTAGCACCCAAAATTCCTTTTGTTCCTTTTGATGATTAAAACATTCACATAACTTCCAACGTATTCTCCCATGTCACCGGTCCGTAGACAATGGCTCATTCGTCCTCGTCACCATGGGCTAGAATACAAAACACGCTGCTCTCCCCATGTCACCGGTCCGAAGACAAAGGCTCGTGCGTCCTCGACTTCATGGGCGAGACTCAGTAAAAAGGTAATCCTTTTTACGAGGTCATGTGAGGAATAATTCCTCTAATTAAAAATACAAGCAACTCCAATTTCATTTTATCCTAAGGCCTCTATCCTTAGTGTGATTTAATTATGACCACTGGTAGGGAGTTTTAGGAATAATCCTACCCTGATGTGATCAGCATCAGTGTAGAACCATCCTTCCACTCCAATTTGTGTTCGGTTTCCCTTGATCCCTAGAAAATCAAGTTCCACCTCCCACGTCATTTTCAAACATCAGTAATTCACTAATGTCCAATTTTCTATCTTTTTAGTTCTTCTAATCATAATCAATACATCTCCAAAGTGTGGACTCTCCATTCAAATTCCCAATTCATCTCTTAGTAATTACCTCAGACTTAAATTCCTACTAAATTCTATAAGTCTCATACCAATTCTCACCATCTTATATCTCATAAAATTACTATCTTCTTCCTCATACTCATATCAAATGTTATCTCATAATACTTTCTTATTCTTATCTCACACATAGTCTCATATCGACTTATACCTCATATATTCCTTATTCCTTAAGTCTCCTTAATCCTCTTCCTTAATTCTCTTAACTTGTACTCACACCGGAGTTAACAAGATAGGTACTTAATATGTATGGTATTCACATCTTCTGTGTGCAATAACCATGGTTTATCTTAAATGTTTATGTAAAACATATTCTCAAATTATTTTGTGCTATGCACACCGTAGTTTATGTACTCAGTACACAAACATACGCTAAGCGGTTTTCGCTCTACCCCCCTTAAAATGGATTACGCCCACGTAATCAACATTAAATGATCTTTGAACATAAGTTCAAGATGTCTAATTCTTACCAAGCATTCTAGCTTCCATGTCATGTATCTTACTTAGAATTCGATGAGAAATAACTTAGTCTCTGTATCGAGGATTCTTAATGGTACTTATACCGTTTCCTTAACTTAGTTTGGTCTAATCTCAAAGTAGTGGTCTGCCAGCTTCCGCTGCGCCACTCTGATAATCTTAGTCTTAATGTTTCAATGGACACGTGTTATCTTTATATATACACGGCCTTAATGAGTTGTAACTCGTGTATCTATTCTCCTTGGAAATCTTATGCTCATACTCTTAGTATTTTCTCGAATGTCTAAATTGTTCTCCCCAACTGACCTTTGGTCTGAGGATGGTTCTTAGTTTGAAACTACTGTTTAGTGCATAATGCGCTTTACAGTCTTAATCTCTTACATCTTAAGACATGTCCAATGTCTGTACTTAACAATTCGTGCTCTTCGCACTTCATAGTCCATAATTATTTGTTCTCTGGTTCCCTTGCGTTACTGGTTCAACTGAATTCTTCTCTTCACTGTTTGTGGTAGTAGCTGCTCTTGTCTGGTCTTGCGTCGTTGTCGGTGGTACGGAGTCGACTACTTCCCGTGTTCCTTACACCATCGTTCACATGCATGGGGTACCTTACTGGTACATTGCTACTTACCCAACTACTCATAAATGAGCGTGTCAGGCCTGCAAGCCCCTGTGGGGTGCAGTCGTCCCACGTCTCGTTTTAGTAAACTCATGGTGTCCGTCACACGTTTAGCTATTGCTAATTATGAAGTATTCTGTTGTCTATCTCCTCTTCATCGTTCCATAATAACATTCATTGTTCTTCTTGATGTTAATCAAGGAAAATCCATTTACTGTGTTCTTGGGTATTGTATGCTCTAGTTCTTTATGTATCTCGTACTGATGCGGTCTCTTAATATCTGAGGTCTCTTGTAGAGCCTCTTATCTTGTTTTTCATATTTATGCTACTAGGAATGCACTTCCAGTTCCTTAAGGAATGGGTAGTGTGCTTCCTGTAAAATCTTACCTAAATAGGTCCAGACTACTGGCATCAATGCACAGCTCGTCTACCATCTTATTTCCCTTACTTATATCGGTTTTAACTCATAAATCTATTGCCTCTGTGTCATTATTGACGGCTTATACATAACGGTCGCCTTACCGCGCACCATGACTTATCTCCTTATCTAACTATTGTATTCACGACCACTACTACCGTGGTAGTCGGCCTTTACCATGTTGCCCATTAATGGTGCAACCCTTATTTACTTATTCTAATGTGTTACCTTATAGTCAATCCCTTCTTGGTGTAAACACACTGGGAGTTCTCTTTGTCGTACCGTGTTGTAAAATAGTTGGCTCTTGATATGAAGATGATCTGCTCCAATCTCAGATTCGTAAGTAGGCAATCTCTTTCGCTTTCTTTCATCCTTGGTGATGTTATCTACCATGTATTTAATTTTACTGAAGAAATATCCACTGAATCGTAGGCTCTTCTGAGCATCGATCAATTAACGTGCCACAATGTGCAGTCACAATGTTTATCCCTGACCATTACCAATTCTTACATCCTGGGTGTTGGATATGGGGTCTATCTCTGCAACCTACCTTATTACTCAAGTGTATCTGGTATGTTCTAAAGTAGTCTCAAGGTTCATGGTTTCCATTTTCTAAATAAAGTGTATTTTATCTCTAATAATGAAAGCTTTTGAGGGGTTCATTCCCACTCATGGCCTCACAACAAGGAGAGGTATCCCCACCCTAAAAGGCATGGTTCGTTCTCCGCTCCTGTCCTTAGCATTATCTCAATATTCTCATTGGTACCCTTTTTTGGCAATGTTCTTCACAATCTAAGTTATAGGTTTGATAACCGTTCATCTCTACAAATTGTAGTCCCTCGTGGCTTAAACAAGCTCTCTTATAACTTACTGTGCCTCGGGCTCTGATGTGGTTAACATCCTTGGCTCGTAGGCTCTTAATGCTTAATGTCTCAGTTCATTATTTGTACTCTTACTCATCTGCAGGTCTCCCTTATGAGATTCTGGTTCTGGAACTTCATCCACCGTTAGGTTACATACTAAATGTAATATCGGTTTCATGGTAAGTTGCTGCATCCTGCTTCCGGCTATGGAAGTTGTTCAGGTGTTCTGAGGTTACTTAATGTCTTTGACAATGCTGTCATTTTATTAGACTTATGTCTTTTAATAGTCAAAGTTAGGTTTCGCATTAGGCGTTTGCCTTAAGGTGTTCAAGTTGGATATCATCATCATCTTATACCTTCATCTCAACGCTTCGTTCACGTTCAACTGTTGACTACGCCACCCGTTGATGAACAATCATACTTGGGTGTTAATGAGTTAAGCAAATAGTGTTAACTGTCATTCATCGTTTGTTCGTTCGACTATGCCCGCTCTGTGTGGGTAATCCCTGAGCTTCCCTCTGTCGGGATTCTACATTTTAATCCTTAGTAGGTTATAGCTTATGTTCATTTCTTTTACCCTTATTTTCTCTGGGTCGTCCAACATCTTCATTGAAGAATGTTGTTATTGGTATCCTTAATGGTCACTCTGGGAGTCTTATCCCGTTTTCGTTGTGAGTCGATGCTTCAACAGTCTCATATAGTATCTTATAATACACCCTGTGTATCATTGCTGATTGATATATGTTTTTGCTCTCGATTTCCGAGCGATCTCTTAGTGTTCCCCTTGGAGTCGGGATTGTGCTTTACCGTATTGTCGGTTGTTGTTGTAGTGGGTTATAACCGCTTGCTAATATTCATATGGTTTAGTACCTCATCTAAGCTCAGCTCCCTGCTGGCTGATGTGTCGGTTCATCTCATCATGGTCAGGCCGTCGGGCCTTTCCAAAGGTCTTATTTTTCTGTTCTTATGGATTTACAATCCGGTATTAATATGTTTTACAACTGTAGCGTTATCCAATTATCCTATCTTGCCATGGCGGCTTCCGTGTAGCTTAACCGTGGTAGCACTTGCTACGGCAAGTGCGCCATGCAGGATGGGCTATTGGTGCAAGGTACATTGGAAGTGATGCTTCCTTCTAATTTCCATGTAATTGGTAGTCCCTCGGGACTCCTTCAATAATCTCTTATTCTAGATAATCGACCATCCGGCAGTTTCCTTGTTGTTTGACAGCACTGTCATCCATTAGGGCGTTCCTCTTTCTGAGGGAACCCCTTAATATTTCCTTATGTTTTAATCCTCGCTCTTGTCTCCACACATCTGCCGTGGTTACTAAGTAATGATTCTCCTTTAGGCGCTACATCGTAGTCCTATTTCGGTATACAATTTATATGTGTTTCCACCGTTGTCCGCGTTATGTCGGGCAGGTTTGCAACCTTTTTCATTGTATGGGGTTTGGAGTTCCCGGTTCTTAACTGGACATTCCAGTGATCTCAATCCTCATGCTTTGTATTTTCCCGCTGTTATGCTCACTCGGACCGCTGTCCGGTACTCACGCCTCTTACCATTTCCTTATCTATTTGCAACGCGTAGTGCTTTCTTTATCATTGGTATTGGCGGGTTATTTCGACTGCGTACATGTCGACCCACCGTTGCCGGTAATTTCCGTTCTCTTACTGATAGTATTCCATAGGTAGCGCCTGTTTCCTTTTTCTCTGTTGCGCTCCATTAAAATCTCCCAATTCCTTCCCTTAACTGTTTGTACAACAAGTTGTTTCTCGTATTGCTTACCGTTAGCTAACTGCCAGATCGGGTTTCCCCGAGTAAGAGAAGGCTTTCTTTCTCTCTCTGGCGTTTGTTCCACATATTTAGGGTTAGGGATGTGGAGGCGGGCCTAGGTACTATGGGTTCCGGTAAACACCGGGAGTCCTGGCTAACGCACCTCACACACTATCTCTCAACCTTAACCCCCGTAATTCAAACTCCAACCTCAATATCCTCCTAAGTTCGGTATTCTTGTTCTTCAGAGCGTAACTACGCTCTGATCCACTTTTTAACACCCCAACTCATTCCAAAATGTGGTCTCGCAACTTAACAGTATATATATACACATGTCCAGCGGAATTCTTTACAATCCAGGACCTTGCCACGGTCTGACCTACAGAATATACCGAACATTAGTCTAACAACCTTAACCATTTACATAACCTTCTTACAACCCCCTCACATCCTATACATCTTACTAACTCAATTGCCACACGGTGTACAGGCACAACTCGTAGGTCATACTTAATCCCTTAAAACTTGCACTCCTCTTACTCTACTCTCTCACGAACGCCGCCTCCTGATTTCACCTGTGTAGTAAAAAGAAGCCCCCGAGGGGGTCAGCACGAATGCTGGTACGATCCTCTCATGGCCCCCCAAGCTAACGTGGCTAAACGACCGACTACTTTTCGATAGCATGGAGGTTGATTATGCACAACATAATAGAAAGTGCAGTAAACAACAACTCAGATATGAACAATCAAAGTTCACCACAAGCAATGAACGACATAATTATATGCGTTCCCTTAATTAGAGAGTTTAGTTATTAACTCTTAAGCTTTAAGTAATTCCGTCTTAAACTTAGTCCATCCTTATCTCACCTCAATCTTAGTCTTATCTTAGTCTTAGAAACAACCATCCTTTAAAGAGGAGTGGATGTAGCTTATCTTAATCTTAATATTACAAACCATCCTTTAATGAGGAATGGTTGCAACTTACCTTAATCTTAATCTTAACTTAATCTCAATATACAAACCGTTCCTGGAAGGGATTGGTTGTAACTTATCTCAGTCTTAGAATACAAACCATTCTTTAAATAGAGATGGTTGTATCTTATCTCAAACCTTATCTCAATCTTATCTCAGTTCTTATCTCAATTAAGTCAACCGTTCTTTTATTAGAATGGTTGTACCTTAATCCATTGTTTATCTGTCGGGTCACGTAGCCCTAACCAATGAGTTATCAGCTCCATTGGTTTACATAAACAATATTTATTAGAATTAGTTGGGCATTTAGGTAGATCCCACTAAACCATCTCAGTATGCCTCCCTCCCAAAACAAGAAGTCCGAGGAGGTCGAGTCTATTTGTCGACTCTAGGCGACGAGTCCGAGGACAAGTCATCTTTGGAAGACGGTATTCGATAAGGATACCGACTTCCCCCAATACACATGTGCCGGTACCATTCCGGATTCCTCACTCAAGTTCAGTTAGTAATAGTCTCAAGACCATGTTTGTTGGTTAACTTCTTTCGGTTCATATCGCCCCTCATTAGGGGGCGTTCCTTATTCTCACTCAATTTCTTACTAAACATTGGTTAGTAAGTTCTCACGGTATGTTGTGTTAGTTTTCAAACATCACACAACAATATAATATATATATATATTCCGGTTGCATGCTTTATCTTGTTTAGTGAGCACACAAAAACAAATAGCACACAAGCCGAGGGACACCTCGTTAGCAAGCAGGTCACAAGAAGAAACAACTGTACCGTTCACCGTTGGTCGCTCGGCTGCTTACTCTCTTCCGGAGTCCAAACTCCCAAGTCCTAAAACATTCATTCAGTTTTAGGTTGTTAATCACTTAACTTAATTCAACTTACTTAATTTACTTACCTTACTTAACTCTTAACGATCCCAACCTAACACTTCTTAAGTCTTACCACTTAATCTTACAACTTAACCTTACACTTTTAAGTTTATATTTAACTTAACTTAATCCCTTAAGTTCTTAGGGTCTCAATCATTACCACCCTACTAAAGGTATTCCTCATTACCCATTACCATTCTTAGAATCCAAAATTTCTCTTTTTTTTCTAAGTGTTAAGGGTCGACCGACCCACCGACCGACCCAACCCCTGGGTCGGTCCATTACAGGAACTCCTCCGTCTTTTGGAACCCATCCGACCGACCCAGAGCTAGACCGACCGACCCAAACCCTCTGGGTCGGTCCCTTACCGAACCCATTTTCCTACATTAAACCTTTGTCCGACCGACCCAAAGCTAAGCCGACCGACCCAAACCCTCTGGGTCGGTCCAGTCCAGAGACATTCCGGCTGGCTCAACATGGCCCGACCGACCCAAAACTGGGTCGGACCCTGGGTCGGTCCACTACAGATCTCTCTCTTAAATTGCCTCTTTCAATGCCAAACTCTTCCACAAGTGTTCTAATAGGTCCAACATCATCTTGGCACCTTAAACCCACCTTATAACCTCCTTTAAATACCTTAAATCATCCACCAAAATCCACCTTAGTCATTATGCATTTTCCTTGTAATAATGCTACTCTTGTAATGCTTTCCTCTAGGTTTCTAGGTGGTGGTTCATACTTAATGTAAACACTATGCCAATGTTTTCCTCACCACTATAACATCATCTCCCAAGCATCCCTCACTATCTAAAACTCTTTCAAGCATTTACTAAAAGTTCCTTCACAAGCTTAAGCTTCCATACACCAACACCTTATTTCCTTCCTAGTTGTTTACCAACATTTGCCTAAGTTCCAAATACTCAATTACATTCTCTTGATTCCTAAATCCCCCAAGGTAACGCCTAAGTCATTACCACTCATTCCAACACTTTATCTTACCCTTCTTCATCAAGACAATCTCTAAAACTTCCTAGTACTTCCTTAGTCATTATATTCCCTTAGAACATATCTTAATCACCTTAAGCATCATACCTTCTCCTTAAACTTATGCTCAAGTCTTATATTCCTCATCTCATGACTTTGGTGTGTTCAATACACCCACCTAAACTCTAAATTCCTCATAGACCATTCTAGGTCATTCTCATCCTTAAGAACTCCTTAGTTAACTCATTTCCACTCAAATTCTTCATAATGACTCCTAGTAATTCCTAGGTCATATTAATTCACCACCTTCACCTAAACACTTATTTTCTACTCAAATTTTGCCATAGCTCCTCTAGTATATTCTCATGCCCAAATGCATTGTTTTTCTCACACAATAACCTCACACACACCAAGTCCTTTCTCATCACATTTCCTCATCCAAATCAACTCATTCTTAATAACTCAATATAGTGCAATAATCTTAAATTGCATAGCACTAAGGCTCTTAAATGACATGGCTCTTAGGCCCTTAAATGACTTAAACTTAAACACTGAATTTCCCACATGTTAAGCTTTCAACCTGCAAATACACTCATCAATCTCATAGTAGTTATAATGCTCTTAAAATCCACCTTAAACTTATACTACTAACTCATTCTCATTAGCTCCTTAATCACAAGTTCATAAGCTTGTTTAGGTTCTTTTTCTTAGGTTATATAACCCAATACACAATGTAAGCTCTAAGCCACATTGGTATTTATCTAAAACTCATTCCTTAATCTTAAATCACCATTAGGTAAGCATTTTACCTTGTGTTCTCAAGCTTATCTTAATCTCCTCCTTAGGCCTTCTTCTTGCATAGATCTCGGCCACCACTTAAATTCCCCTTGCCAATGTTCTAATCAATATTCAAGGACTCATATGAGTACTAAACAATACACTAACCTTAAGGAGTAAACCCTAGGTTAAAAATGTGTTCTAAGGCATAAAAGGATGATTACCTTTGAAGTCTCAATGTAGACTTTGGCATTGAATGAAATAGGACCTCCACTAGTCCTTGGTGAATAAATCAAGCTAGAACAAGGCATAAAAACAAGGCCCCATGAGTAGTGATTTTCGGCCATGTAAGAAAAGTGATGGGGAAACTTTTTCTTACATTTTCTTACCTTAAGAGAATGGAGAAGCTAATGAGCTCTTCAAACTTGATTTTCCTCCATCAATGGAGTTTTCTCATGGCACCAAAATGGAGCTTTGAAAGATTTGAAAAGATAGAAAGATAGGTCTTGACCTAACTAAGACAAATATGCAATTTGTTTTGGATTTGGAGCTTGGAGTTGTATTTGGCAAGTGATTGAAGATGGAGAACCATGGAGAAGCAACACTCTCGGCGTTTGGAACAGAGAGAAGAAGAGAAACCGTGGGTGAAGAAGAAGAAATGAAGGAAAGAGGAGAAAAGTGAGCTAATATAAGATATTTTGCTTTAATAAAGCAATAGTAACTTCTTTACTTATCTCTTCTTTTCCTTTCTCATTTGATGACTCATATGGTGACTCCCCCACATAAAAAACCGGCCACCCTCTTAATATAAGGCTAACATGGTCTTGTTGACCAAAATTGACTTATATTGATTAAACTTAAACTAGTCACTAAATAGTTACTATTCACTAATCAAGGCACATAATCGGGAAATTTTTGATTTCCCATTGATTTAGACCTCCTAATGTGATACTAATTAGTACACATGTTGATTAAAGAGTAATGATGGACATTTAGCCACTCAAAACTCAATTCTAAGACAATTCTAAAAATGTGCTTTAAGATCTTAATGCACATTTTGTGTTTTAACTTGTTTTCAAGCTTGGTTTTCTTTGCTAATTGATTTAAAATGACCATTAGGATATTACTAAGGTCTTATCATGATATTTGGGTACTCACCCAAGTCTCTCCAAGCTTAGAGCACGTTTTTGCCCTGATTGCCTTTAAGGCACTTTCTTATGTTTTCCTTGGTTTAAATTGTCTACCAATCTTTCTAAGGCATATTTCAGCCTTAATACATCATGATTTGATGTTTACTTAGCATACTTAGGTTTGGGGTATTTCAGAACCCTCGAGAGGAATAAAGTCTTCCTCCCCACTTGAACTGTTCCGGTACACCGCCGGTGGATGACATAGTGCACCCAAAACTCCCGTCGCGATGTAAATTGAATTGGAGACGACCTGTGACAGGTACAACTCCTGTAGCATGCATGGCCAGAAACTGGGCAGCCCTCGTCGTAGTAGTAGAATTTATTAGTTGTCATCAAGGACGTTAGACAAGAACACAATGTATATTGTCAGTTGCCACATTTAGGACAATGACGTTTGTTATAAAGTGAAGTTAGTGAGAGACTTGAGGACAAGTTCTCGGTATAATAAAATGCAGGTATTTAATCCACTGGTAATGTAGTGTTGTATGCGTGGAACATACACATTATAGTTAGCAACATCACGCACATAGAATCACATAACAGTGCACAAGAGTAATGCAACATTTTACATGTAATCATCTTGGTCATTAATTCAAACAACAGATAGCACACAAGCCGGTGTAATCCGGTAGAGAGCAAACTGCAAGAACTCCATACCGTTCACCATAGACTGTACTTGTTTAGTTCCCGGTCAACGTCTGGTCAAACAATGTCCTAGAATAGGATTAATCTGAGAGTGTTAATTTATGTAACTCTCGTATAATAATTTCATTGATTCATGAAACGATTTCATATTCGTTATTTCACGTGAGGTGTATTTTCTTTATACTTAGGTAGTTTCTTTAACCTCTTTTCCTTATTATATTTAAGGTATTTATATATTTCCAAAACATGTAGTCCTAATTTATAAGACTTATATTGTGTGGTAATTTCTTTTAATTACCTCATGATTGGTGTATAAACTTATTTGTTATTCCTTTTGACTTATCTTTAAATCCTTTAATGTTTATAACTATATATTCATGACCATTTATGTTACATGTTTTACCATTGTCCAAATGACATAGTAACTTATAATTTTATCAATGACTTTAGGTCACATGTTAGTTAATTCTCCCCTTAACTTTATTTTAAAAATATACTATAGCTCCAAATATTATTTGGTGTTTCCACATAAATCCCTTATATTCTTTTCCTTTTGATTTACTTGAAAATCGAAAATATATTTTCATACACATGTATTATTTATGATACATATAGATAATTGTCTAAATAACATAACCACTTCATAAGTTCTCAAATTTTTTTTACATGTCACACATGGGCATATTTTCCCATCTTTTATTAATTATAAACTAACCCCAAATATATTATTTCTTTTACAAGTAAAATTACTTGTACTTGCATCTTATATAGTTTTAATTTCATAAATCCTTAAATCATAATTATCTTTTCTAAATTTATTAAATAATCCATAAGGACCTACAAATATTTTTTTAATCCCATAAAATACATCATGCTTTTCGGGTATATTATATTAAACCTCATTTATTTCATAAACTTTACTTATACTCCAAAATACAGTATAATACATAGTTTCATTTCCTTAATTAATTAATTCACTGAACCACCACTATAAATTCGGTAATTATTATTTGAACATCAAACTTTAAAAATCACCAATTAGCCACATTTATTTTGGCTATGCCATGTAGTTTCTTATAATTACCATCTTACCTCAAACTTTATATAGTTACATATTAATTATAAACTATAGTTTTAATATTTAATTTCCTTAATTACCAAGTGGACATTTATATTTCTAAAATATGCTTTCGCCCCATATAAGATCCGATTTATAGTTAAATCTTATAAATTAACATAATCACCCAAAACTTTAATAAACTTAATATTTCATGTCATAAATCATTTTATCCAAGGTTTTCGGTCAACATTTGACCAAGTTAAATTTTATACTTAATACATTAAATATACTCATAAACTCATATGAATCTCGGCTTACCCAATCTTTCCATAATAAATTCAAAATAGTCCCAAAACTTTATAATAGGTTACTTAATAACTTATAAACTATAGTTTAAATATTTAATTCCTCAAATTCGGAAAGTGAACTTTATAATTCTCTTAATTATGAATTGCCCATATTCAACTCCAACTTTCATAATGTTTATAAATTACATAATAGCCCAAAAACTTTATAAATTGTCATTTTAACACTTGCTTAAATTATCTAAAATTCATAAACTTAATTCCTAACCTTATATTATACCATAATTACTCCAAGGACACCCTTAACTCTCGGCTTTCATAATATACACCAAACTTTGTAAAAATTACATTTTAGCCACAAAACTTAATTAATTAGCCATTTAAGCATTAATAAAATATTTTTAACTCACCAAACTTTATAATATAAGTTTATATGCATAAGTAGCTCATTAAAACCTATTCTTTACCAAAAGTATTCGGCCATAATTTTTAAGATACTTTATAGTATACAAAAGTTGATTTATAAGTCATAATAATTATAC
Source organism: Limonium bicolor (assembly GCA_023374045.1). Lineage (NCBI taxonomy): Eukaryota > Viridiplantae > Streptophyta > Magnoliopsida > Caryophyllales > Plumbaginaceae > Limonium > Limonium bicolor. Next base: position 187,419,790 of record CM041782.1, read on the forward strand.
ATAAATACATATGAGTCATATAACTCATGTAAAAATTATTGTAATGTCTTAGATTGATTTTTAGCTCAAAATAGAGCATATTTGCCCTTGATAAATCGGCTTGAATTTGTATTTATCATTGATAAATTTTGTGACACAAAAATGTGTCTTAAGGTAAATATTTTCCATATATGTTATAGATTATATTTTTGGTACATGTTACCATGTAGTTTCGGTTTTAGACTCCTTGGAAGGTGTACATAATTTTTGTATAATTTTTAGAAGCTTAACCAAGCTTAAAACATAAAGATTAGCTTAGTAAACTTACTTCTTAATAAGGAATGGTTAAGTGCTTTGACTCTTCTTGAATCTCCAAGCTTTCTTCAAAGAAATTTTGATGCTCCACTTCAGTTATATGCAAGTGGTGAAGGAGTTTAGGAGTTAGATCTTCTTCAATAAAGATCTTAAGTAGATTTGTAAGTAGTTTTCCAAGGATTTACCTTAAGCTTTTCTCCTTGTAAATTCGGCACACCTAAGATGGATGAAGAACAAACTTTCCTTCATGAAAATGAAGAAGAAAAGAGCCTTAGAAGATGTAGGATTTGGTTACACACAAAAATATGCTTTAAGGATTTTCAACCATGAAAAATACCTTAAGGTAACTTTGAGATGCTCCTTGGATTAATGTTGATTTAGAAAACCTCCTTGGAGTATATGTTGATGTTGAAATGCTATGGTTGTGCTAGGAAGAGTTTTGCTTCAAGGCTTGACAAGAAATGCTAGGAAATTACCTTAAAGATGAAGATAGAAGTTAAATCTCCATTAATGGACTTAAGAGCTTCAAAGGAAGAAGATGAAAGAAGAAGAGAGGGACTTACCAACCGGTTGCAAGGAGGAAATGAGATGAGAATTGCAACCGTATAACATAGGCAAGTTTGCTAGGTTTTTGTTTTGTTAATTTTTAATGTCAACTGACTAGTCTTTTCATTAGTTTATTCCTTATGTTATTGGCTAAATAAATTCCCATGTTCTATGCATGTGTTCGGCCATGTGAAGAGACAAGGCAAGGTGGAGGAAAATAATGTGAGCTAAATGACAAAGGAATTTAGGTAAGGTTTGTTCTTTTGATTTTTCTATGTTTATGCTTGTCTTCTTCTTCTCTTGTAGGTGAACGAATTCAAGGCTTAAATGGGGTGTCTCAATCGGCAATGAAGAGCCAAAGACAAGCATGGATGGTCACTTGAATGTTAAGAAATCAAAAAGGTGGAATCTAGATCTACTTTTTGCCTTTTTCATTTTGTTTTTGTCTAGCTAACATGGCCTTGTTTCCTTGCATTATTTCGACAGCATGGAGGTCAAATGAGACCTACATTCTTTTGACATTAAGTATTATAGCACATGGGAAGGTGAGTCACCATGTCTTATGCCTTTTATAAATTTTTAATGTAAGTTTTATACTAGTTTTTGGACTGAAAATCGGCCCCTATAGAGCACCTTTTTTGACACTGCATTTAGTTGATTTAGAGGGTCATTTTAACCCTATTTAAGATTATTAATTCGTGGCATGTCAAAAACTACAAGGTAATTGCGTAAAACGCGTTTTAGTGACACCCGAAGGTGCGTTTTTGTGCTCTAAGGAAATTTTGGGAAATAAATTGTCTTTATGAGTTCCAAGTGTTTATAAACACTTATTATAGTAAATAATGATATATTAAGATGTTAAATTGAGTTATATAGGGTTACATCAACCCACGACATAATTTACGGGCCATCGGGACACTCCCGGGCAGAAAGGAGCGTTAAGAAATCCTCCTGAGGTTTTAGTTGAGTTTTGAGAAACCACTTTGTGGGTTCTCTCTAGGATGGTTAATAATGATGTTAGGAACTTTAAGAATAAATTTTATAGGAGTTCGTGCCACCTCGGCACTCCTCCGGGCTTTTCGTGCTTTAAGGGGCGTGCGTGAGCACTCCCGAGCGTTTTGCGTTTTTGACTAAGTATGGCTTAGGGATCATGTTTATATATTCATATAATGAGTGTATGACCATTTGGTTTGAGTTTTAGAAGGTCATACAAGGTCATGCTTAATCGCATGTTTCTAAGGCGTTTTACGAACATTCTTCTTGTCAAGATGTTTAGTGCGCATCTTTGACCTTTGATGAGTTATTATATCTTCATAATATATACAATAGGTGTAACATAAGTTTTTACATTTATCTAAATGTGTATTTCAATTTATTGTAGCATTTATAGATGCTTAGGCATTCGTAAAGTATTTACGTTGCTCGTTTGTATACACGTTGGTATTGTTCTTTTCTTGTTGACGCTCTTTCTATCGAGCTAGTTATGCAAGAAGTTTAGTCCTTGTTAATAATCATACATGAATGTTTGTACGAATACGTTTAGTAAAATTATGCCAATTAGCGTTTATGGTAAAACGACTATTTTTACGTGACGTTTGTATGCGTGAGTTTGCATGTGCACGCGTGGTACTATTAATTTGCGAAACGTTTGCATGAATAGCTTAGCATGCTTAACTAAAATGATCTGTTTCTAGATGAATTCGCCATTATTTAATAGTTTAAGGTATTAATTAGATTTGGGGTATTTCAATTGGTGCCCGAGGAAACCTCAGTCTCCAATTGTCGGGATTGCCTTCTTTCAAAACCTTTTAAAGAGATTCAATTAAAAGCCAAGGATAGGATAAGGACAGGAAGAGAGAAGAAGAGTGAGGGGCGAGCTTTTCTGCCAAGCTAGCACCAAGAAAGGGAATTGGTGAATTTGGATGAGCACTGATTAAAGATTTGGGAAAAGTCCGAGATTGAGTGAATAGACAGGACATGGAGTCTGATGGTTTGAAGTTTGTGGGAGCCGAAGAAGGTTCGAGTATTTTGAGAGATATGAGAGCCACCTAAGAATGGGGAAAGGGTTTTTTGTTTGGAATGGGGTCGCACCCTAGGTGGGCTGCCTACGTACTCAACTCCCTATTGAGATTAGATCTTACGTAGCTCATGCTTTTTTGGATTTGGGAGGTTTTGAAGGGTTTAAAGTTTCAGATGTGAGAGGTTAGTTTGTGAGACACTCGGGTCTGTGAGACATTTGGGATGTTCATGTAGTGGGAGGGATGGGATGTCAAGGTCTGTGAGACGCTCGGGTCTGTGAGATGTTTGAATCTTAAATTGGTTGAGAGATTAGGATGTTCGAGTCTATGGGGCGCTCGGGCCTATGAGACTTTAAAAGTTAGTCAGAAGTCAGGATTCAGGAGATGTTTCGAGTTTGGAATGATTTGCGTTTGGATAATGATTTGAGTGTGAGGCAATTGATGTTTGGATAATGATTTGAGTGTGTGAGACAATTGAAGTTTGGGTAGAGATCCCGGGTTTTTTTTATTTGACATTCTGAAAGGGTTGAGGTTTTGGGATATTTCGAATTTAGAGTGAGGTGATGGTGGACTGAATTGTTTGGAGGAATGATTGTCAAAATCATCTCTCTTAAAAATTTTATAAAACCGAAAAATCATTTTTTTGTTGTAAAAGGGCTGATAATCCCGAGGGATTACCCTATGTACCCCCTCGAACGCAACACTTAATTAATGGTAGGTGCCGAGGCTCGAAAGATGGGGCAATGGATTTTTGTCGAAAATAAGATTTAGAGAGAAACACCATGAATGAGATGTTCTCGGTCAAACCCTAATAACGTCTCTAACTCCTGGATTTTAAAACATTAAAACCCAAAAACCTTGAAATCGAGCAGAACGGAGTTAGACGATTCTAAAATCCCGGCTGCAACTCAGGAAGGTCGTTACTTCCGTAGCACCCCGCCTTATAAAAATCTAGGCTGCAATTAGAGGAGGTTTGTCACCCTAATGCCCCGCCTAAAGAGATCCAGACTATGACAAGGGAGGTTACGACCCTAGCGCCCTGCTTCGGATTTTTATTTTGGAAAGGGAGATAAGTGATGTTCTAACCAGGAAGGAAATGTTTTGAAATGGTTAGACATTTCTTGTTCCCAAAAAACGGTTTTATTCGAGTTGAAAGCTAAGTTTGAAAACTTTTGAGGTTGTTCGGAATTATCGATAAAGAAACACTGACTTTGAAAAATGTTTTAGGAGAAAACTTTCTGTATATATGAGAAGAACTTTCTGTGTTTGAGAAGAATTTTCTGTGATGTGAGAAGAGTTTTTCCTTATAAATTCCATAAAATGGTTTCTTTGAAAACATGATGAAATTTGAATAAAATGATTGTTTGAAATTTAGAAAGGAGATTTTTGGATTTTGAAGTTTGAATGGGATTTACAAGTTGAGTTTGAATTGGATGAATTGAATCTAGATTTGAATTGAATGGAATGAATTTGAATTGAATGCATTGGGCTTGAATTAAATTTGGGTTGAGGTTGGAAAACGGTCTGGGTCAAAGTTAGATCGAGCCAAAGTTCAGGTTGGTCAAGATTGGACAGAGTCAAAGTTTGGGTTGGTCAAGGTTGGACCAGGTCAAGGTTTGGTCAAAGTCAAAATTTGAGTTGGTCAAGATTGGACCGGATCAAAGTTAGGTCAAGGTCAAAGTTTTGTTGGTCAAAGTTGGACCGGATAAAGTTTGGTTGGTCAAAGTTGGGCCGAGTGGGCTTAGTGGGCCGAGTGGGCTTAATGGGCCGAATGGGCTTGGACCGATTGTGGGCTTGGGTTGATTGTGGGTTTGGGCCGATTGTGGGCTTAGGCCGATTGTGGGCTTGGGCCGGCTTAGGGGCTTAGGCCGGTTTGGGCTTTGGGCCGGTTTGGGCTTTGGGCTGGTTTGGACTTTGGTCCGGTTTTGGCTTTGGGCCGGTTTGGGCTTTGGGCCAGTTTGGGCTTTGGGCCGGTTTGAGCTTTGGGCCAGTTTGGGCTTTAGGCCGGTTTAGGCTTTGGGCCAGATTGAGCTTTGGACCGGTTTGGGCTTTGGGCCAGATTAAAGCTTTGGGCCAGAATATGATTTGGGCTCGGACATGGGTGAGAGATTTTGAATTAGAAAAATCTGATGGCCTAAAACCAAAAGTAGAATATTAATCTATATACATATATGTACATGTTTTAGGTGTGTGTTTTAGGGTTTAGGGGTGTCACCACCACAAGATTGGTCAATGACCTATTAGTCCAGGGGGAGCCCTCTATCCTAACGGCTTGGACCTAAGGATCTTAACTAGGGTTTAGTAAAATAAAATATTGTACAAGGAATGAAGCAAAATTTAACAAAACTAAATATACGGTATATACATGTATGGTGCGAATGAAATCAGAGAGAGAATCCCATAGTAGATAATAGATTAGAACAAAAAGAAAGACAAATAAATCAAAATGAATTGTGTCCAATAGCTAGGTGAACACTTCGCATTAAAACAACAATGATCTGGAGCTTAGTGAGTACTTCAAGTGCCAACAAAATTATACTAAGTTGCTAAACACTTCATTTTCTTTTCTGTTTTGATGCCCCCCTCCTTTTAAGAAACAATAGCAAAAGGACTCAAGACCTACCGCTACTAAACTCTAGCATTAGGTCAGTTTAAACCAAGTTTTCTCACCCTTATTCCTTTCGTGATTACCTCAATCACCTCCATCTGCTTCAATCATTTTCCAATTAGCCCATCAGTTTAAATTGAAGTATCCAGACGAAATGCGGATTCAACCTGATGTTGTTATTCAAGATTGATTCTCACAAAACACAAAGGCCTCACTCAATGTCCATCTCAGTTTTTTTTCTTTATTGCAGCCGAAAAGAAAAATAAAACATACAAACTAGGAAGGGAGCTAACTAGATAGGTAACACACATGAATCAGAGATTTGTAGAAACAAACAGAAACATTCAGACAACCTCTCATCAACATAGCAGGTTTTTATGTTCATACATAGGGACATTCCATTCAAAATAAATGAATCAGACAAAGAGACACTTGAGTCAAGATTGGTGTACTAGAAAGCCGATGAAAATTCTCCTCAAGGTTAACACACAAGAAGAACTAACATGCTGGTTCAGAGATCTATTAGACAAGATGAATGAGATTAACCGGAAAAACATAAATACAAAAATAAGGAGAGAATGGATTGTGGGATATCAGTGTGTCTATCCCAATAAGGAGTCATGCTAATACCCTACAAAAAGGAAGAAGGTGAGACAAATTTCTTGCTCGATTTAGTGACAAAATGAGCCGGTGAGTTCCAAAAGTAAAGATAATATGAGTACTACTGGGGAAGTTGTAACAGGCAGGAAGAATAGCAAGATAAAGCAAGTATTCCTTCAGTGAATGGAGAGCATCACCTTCAGACATGAAGTAGATCAAAATCGAACTCAAACTGGTCTCTCTTTAGATACTGGTTGTTCGTCCATATACAATCAAGATATGTAACCGAGCAGGGTTTAGTAAACAAATATGCTAATCTGCTTTCTGAAATCGAATTTAACTCCCACCGGACAAGACCCAGAGAGTAAGAAGTATCTCCACAGTAAAGAATGGCATAAACTGAAACTGATGCAGAAAAAAGACTCAAGTCTCCAGACAGAGTAAGTTTACCTTCTTTCGGCAAGGGTAGCCAGGTAGTAAGGGCAAAACTGCCAGAGACTGGCTATCATTACGTTCACAGCAGGTAATAAGAACAATGGATTTTTCTTGAAAACAGAAAATAAAGCAGACATGTCAAAATAGGATTGAAGTATCAAAACGCAACAAATTCTGAAATCGGAACAGAAACATGTCGAGATATAGCCATGGTCTGGAGGCGTATTCCAACGTTTCGATTCTGTTCGACCTTGCGAACCCCAAAACCCATACTGGGTAGGGAATTCATCGATCTACACGCAATGCCAGAACAAGAAGAGGAGGAAACAATATGGGAGAGTAAGAGATCGAAAGTTGTTCACAAAACAATGGGAAGCGTACAAAATATGCGTGAACTGCAACATAGATGATGAAATCGGGAGTAAGGTCTAGACGGAAATCGGGCACCATTGCTTACTCTTCTTGTCAAACGCGAGACCGACGAGACTCAATAGAGAAGAAAAAAAAGAAAAAAAGTGTAAAATTTTGATGAACAGAAGCAAACTTCAGGAGGGGTGATGGTGGGTTTCGTGATGGTTTTCAAAGCTAGAAAAGCAACAACTCGGGTGTGATGCTTGCGTGGTGGTATTTCTCGGCGAAATGAGGAGGGCGATGGCAGTTTGTGGGTAGGCAAGTTTCTTCAGTGGCGGTGGTGATGGAGTTTAGTGGCGGAGAAAATTTAAGGTCAGGTGTTGATGGTGATTCAATTGAAACCGTGGAGGTGAAGTTTCAAGGTAGAAAGGAGGTTAGGCGGGGGGAAAGGCTTCTGAGGTTTTTTGTTTCATCGGAGTCAAGCACCAGAAGATTGAAGAGCAGAGGATTTTTGTTCTCTTGAAGAATTAGAAAGTTGGGGTTAGTGTCGGCTTGTTCCATCCCAGGTCGAGGGTTTGATTTTGGGTCTCTTTATAATAAGAGAGCTAGGGTTTTTGGGTAGATAAAAGCTACTGGTCATTATTGGGCTATTAAGCAACATGGTATATATTTAGGACATTGGGTTATAAAAAGATCGGCCCAAGATATGAAAATGGCTGAGTTCGACCGGCACCCAGGCCCGAAGCCGCGTCTGGCTGCACCCAGGCCCAAGACCGTGTTCGGTCCTTGTTCAAAAAAATAAAACCAAGTATTGCCTCCCCCAAGATTTGAACTCAGGACCCCTAGTCTTTCCTTCATATGCCTTAACCGACTAAGCCGTGAAAGGATTCAATACATGACAGCAATTAAAAATATTAAAGCTTTGATACAAGCTAAAACAAAAATAAAAATGGCCCAGCCCCTGCCAAGAATTGAACCCGAGACCAGTGGGTTGCATGGCATGCACTTCAGCTAGTTATGCTAGGTCAGAATTCAAGTATTCAATAGAAAGAAATAATAAAAGAGCTTTAATTTCAAACCGGATTAATGCTCTAAATAACACAAAAAGAGAATTTTTCTACAAGGATTTACAAAGAAATAAAATGTGTGGTAGAAATATAATAAGATGCGTAAAAAGACTAAATATTGTAACACTAAGTACATTAAATCATGAAATATTATTAATAAATGGCGGTTAAAATACTAGCAAATGTAATTGAAATGGGAGTTGAATTATGTATGCACGGTAGTGGTAAATAAGATAAAAATAAATAAGTGACAAAATAGCGGGAATCAAAATTAAAATTAAGAGGTGAATAAATAAAGAATAAATAACGAAGGGGGACGGCTTTAAAACGGATAGAAGTTGAAAATTCATTTTTGAAAAATTGTGTTCTCCGAAATGCTTTTTTGAAGATTGAAGAATTTTGTCATAAAATGATGGTTTTGTTTTGGCACGCACGTTGATATGTTTTTGAAAAAGAAAGGCTACGACCCTTCTTATTTTAGCTATTATTTCGGCAATTGCTTTATGGGGTGAGAATTTTTGGTGTCTACACTTGCCCTTCTGGCCAAATCGGAACATGCCCTTTATAAGTGAAACGCGCAGAAACACTTGATCTCCCACGGCGAACTCAAGGTCGCGTTGTCTCACATCCGCATAGGATTTATGTCTATCTTGGGCTACTTTCATATTTGCTCAGATTTGCTGCACTTCCGCTTGTACTTGTTCAAGATACTCCGGTCCAATTATGACCGCTTCGCTTGACTCATCTCAACACAACGGGGTACGGCAAGGTCTACCATATAAAGCTTGGAATGGAGACATCTTGATCGAAGTGTGATAGCTATTATTGTAAAATAATTTGATCAGATGAAGCTTATCAATCCAGCTCCCTTGGAAGTCTAAGGCATATGCTCTAAGCATGTCCTCGAGTGTCTGGATGGTCCTTTTTGTCTGACCGTCGGTCTGTGGATGAAAGGCAGTGCTAAGCTTCAGCTCGGTACCCAGCGCTTCCCGTGTCGCTCTCCATTATCGCGAAATAAATCTGGTATCACGGTCAGATACAATGGTTTTCGGGACTCCGTGGTGTTGAATGATCTCCTTGTCGAATAACTCAGCGAGCTTCGCCACCTTCCAGGTGTCCATCATCTGTATGAATCAGGCAACCTTGGTGAGGCGATCGACTACTACCCAGATCATGTTGAGTCCTCCCCTAGCAGGTGGGAGTCCTACAAAGAAATCCATAGAGATATCATAGAATTTCCACCCCGGGATTGGCATAGATTGCACCATTCCGCCCGGTCTTCGATTGTAACACCCCGGTTTTTACACCCTAATTTATTTTTTTTTGCACAACTTTCTACAATATTTTATAGCGGAAGACTAAATAACACCTAAGCCAAACCGGAGTGCTACCGCCACACCTACACCAACTAGTGTGGATGCTAAGGCTAATCCACCTATAACCTAACTCCCGGAACATGCTCCAAGGAGTTTGCCACTTACAAATAAATAAAATTCCTAGCTATGTCGGCGTGTTCCCTTGTCCCAAGATCAAGAGAAATATCACACAAAGATTTAACTTCACCTGCAACCATAAATCCAAACAAACACACGAAGGGGTTGCACAAAATCAGCGAAACTGAGTAACAATTACCTCACCCTGTAAAATTCATTTTCTCTTTAAAACTCTTTGCATAACAAATAAGCGTCCAACATCATCACACAAGTAGTGGAATGCAATAAGAGTATATCCCACAGAAGAGTTTACCTGCCCTTGGATTACCATCACATTCGTACCTCGTGAATCGGTTAAATCTCAACACCCCACTGGAATCACAAAGTGAAATCCACAAATCTCAATTCTCTGGCCCTATGTCCTTAAGTGTGCACACCCCCTAAGGCTAACCATAGCTCAAAGAGTAGATCATAGGACGACCTCAATTCATTGGTAGGAGTCTAATAATCAGTCGCCAATACGGCAAGCCATAAAATGACTTAATATTTTGTTACTCAAATAGCTCTTTCACAATGAGGCTAACCATAGCCTTTCTCAATATCACCATCCAACCAATCAGCAAGTCCACCATCACATAGTATCACACACACCACAATTTCCAATCCAACATTCATAATCATGACCAACATAATTAGTAAAACTCTTAAATAGATTCTTCACAATTCATGTAATAATAAGATCCTCCCATGAATATACCATTCACCCACCAGAAACCAGCTCAATTTCTTATTAGTTGTAAATCAACATTCAACACAAGGATAACTTAAAAATCATTTCCAAAACCATCTAGAAGAATATTACACACAATCGTCCTTAGAAAAGGGGTTAAGATATCCACATCATATTTTCTGATAAATAGTCAAACCAATATCATTCCAAACATTTCAAGGCTAAAACAAGCAACAAAACACCCAAAACCACACTTAAACATAATTTTCCTTCTTTCCAAGTTTAAGCACACATATATAATCCTTACAGAGCTCCCTTATATATTTTACACTTCACCATCTCTTAAAAATTCAAACACAAGTCATATTAGGACTATAATGACCACATAAACCATTAAATCCAATAACCAACACACAATTACACTTATACAAGCTTAAAGCACACCTTTTACCCAAATCACTCCCTAATAACTAGAATGACTTCCCAAAGGAGTTTCGACCTGAGGTTTTGACCATGGATCTAAATTCACAATATAAGACTGCCCTTAAAATTTCAGCTCAAATTAACCTCGAAAACCTATTTAACTAAGTCTCAAGGCTTAAAGCACCATTTAAGCCCTCCCACATCAACCTAGCATTTTTATGTCTAACCACGAGTTCCCACCACCTATAATCAATTATTATGAGTTCATATAGGTAGAATAACACACCAAACTCAACAAAATCCCATCTAAATCACTCATAGAGTCTTAAAACTCATTTTTCCTTCCTAAAGGTTTCCTAGAAATTATCCTACTTCCTAAAATTATTCTCGCCTGAATTTTTGATATTAGTCTAGTAATAACTATCTTAGAACACTGTAAAACGTTCAGCTCAAGATCATCTATGGTTCGAGGTGGACAGATCTAGAGAAATCAAAGAGAAAACATGCCTTAAGGTGAGTTTTTGGTGAGCATAAGTGTCACCTGGACTCTCCTTGTCATTTTAGCCATGAACGTAAAAGTTCCTTAGCTAATTGAATCAATTTATTCCACCAACCAATTTGCCCAAGGTCACCAGCTGCTTCTCCCTTCTTGAAATCTTGTTTTTCCTTGATTTTTAGCTTGAATTCTCCTTCTCTAATGGTGTTTGTTGTCTTCCTCCAACTCCTATAGACTCCTGGTGGCGTGGGTGTGTGCAAAGAGCAGGAAGGAAACCTGGTTCTATCTCCTTCTTATAAAGGCGTTAGTGATCTCTTAAATGAGATTAATTTCTTTCATTAATTAAGGGTAATGATTATAATGATATGGCTTATCCTATGTAACCCCTTGGATGATGGACACTTGGATAAGACTAATCCCAGCCCTTGGAGTGTCTCCTCTCTCATTAATGAATGGATAAGGCTTATTCCTAAAATGATTACAAAAGGACGAATTAGTGCATAGTAAGGAGGTTAAGGAAGATGTCTTCGTTTACAGCCGTCGGATCGTAGATATTTTGCCTGGATTAATCTCCACCATCCATGTGTGACCTCCCCTCATTAATGAAGATGACACAAGGCTTCTCTTGATTGGACCATGTGTAGCCTCTCATTTCTTTACACCTCAACGCTTACATCATCGTTATGTCATGCCGACATCATTGCTGCATCATCACTGCATCATCATGGTCAAAGTTGACCATTGACCAAAGTTTGACCATTGTCCAATGTTTGACCGAGGTTAGACCAAGGTTGACCAAGGTTTGACCACAGTTGACCGGGGCTTCTTGGACTCTAAGTAACTCCCTGAAATTTTAGTGTTTTTTGGAACTTTTTGAATTAGGGTTTCTCCAGGTTTTCTTGGTTGATTCCCGACCACTAGGGCTTCCTAGTGTTCTCTAAAATTCCTAAGGAACTATGGTTTCCATTAGGGTTACAAAAAATTCGGGGTATTACATTCTCCCCCCGTTAAACAAAGCTTCGTCCTCGAAGCTTTAACTCACCTCACAGTCACATAACAATAAGACACAACATTATCCCTCCACTATACACATTATATCCAAATAACAACACAAAGATTCTCAACCACCACAAGTGATTTATATAACCACCTCAAATAACAACCACCTCAAATAATTTACCACATAAAGTGACAACATTCACCATATACAATAAAAATCCATCTACTTAAGATAATTCACCACATAGCAATAAGATAATAATTTAGATCATATAAACATGCCAAACACTTTAAGTGTCATATTGCATCAATCTCAGATATTAATATCAAACTATCCTCAATTATTTCACCACTAATTAACACCTATGTCTTACACCTACCACGCTTCCACTATGCTACTCTGATCTAGTTTTTCGTGATCACTTGCAGGAAGCTTCAGGAATCCTCCAACCCTGCCATGGTTAGTGCCAGTGTTGAACTATCCTTCCACCTCAATTTGTGTTCAGTTTCCCTTGATCAGACCAGGATCAAGGTCAACCTTCCACGTCAGATTCAAGCAATTGTACAATTAAACAAGTTCCAGTATTATCCTAGTATATCCCCAATTATCCGGCGATCACAACTAATTCCAAACAGTAAAACAAATAGGTAACAGTCTTGGGTCTAGGCCATGATCGTACTGCTTCAATTTTTCCTGGATCTACTGAGATACCCACGCTTGAGATGACAAGACCAAGGAAGGATACTTGATCTTGCCAGAACTCACATTTGGAGAATTTCGCATACAACTGGTTCTCGCGTAGTGTCTTAAGTACTTTCCTCAGATGGATTTCATGCTCTTCTGCTGATTTCAAATACACAAGGATGTCATCGATGAAGACTACTACCGAAGTATCCAACTGATCACTGAATAGGCCGTTCATCAGGTCCAGAAATTTGGCTGGCGCGGTAGACAAACCGAATGGCATCACTGTGAATTCGTAGTGGCCATATCTCGTACGGAATGCCATTTTCTCAATATCTTGCTCTTGGATGGCTATGTGATGATACCCGGATCGGCGGTCAATCTTAGAAAAGACTGAAGCTCCCTTTAACTGATCGAATAGGTCGTCGATGCGTGGCAATGGATACTTGTTCTTTACAGTGACTGCATTCAATTCGCGGTAGTCGATGCAGAGGCGGAAACTACCATCCTTCTTCTTCATGAAGAGGACAGGTGCTCCCCAGGGTGATACGCTCGGGCGTATAAAACCTTTGTCGAGCAGGTCACGTAGTTGTTCTTTGAGTTCTGTCATTTTGGCCGGTGCCATACGGTATGGGGCCCTAGCAATGGGACCAGTACCAAGTACAAGATCAGTCTCAAACTTTACTATTCTTGGGGGTGGCATACCGGGTAGTTCCTTTGGGAACACATCAAGAAATTCTGATACAACTGGCACGTCGGAGCTGACTTCTGGATCTCTCTCTAGATCTTGCACATAGAATAAATACACATCTTGCCCCTTCATGAACTCCCGGTACATAGCCATAGCGGAGATGACTGTAGTAGAAGGCTCTCTCGGCCTCTGGTGGTATAAAACAGTAACCCCATATGGACTCTTGAGCAGCAGTCTATGCTCGGCGCAAAGGATTCGCCCCTTGTGCCGCTCCTACCAGTTCATCCCGACTATCAAGTCGAATCCCAATCCGTTGAATTCAGTGAAAGAGATGGGGAATTCTTCACCTTTGATTCGAATTGTGGCGGCTCGGTAATACTTAGTACATCTTACTCTCTCCTTCGACGGGAGCGTAACCAGGAAGTCTGGTAGCTCATCTGTGTCTAGCCTCAACCTCTTAGCTAATGATGGCGAAACAAAGGTGTGAGAGGCGCCGGAGTCGAATAATACGGAGGCATCAATGCCGTTTACCGGAAAGGTTCCCGTTAGGACGGGGCCGCTCTTATCGGCTTGTGCTTCAGTGAGGATACTCAGGTTACCTTCGGTACCTAGTCCACAACCTAATGATTCATAAGCTTGGTAAGTAATGATGGTAAGACGCAAGTGGAATTTAATAACCAACACTGCTCTTTATTAATAAACCAGCCATCATACATATTGTGTCTCTAATACACGTTACTAATGAGTTACATGATATTACAAGGTTAATACTTTCTAAAGGTGAGGTTCAGGCATCCTGGTTTCATGTGTGTGGCATTGATTATTTCCGGTGGTGCCGTATTCAACTTGATCTTCTTGATACCGTGATACAGTAGCCTGGATTTTCCACCCATGATTTGGACATCTCCTGAAATCAATACCATTATCTCCGCGAGGTCCACACGCTTCTGCTCGCTATTCAAAAATACCGCATCATCACTAATGGACCAAGACACTACAAGCACTCCTTGCTCAAGAGATTCCATTGTCTCGTCCTTATCTTGGTGTAACCCAAGTCGTCCTTCTTTCTCATAGAAGTTGACAATACAAAGATCCGCTTCAAGTGCGGGGATTGGATCATCTTCACACTGTTGTGCAAATTCTACAGCTTGTGTAACAAGCATCTGAAATTCGGTGGGTATTGATGGAGGTGTTGCTCCGTCTTCTGCTTGCGTCTTTTGGTATGTCTTGGTATAAGGGTTCCAGTCCTTTCCCAAGCACATCATCTTCTACTTCATCGTCGCTCCACCGGGGAATTCGGGTGTGTAATATCCTCTTGGACCCGCTCCTAGTTCATTGCATTGTTGAATGATGGAAATTTGCGCTTCGGGTGTCAGGTATCCTTTTAATAAGATGATACCTAGTCGGATAACCTGACACTGTTCGTTGGTGAAGTGGTGAGTGATGATGTCGGCTTCTTCATGGTTTGGGTTTGAAGGTATTGGGTAGCAGAAATATTAAATCTCCCTAAGGTGGTAAATTTCATCTAATGTGAGTTCTAGTCTCAACTAGTTCATTTCATGTTTAAATTCATACTTCAAATGCTTACGCATTCATGCATTCACTCATACAGGTAATTCAATACTTTAGACATACTCTTCAAGGATTAAAGGTTATAGTTAGTACCTAGGCCGGACTTAGTACCGGTCCCATCACGATCAATAATGTGCAAGGCTGGCTGCCTCTGCGGTGTGCCCTTCTGAGCACCTCGAGACCCCTATCCCTGTGAGGTCTGCTGGGTCTGAGCATCGCCAGATGCAACCTCCTTGCCTTCACGTTGCTTGTAGCCCTGGTAGTTTCCCTTGGGCTTCGAGTTTTCTGGGCTTACATTCACACGGTGCCCTAGTTTCTGGCAGTTGTAGCATCGAATTTCTTTACCTTGACAATCTGTGTCGGGGTGGTCTTTGTTGCAATTTCGGCATACATAACTTCGGCCATCACTTTGGCTCTTGCCATATCCAGTACCAGATCCTGTAGCTTCGAAGTTAGTGAGGTTCAGTATATTTACACTAATTCACATACACACTAGTTCACAAGTATACTATTTCAGTTTCTGGTTCTTACCCTTATAGGACTGAGACCTCAGTGGCTTTGCTGCCACTGGTGCAGTATAGGCAAGCTGCAACGGCTCAGTTGCCTTGCCCTTATCAGCATGGGCACTGCTATCTCCTAAGGTATTCTTCTGATTTTGGTGGGAGTACTTCCCTTTCTTCTTCTTCCATGGCTTATTCTGATTTTGCTCATCGCAGTTGGTGTTCTTGTTGTTTGCTTTGCGCTTAAGCACTTGCTCTTCATCCCTCAGCTAGCATGTGATCTCCACACGGGATGCAACGTGATAGCACTCCTGGAGTCACCAGGTATTAGCTAACATTCCTGGTATACAAGGGATTAATTCACATAGACTACGACACTAAGAAGATTAAACGTTGTTTACCTGAAGTGAGGTAAACCGTGTGTACCCCATGCCATACCGGAGTCGATGGCTCAATCCGCCGTAGAAGCGGTCGGCCAAGACCTGGCTGGTATACCCAAGGTCGGGTAGTAGTCTGAGGATGGAAATGAAAGTATGGTAGTATTCATCAACCGTCATCTTATTCGTCATTTTAAGGGCATCGAGCTCAAGCCATTTCTTGGTCTTGACATGCTCGGGGTAGTACTTAGATCAGAGAAAAGAGGTGAAGGCTTCCCAGTCAAAGGTGGGGTCAGCGGTGTGCTCGGCCTTGACAAGTTTCCCCCAATCCATAGCAGCATCTTTTAGGTAGTAGGCAGCTATCCTCACTCGAACTCCTGCAGAATTCTCAAGAGTCTCGAAAGCCGTCTCCATCTCGGAGATATAGGCTTCAAGCTTGGTGGGGTCGCTCTCGCCTCTAAAGCAGGGAGGTCGGAGATCTGTGACTGCCTTTACCCAATTAGTTTCTCGGGGTTGAGGCAGGTCGGGCTGCTATTGTTGGTTTTGTTGTACTTGCTGCTGGGCTGCAGTCATTAGCTGGGGCAACAGCTGTGCCACAGTGGCGGCGACAATCTCAGCGACCGTCTGTGCACCAGGCTCATCAACCTGCTCTCCCCGGGTCGGCCTCGACCACGGCCTCTGAACAAGTATGGATTACATTAGATACTGTGACAATGTGGTCTTGATTTAAACAATGGTATCGTCTTTTCAGACGTCAAAGGGTATCCGTTATCATTAACGGTCATTGCTAGTTAGGTTTCTAATTCTCCGTTGTAAAACAGTCTGAAACCTAACTCGGTAATCACTACTAGTGGTAATCTAATTTTCAGAGCGCTACTGCGCTCTGATACCACTTTTTGTAACACCCCAACCGTTAATCCTTCCATTATCCTTTAATCGTCCCCATAATTAATCTACACATAGCGGACACTTACATACTCCCGGCGGGTGATACAACGCCGTTAGCCATCCCAAGGCTAACAAGGCTCATGCTACTTACTGTAACTGTCTGAGGACTAGATTATACTGAGCAACATAACTATTAACATTACATTTCCAAGACTTACTTACATTTCTGATTACCGAGTATACTAACATGTATTAATTACATCCGAACTTCTACGAGTTTACCAAAAGCTATGAGTTTACACAACTACTCACTCTTTCAAATTCACAATCTCAAAATCCAAAAGGGTGTACCACATGGTACACCGGCTACCCAAAAAGGCATAAGCCGTGTACAATTAGGTACACCATTTTCCATCTACTAACTACTCCAAAAGTATTCATTATAGTCTTATCACGACCTTCAATTCTCACGGGTACCTGTAGAAATAAAAATAGTGCCCCAAGGGGCTCAACAAAAGCTGTATATGAAATTCGCATACCCCGCGTGCTAATGGGGGTACGCCGACTACTCGGTCGCATACATGGAGTTCATTATTTCATACATGCATACATGCTTTTATAAGAAACAATACATTCACATCGTAGAGCATACATACAATATATTCATTACATACAAGGATGACAATACGAGTCAACTGTTCAAACTTACAGAATACGGAGATACACTTCTCCAATACATACGCAATAGTTGTTAGCTTCATACTCACCTGGGTTAATCGGGTGTACTTTACTCTTTTACTCGTGATCCTTGACTTACACCAGTCATGATCTTTACTCATATAATCACTTTTCTTACTTACTTACTCAAGTCAAGTCGGTATGACCTCCGGGCAGGGACTACGATATCCCACCACCAGACTTTAGGGTGGCTCACTAATCCAGGTTGCTACCCATTTAAGGGGTTTGGACCATGGAAAAGATTAAGGCCAGGAATCGGATCCAACCTCTAGTGGCTCCTCATCCTCACGCTTGGCCGAGCTATATCGGACTTCTACTCATTCCAATTTACCAATTTCTCAATGTTAGAAATGTTAGCTAGTTAGGAATTAGTTAAAAGTCCTTCTTCCCATACAATGGTTTAGTACACTACACATCAAGGCCACACAAACACTTCATTCCCATTCATACATTTCATGAATTATACAAACTGAGAGTTCAAGACCATAAAACAAGAACAATATAGTACAAGCTCAAGAAAGTGTAATAAAAACCTAATTCGTGCATTTATCTTATTTAGGTGACCACATAAACACACAAATCAGGTAACCAAGGTAGCATACAGGGCATGAGAAAATCATACCGTTCACCGTAGTACTCGAACTCCAACTTTCCTTCGGTGTTCAACTATTCGATTCCTATAACATACATGGAGTCATACGGTCAATGATCTATTATTGACCAAACTCATTCTCTCATGAATACTTCCAATGTACACCTACTAGTTCTTACAATTTATACTTGATTATGAAAATTATTCTTTTCTCATTATTTCTTAAACTTGTTTTCTTACTCATGTGTATTTCTTACCAACTATATATGCATATATATATACACTCATATGATTACTATATTATTATTATTTTTGTCTGACTCGACCGACCTTACCCGGGGTCGGCCCCAAGGTCGGTTGAAGTTAGTAGGTTATGATTCTGGAAAATTCAGACCCAACCGACCTTGCAGGGTAGGTCCCAAGGTCGGTCGAAGTCAGTAGACTTCTGGGTTTACATTTTACGGCTCGACCGACCTTGCAAGGTAGGTCCCAAGGTTGGTTGAAGTCAGTAGACTTCCGTGTTTGCCAAATTCAGGCTCGACCGACCTTACCAAGGGTGGTCCCAAGGTCGGTCGGCTCCAGTATACTTATTTTAACTTTGTTTTCTGCTCCATTCTTTACCCATCTCTTTCCTAACCTTCCCCAAAGCATAACTAACATTTTTAACCTCAATTTTGATGCTCTAAACTTCTTCAAACCATCAACTAAACTCATTACTCACTTCTATCTTAATTCACCCAATTCTCTCGCTTTCATTTCAGTACTTTTATTAGTTTTTGTTTCTTCTATGCTACAGATTTTAAAACTCATTCTTGCCATCCAATGTTTCTTCATCCACTGCCATTACTAGCATTCAAAATTCATTATCCTCCACCCAAGCTCTTCCCATTACTTAGCTCTCTCTCAATCTATTTTCAAAATGATAAAGTACCCACAACAAACACCAAAACACACCTAGTCGTTACCTAGGTTATTCCCTCTTCTTACACATTTAAGTCTTCTAATTTCTAGACCAATTTTGACAGAGTTTCCCCTATAATTTTCACTTTGCCCACATACAATTTCAGCTCACAACTCATTCCAAATTTCCGCATTAATCTAAGCATTATAACACATTAAATTTTCTTGCACAAGTTCATCTATTTCTCAAGTTTTTTCCAAGCTTTTAATCATCTTTCAAAAGCATCAAAACATTTTAGTTCTCTTCCTCATTATACCACAGAACAACTACTACTCAAAACAATATACATTACTTATTTCGAGCATTTAAAATCTGTTACATTAAGGCATACAAAACTAGCTCTAGGTAAGAGCAATTACCTTGTGTTTCTAGTTTTCTTTCTTTCCTTCCTTATTGCTTTCATTCTTGTTCCTCCTTCACAACCGATTCAAAAGAGATTCCCCCTAATGCTATAGCCATTCCAAGAGCTCTAATGAGCATTAAGGAAATTTCTAAACTTCTAAAATCAGCCCTAAACTACAAGGAGGGTTTAAAGCTTAAAAGAATGAGATGTTACCTTCCAATCACTAACTGGAGTTCTTGGCTATCAAGAGGGCAAGGTTCCAGCACCAAAATGTATACCAAAACCGGCTGGAACATGGGAGAAAACAAGGCTCAAATTTGAATTTTTGTTTTGCAAGAAAGAGCTAGAAAAAGGTGGATCTTTAAGACTCTTTTTACCTCAAAACAACAAGGAGATGAAGGTGCTTCCAATGGTGGTCTCGGATCTTTAAATGGCCTCCGGCCATGGAAATGAAAATGGAGCTTTTCAGATTTTGAGAAGATGGAATTGTTGCCCAAGAAGAGAGGATTCTAATGGTGTAGTTTTTATGGGATTTCGAAAATGGAGAGAGAAAAGAGAGCTGGAGGGGGAGTTCTCCATCGCCATGGGAGCTGCTTGGGAGGAAGAAGGAAATCAGAAGGAGGAAGGGGTACGGTGAGAGAATAGAGTGGGGAGGAGAGAGAGTTTCTTTACTTTATTAGATTTGTCCTTTTGTGAGTTAGGAAGGAATAAAGAGAGGGGGGGGGGGGAATACCCATCAGGCCACACTCACACACACTAACTTGTTCTGATTTTTATTTGTAAATGGGGGAAGCTAGTTTGGTTTTATTACACTTAACACCCCACAAGTTCTAGTTTTTACGTTGTTCACTACCGGAACCTATTTTCTGGAATTTTCTCGTTTAATTAATTTTAATGCTTCTTGACCTTCACTAATGTCTAATTAAAGACATTTGATTGACTAAAATTATTACGGGTTTATTCATCCCGCTTAAAGTCGCGTTTTCCCAGTTACCTCGAAAAACGCGCTTTAAGGTTCGTTTGTGTTCTTAACCCGTTTTAAGGACCCGTTTTCTTCGGGAATCATTCCCTCATGTCTATATAAGCATAATTAAGCGTCTAAAATCATCATTAGCCTAATTAATCACTATTTTTAATTTCAGGGTATTTTAGAACCAAATACTCATATATTAACAAGTAAGATTACGACTTGTCTTTTCAAATACAAATGGAATCTAAACTGAAATACATGACAAAAGCCACATACAAAAGGGCCCCAAAGCCGAACAAACTGAATACAAAATCTGAAAGCCAAAAGTAAAAGCAGACGCTGAAACTCAAAACTAAAGTTAAAACCTAAAAATAAGATGGAAATAGAGGTGAACCAAACTATAGCTCAGCAGGTGATAAACTTCATCAGATGAGCACGCTCAAAACAAATATACGAACGCTTAGCGAAATCAAGAACAGAGGCCTTAGTGGAAGAAGAAAGAAACAAAAGCTTAATAAACCAGAAGCTTTCAGAAGATAGAAAGCACACAACAGTCCATTAGAAATTAGAAGCAGACATAACAGACGGAAGCAGAGCAATTAACAAACAGAGGTGGGACACTAGTGTTGAGCACACATATACACAGAAAGGGTCGGAGACCCATGGATCCTCAAGATCTCTCGACAACATAGAAATGGCCCAAAGACCAAAGGGCCTGATGACCCCTATAACAGAAATGGGCATGATCCAACACATACAGAAATGACATCTATGTAGCTTGCCATGGGATAGCTCGATCCAGCCATCCACGGCTCAGAAGGCACAGAAACTACGTCCCAAATCAGAAGCTTAACAAATCAGATAGGAAGCTGTTGCAGAAAGCAAACACCAAAGCACAAGGCCTTAAACACAATGAAAACAAAATTCATAGCTGAAACAGAAGTCGTAAACCAAGAGTAGAAAAATACGAAACGCCAAACCGAAGTCAGAAGCTAAAACACGTTTTCATAGCAAATTAGAGGTCAAAAGCATATCCAAGACTCTTGAAACAGAAATACACAAAAACTCATGCTAAAACATGTCAAAACAAATAGTACTCAAAGAGAGGAACACAATGTCGGAAACGGCGATCAAAACGGAGCTCAAACGAAGAGTTATGTGAAATCAAAGGTGTGTTCGGACATGTGTCTGAACCGACAAGTCCGGAAGCATGTCGTGACACAAAAAAAGAAGTGTCCGGACTTACAAGTTTGAATGCACGCTGGCGCCAAATTTATCACATGTCTGGACTTACGTCTAGGTCACAAGTCCAAGCGTAAGTCCCTTTTGAAATCCAAGAGGTGTCTAGACTTCTGTCCGACCCTACAAGTTCGGACCGAGTCCGAAAATCAGTAAAAATGTGTTCAATCTTGCATGTACGGACACAAGCCATAAATTCCGGAACTCGTCCTCCCAACCCGTCCGGACATACATGTTCGGACGGATGTCTAGACACAGCAAAACAGGCGAAAGAAAACACACGTCCGAGGCACCTGTCCATCCATACAAGTCCCGACGGATGTCTGAACACTACAAAAAATGCAGAAAACAATGTCAAACTAGAAGAGAATTACAGAGCCAAATTCTCCATTATCCTATACAGATTCTTGATACCAAGGTACTCAAAACGAAACATTTTCCCACGGGGTTTTAATGCATGGAAAATGTAAATCAGAGGAAAACCAATATCACCACATATCAGAGATCAAAACAAAGATATACGGAAACAATAATCGAAACTCCCGTGGGTGAACATACGCAACTGAATCCATCTACCACCTACTTCACATCCGAAGAAAATCAATCTCAGCGGACTCCCCACCACGCTCTCCTTGAAACACCACTCGAATCCAACGAACCAACGAAGTAAATAAATTCGGAATCCATAACAAAATGAAAAACGGGAGAGGAAATCAGTGAAGAACAGAACCGGAATCTACAAATTGAACAAGAGGAACAATCGACTGAAGAATGGAAGTCACCACTAACAATCTAACATTGGACATTGGGAGAGGATTGAAGATGAGAGGAAGAGAGCAAAGGGAGATAGGTGACTTACAGAGCGGCAGTTGGGAAGGAGGAGAAAACTGTCATAATGGAATGGTAGTATTTGAGAAGGAAAGTAATTAATAAGATAGAAAATCATTCCCATACTAAATAAATAAACAACAAAGGAAAAACATAATCCTAGCGCTCCTTCTTCAAAGCTAACATAATAACAATTAGAAGAATGTCAAAAACATACTAGTATAACATCGAAATTAATATGAACTCCCTTTGCGAATTAAAAATAAAATAAAATAAAAAAATAGGGTGTAATAGAAAATGAATGGAATCCACAGCATTGTGGAACATTTTTAAATTTATTCACCTATGTATCTGTGTCAAGAACCCCTATTGTAGATGCCCTAAGGATCTTTTCAACAAATGAGAAGTCCCTCCAGCGACAATGTAGAGTAAGTATAGCATTGAATACTGAACATGACAACCATGATGCATGCTTCAAGTTAATGCCTTGTTTGTTCATGTGGTAGTGGTGTGATGAATTTTTTGCACAGTGATTCACTTCATTCCTATGAAGTCATATCTTACCAACACAACCATCATTTTGTTCTAGTTGAGACAATCGGGAGGACAAAGAGAGTAGAGATCACCCATGGGCTGTGACCACAACCATCACGGAGAACCACCACACCTTTTTTGGATGATTCGACCTCAATGGGATGTTGAGTGCAGTGAGATAGTTTTAGATGATGCAGGAGTCACGGATGAAACTGTGGGTTTTCCCTTTTTTTTGTTTCTTGCATAAGTCATGCAAACAAAATAAAGTGTTTTGAAACACCGACCTTTCCATTACTTGAACATTACATTAGATAAGTACATAGATTACCATGCCAAAAACAAACCAAACTGATCCTAAGCAAGGAAACTACCATGTGTAATAGAATCCAGGACCTTAAATCTCATTCCCACATCCTAAGCGCCTGAGCTAAGACAACTACTATTTACATCCCGAGCCTATTGGATTGTTACGTGAGTAGCATGTCAAAGGAAAAACCATCACATGGTTTTAGAAGTTTAAGACAAGTCTGTAGCTGAGAGACATAAAACTAACACAAAAAATAAAATTAGGTGTTATACCTAAACTTTTGACCCTCGGGAAAGGGCTCAAGCGCACAAATGCAAAGACAATGGCAAAATGGTCAAAATGCACAAAGGCGGGATTTTCCAAGGACATTCTTGGGATTTTTCTATGTTCATATGACTTGTTCACTATCTCCAAACACTTCCAAATTCCATAGTCATTATGAAAGGCATTTCTTAATTTCCTAGATGATATTTATTTAGGAAATTTAGCTTTTAGTTCATATTATAAGCTAATTAACACATGAAATATCCTCGAAATAGAAATAAAAAAAGGTTTCCAAAAATTAAAATAAAATTGTCACATGGTTAGCATGATTACATACAGTCATGAACCTAAAATTATTTTATTTGGAACCTCAGCCCAAAATTTAAAAGAGAAATTCAAACATTCTTGCAATTTTCTCTCTCCTTTGGAAGATATCGAAATCAAGTTCAAATTTCATGAAATGTTAACACAAGATAGTGGATTATTTTTAGAGACTAACACATTGGAAATTCATAATTTTGATTTTCCAATCATAAGTTATGAATTATGGGATGTTCTAGATTGCAAGATTTTTTATCTAATCGGTTATTTATCTAAATAACCCAATTCCAACTCTCAAAATTCCTAAAATTTGTCTTTTATATTTGGTTGAAGTTTCAGAATTTGTATCGGCCTTAGCAAATTATAAAAAAATCAGCTTCTCTCAGAGCACAAAATCAGGGTTTTAGATAAAAAAAATTTGTTCTATCAATTTGGTCATGCTCTTTCTATAAAAGGACCTTCAAAAAATGACCTAGGGCAGAGGAGAACATTCCCAAAATCAGAAAGCACATCCGTCAACCTTCTCTCCATGTTTTTGCACTTCCAAGCCTCAAATCAATACCGAAACTCTGCTTAAATCACCCTGAAATCACCAAAAACACTTCCTTTCATCTCTCATCGAACCTCCAAGCACCTAAACACAAAAAATACTGAACCAAAATGTGGTTAACAACACAAGGAAAAAGGGGTCAGAAGCTCAGGTCAAATTCAATCCGGAACCGATCCCGTCGAGGTGCGGAAAGATTCCACACATGAAGAATCTTCTAGAATTCGAAGGTAAAACAAGTAGAAATTTTAATTTCCTAACTCCACATGAAATTGGTTAATCTTGTGCTGAAATTTGAGCCCGAGCCGACTCTTTTTGGTTTCTGAATTGTCGTTTGTTTTCGTTTCTGTTTAATAACTTGTGTGTTAAGTTTCATCTTTAATTCGATTTGAAATTAAAATCTTTTGATTACTAACATTTTTTACATCTTTCAGGCTACACATCCATATAATTTGAGCTAAAAACACCGCCGGGAACCACCTAAAACCCACCGTCCGTGGGTGGTATGTAGCCTTGGACGCTCTATCCAGGCCCACGGACACCCTCGGACGGCGGTGGGATTTTAAATTTTTGAAAATTTAGGGTTTTTCAAAACTATGTTCGGGCCCACGGATGACCTGCCTGAGGCCCCAGACTTTTCAAATTTTTGTTTTCACGTTATTTCAACCTTTCTGACTATTTAGATTAACTAGGGTCCATGGCTTCGGACATTAGGTCTGTGGCTACAGACGGAAACAAAATTTGACCTAATTCTGTCTGAAACCCTAGTTTAGGTAATTTCAATTTTCACTTTAATTTCTTATCGAAAATGTTAAAAATACAAAAAAATTAGAAGTGTGCATTTTGGTAAAACAAACTCGTAAAAAGCCGTAAATAACCTAAGTAAAGAAAAAACGACCTAGGAGGGGTAACGAAAGTAATTGAACCCTAAATAGTCGAATACCAAGCCCTCAAACCCGAACTCTCCTTTCCTAATTTAATCTAGGTTAAAATTAGGTGACAACTCTAATAGGTTCCAGTGAGCTAACTTAGGCTTTAATAATTATAGTTATATGACTTAGTTATTAAACATAGGTTATAAGTGGACCTGGAACCCGACCAGATCCTAATCAACCTGAATTAACATAGGATAGTGGTTCAAAAATCGAGGCTCACAGAATGGTGACTCTGCTGGGGACAAACTCTTAATATTAACTTGTTTAATTTTCAGAAAGAGGGCTTAACTCGAAAATTGTTTATTTACGGCTTCCATTATGTTGTTTGTTTACTTTCATGCGTAATTTAAATTTCTGTATATGCATCATATGAGAGCGAGGGTCTGTAACGCCCCTAAAACCGGCCTTAGAGTTAGAGGCATTACACACCATGTATTACTACCTAATAACGCAAGGCTCTAAAGATAACACTTGTTATCAAGGCCCGAAATAACGCTTCCATTAACAATAGCAGAACAAGGGTATTAAATACACCAACAAATAAATAGTCCTCAAAACCGAATTAGAAGTCAGAAAGCGTAAGGCCCGAAGGCTACAAACCAAATGATCAAACGTCTAACAAATAGAATAACTACACAGGCAAGACTCCAGAAACTTAAGGTGATCCTCGCTGATCAATCTGCAAAAACAGCAAGAGTAGGGGTATGAGCACACAACTATGCCCAGTAAGCAGCGACCGTCATCAGTGAGGTCGCTCAAAACAATTGAAAACAGAAGAGAAGCAGAGGTTAGTACAAAACCATAGTTCCTAAAACAGTCAGAGCATTTCTGAAATAATCACAGAATGGAACGCCAGAGTTCCCAGTTCAGAAATAACTAAAGTCCACAAACAGATAGGGGACACAGTACAATGCACACACTCAGATGGGTTGAAGACCCATAGATCATAATAGATCTCTCGGCAACGCGAAAATGACCCAGAAGAGTCAAAGGGTTCGTCAACCCCACAAAATAGAAAGGGAATGACCCACACTTAGAACGATGTCTAAATGGTATACCTCAGAATAGCTTGACCCAGCCATTGACGTCTCAGAAACAGAGTAAAGTGCCCCAAAACAGAAGGTTTCCCAAGACAGAAGCAAACTTGCATTTAAACATGCCAAAACACTTACAATACAGAAGTAGGGACTTAGAGGACTCCCATGCCGCAAACGGCATTCAAAACGGAGTTCAGACGGAGAAGTTATACTAAAAACAGTGCGGTGTCCGAGCTTGTGTCCGAACGTAAAAGTTCGGACACAAGTCAAGACTCAAAAATCGGATTTTGCCAAGTGTCCGAACTTGTGTCCGGAGGTCAATGTTCGGACACTAGTCGATTTGAAATCAGATGGAACAGTTTCAGAATGTCCGAACACCGAAGCTCAGACCGATGTTCAGACTCGTTTACGAGAAAAGTTACGCGAGGTGTCCAAACATATGTCCGGACATACAAGTTCGGACACATGCTGAGAGTTGTAGTCCAGAGCCATCCTCGCACTCTGTCCGAACATCAACGTTCGGACATATGTTCGGACACAGTTTGAAATTCAGAAGCAAAAGCACCCAAACGCACTGTCCGAACTTCCAACCTCGGACAGATGTTCGGAAAAAGCGAAAACAGTAGTTTCCAAAACGAATTCAGAAGGGAAAAACTTGCACAAAAATCAACACCAAATGCCAAATTGACATACACACCAAATCAGATTCAAACGTAGTGTACCATAGGGGATTTATCCATTAGAAACTGCCAAACACAATCAGAATCATACCGCAATTCAGACCTAAACCAATGAAACTCCCTATGGCTGAACTTCCAAACCGAATCAAGCAACCACCTACCTCGATTAGCAAAAGAAATCAACGGACTGAGATAGCAGGCACAATCCACGCAGAGCAACCATCCGGCATAGACCAAAAGAACTGAATTCCCATAATGACAATCCCAAAATCAGAAACAAAGGGAGAAACCTAGAACTTTGGAAACCTGAAATCTGTCACAAACCTGAACCAAGAGTGCAGAAGAACCAACAATTCGTAACAGCTCACAGCCCGTGCAGACCACAGATCGACAACAACCCCGCAACCTCTAAATTTAGCAATCCGAAGTTCCACAAATCAAAGGCATAAGAGGGAAGAACGTAACTGGCTTACGCAAACAGAGAATCCAAACCTGAATGGCGAAGCAGGATTACACAACAGCGAAAACCTCCAATTCAATTGCAACTACAGCCTTCACAATTCTCAGCAGAGGGAGGAGGAAGAGAGAGGAGGAAAAACGCTCATTCAAACTTTGAAACTTGCAACGCTCCCACGTTTAGAAACTGGCGAGGGGATGACTGATGGTGAAATTAGAAAATAATAAATTAGGAAACCTTTTCCTTATTAATGAGCTAACTTAATTTACCTTAATTAATTAGTAGCAATGACTTCCTTTTCCTTGGCTATTAAAGTAATGCCGCTGACGTCCCAGCTGATAGCAAGGAATACATTCCAACTTAGAATAACGTTATAACCGGACAGAATATAATGTTACAGATATGGTTTATAACATCACCTCCCCCTTAAAAGAATTTCGTCCTCGAAATTGACTCACCTTACTAATCGAAAAGGGAGGGAAACTTGGCATGTAGCTTATCCCTGAGCTCCTAAGTCGCTTCACTCTCTGTCTGATCAGACCACTGGACCTTAACCATGGGCAAGGTCTTGCTACGAAGTCGACGCACGTCTCTAGCTAAAATGCGGGTAGGCACCGCCTCATAACTGAAATCCTCTCTCAACTGAAGCTGACTGTGGTCGATCACATGGGATGGATCATGCAGGAACTTCCTTAGCATTGAAACGTGGAAGACACTATGCACCGCTGATAACGAAGGGGGCAAGGCTAAATGGTACGCCACTGGGCCAACCCTCTCTAAGATCTCAAATGGGCCTACGAACCTCGGACTAAGCTTCCCACGCTTCCCAAACCGGACAACACCCCTGACTGGAGAAACTTTTAGGAAGACATGGACCCGACCTCAAACTCGAGCGGTCTGCGCCTCTGGTCTGCATAGCACTTCTGCCTACTCTAAGCAATAATTAGACGTCCTGAATCATCCTGATCTTTTCCACTGCTCCCTGCACCAGCTCGGGTCCAACCAAGACCCTCTCCTTCAGATCATCCCAACAGATGGGAGACCTGCACCTCCTACCATACAACGCTTCAAACGGAGCCATACTAATGCTCGCCTGAAAGCTGTTGTTGTAAGCGAATTCGATCAGGGTTACATGCGGATCCCAACTACCTCCAAAATCTAGTACACATGCGAAAAGCATGTCCTCCAGGACCTGATTAGTCCTCTTCGACTGGCCATCCGACTGAGGATGGTAGAGTGAACTGAAAACTAGATTCGTACCCAAGGCCTTATGCAAACTGCGCCAGAATCTAGATACGAAACGCGGATCGTGATCAGACACTATGGAAGCCAGAACCCCATGAAGCCTCACTATCTCATCAAGATACAAACGAGCCAGACGCTCCAAACTAAAAGTCTTCTTCATCGGCAGAAAGTGGGCAGACTTCGTTAGTCGATCAACTATCACCCACACAGCGTCACAGCATGAAGGAGTCTTAGGCAACCCCATGATAAAGTCCATCCCCACACTCTCCCACTTCCACTCAGGAATGGGGAGGGGCTGAAGCAAACCTGCTGGCCTATGGTGCTCAGCCTTAATCTGCTGACAGGTCTGGCACTTCGACACGAACTCAAAGATGTC
Organism: Limonium bicolor; assembly: GCA_023374045.1. Taxonomy (NCBI): domain Eukaryota; kingdom Viridiplantae; phylum Streptophyta; class Magnoliopsida; order Caryophyllales; family Plumbaginaceae; genus Limonium; species Limonium bicolor. The sequence goes on from CM041782.1 coordinate 187,448,877, forward strand.
ATGCTTCATCCCAGACCACCAGAATGACTCCATGAGATCCCGATACATCTTCACCCCTCTTGGGTGAACTGAGTATGGAGCTCCGTGAGCCTCCTGAAGAATCTCTCTACGTAGAACTACATAAGCCGGCACACACACTCGCCCTCTAAAACGCAGACAACCATCACTAGAGATACTGAAGTCTGAACTCTACTCGGTAGGCAGCCCCTCTCTGATTCGACAAAGCGCTGAATCTGCCTCCTGACCAACCCTGATCATGTCTACTAACGAAGACTGAACTTGAAGCGCTGCTATCATATTGGCACTGTCTGGTCTGACAACCTAAACGCCCATACGTTGTAGCTCTACAACTAACCTCTGAACTCCTGTCAAGGCACAAGCTACATCCGGGGCACCTCTCCGACTCAAAGCATCTACCACTACGTTCACTCTACCAGGGTGGTAGAGGATCTCCAAGTCGTAGTCATGAAGTAGCTCCAACCACTTCCTCTGTCTCAAATTCAACTCCTTCTGAGTGAACAAATACTTGATACTCTTGTGGTCCATGTAAACCTTACACGACGCCCCATATAAATAGTGCCTTCAAATCTTCAGCGCAAACACTACGGCTGCCAACTCCAGGTCATGGGTAGGGTACTTCTTCTCATAGGGCTTCAGCTGTCGAGAGCCATAAGCCACTACCTTACCCTGCTGCATCAAGACACACCCAAGTCCCTTATGGGAATCATCGTAGAAGACCTCGAAGCCCTCGGTCCCAGATGGCAAAGTCAGAATCGGTGCGGTCGTCAATCTCCTCTTAATCTCCTGAAAGCTCTGCTCGTAAGACTCGCTCCACTCGAACTTAACCTCCTTCCTCAGCAGACGGGTCAGCGGGGATACAATCTTAGAAAACCCCTCAACAAACTTCTTGTAGTACCCAGCTAACCCAAGGAAGCTACGGATTGCAGCTACATTTGTGGGCCTCACCCACTCCATCACAGCTCTAATCTTCTCGGGGTCCACCGAGATACCGTCCTTCGAGACTACATGTCCCAAGAACACTACGCGATCGAGCCAGAAGTCACACTTCTTCAGCTTAGCATAAAGCTCCCGCTCCTTCAGCGTCTGCAAAACGATCCTCATTGCTCCTCATGCTCCTCTGCGCTCTTGGAGTACACCAAGATGTCGTCTATAAAGACAACTACAAACTGATCCAAGTAGGGTTTGAAAACCCGGTTCATCATATCCATAAAGACCGGTGGAGCATTAGTCAACCCAAACGGCGTGAATAGAAACTTGTAATGACCATAACGAGTCCTAAAGGCGGACTTAGGCATGTCCTCGGCCTTAATCCTCAACTGATGATAGCCCGAACGAAGATCTTTCTTCGAGAAAACTGTGGCAACCGCCAACTGGTCAAACAAATCGTTGATGCGAGGTAGGGGATAGCGATTCTTGATGGTCACCTTATTTAGCTCTCTATAATCGATACATAATCTAAAGGTTCCATCCTTCTTCTTCACAAATAGCACTGGCACTCGCCAAGGCGAAACGCTAGGGCAGATGAAGCCCGTATCTAGCAACTCCTGTAGCAGCACCTTTAGCTCCTTCAGCTCTGTCGGACTCATACGGTAGGGGGCCCTAGAGATGGGCTGAGTCTCTAGCGCCAAGTCAATCGTGAACTCCACTTCCCTCTCTGGTGGAAGTCCGGGCACATCATCCTGAAAAACCTCAGGGAACTCTCTGATGATCGGGATGCTCTCCAAGCTAGATCCTTCTCGTACCTCAAGCATATAACATAAAAACCACTGGCAGCCCTTCCTCAAGTAGCTAGCCGCCTGCAACGCTGACACCGAGACAGGCGCACCTTGAACTGCATTCCCCACAAAGACAAGACGGCTCCCGTCAAGCAGATCAAACACTACACTCCTCGCTGCATAGTCTATGTGGGCATGGTACTCTGCTAGCCAGTCCATGCCCAAAATGACATCAAAGCAGGCCATCTACATCGGGATGAGGTTAGCACAACTAGTCTTGTCCCGAACTACTACGGGACAAGCTTTACACACTGAATCAAGAATACAAGGAGCAATCCCTCCCAAAGGACTACTCACACACAAATCTACATCACTAGGCACAGCAGTCAGCTCAAGTCTACCCAACAAATCAGAGCAGATAAAGGAGTGCGTAGCTCCATAATCAAACAGGCAAAACACATCATGAGAATGGATCCAGAGGATACCTGAGATGACGCGATCACCAGCACGATCACGCTCCCCCGCCATAGCATACACACGGGCCTGAGTCTGTGGCTTCTTCTGGTCGGACTTCTCCCCTACTAGACGCCTAAAGGCACTAAGCAATCCTGTTCTCCATCGACCCGCACTTGAAACAAGCCCCGGTCTTCTTGTACCACTCCCTACCAGGATGGGAGTGACCACAAGACCCACACTTCACCCCAGCTGACAAAGATGAAGAAGCTCCCCGACGATCTCCATACGACTACTTCTTCTAAGGAGGAGCAGTCTCCTTCTTCTGAGACTCCTTAGCACGTCTCTTCCCCTTGTGGTCCTTGCCAGCCTGTCTCCCCTTGATATCACTCTCCACCAGCAAGGCAACGTCCGCCACATCTCTAAAGGTCCGGTGACGAAGAGGTGTCACAACGGACCTAATATCTGGTCTCAGCCCGCTTTCAAACATCTGGGCCTTCCTGTGCTCATTCGGCTCAGGTGCATTCTACGAAAGAGTCACGAACTTCCTCACGTACTCCTCGACTGACATATCTCTCCCCTGACGCAGTCGATTATACTCATTGAACTTCTGGTCCTTATATACATCCGAGTAGAACTGCTTGTTGAACTCCAAACAGAACTGCTCCCAGGTCCAAGGCTGGGGATACTTACCCATCACCATTCGCCACCACTCCTTCGCCTCCCCCTTGAGGAGAAACATGACGAAGTCTACCTTCTGGTCATCTTCAGGTCCCATCACCCTGAGCATGTCCTCCACCTCAGTAATCCCGTGGCTCGCTTCCTGAGGGTCACCACAGCCGTCAAAGGAAGGCGGCTTCAGCTTCATAAACTCTTGGAGAGCCCTGACCCGGCCTCCTACAGCATTCGCCCCAGCTGGGCCTGCACCGCCTGCTCCTCCACCAGCTCCCCCAGCAGCAGCAGCCACCATCTGCATCAACTACGCCACAAACTACTGCACTGCCTCTGCAGCATCTCCCTAACGGGTTAGTGGTGCTCTACGAGGAGGCATTCTGAGACAAACAAATCCAAAACTTGTCAGAACTGACTCAAACTTCAAACAACTGCCACAACCGAACCTCACACAAGCAAACATGACCACAGACCCTAAAGAAAGCCAAAACTGGCTCTGATACCACTATATGTAACGCCCCTAAAACCGGCCTAAGAGTTAGAGGCATTACACGCCGCGTATTACTACCTAATAACGCAAGGCTCTAAAGATAACACTTGTTATCAAGGCCCGAAATAACGCTTCCATTAACAATAGCAGAACAATGGTATTAAATACACCAACAGATAAATTGTCCTCAAAACTGAATTAGAAGTCAGAAAGCGTAAGGCCCGAAGGCAACAAACCAAATGATCAAACATCTAACAAACAGAATAACTACACAGGCAAGACTCCAAAAACTTAAGGTGATCCTCACTGATCAATCTGAAAAAATAGTAAGAGCAGGGGGATGAGCACACAACTATGCCCAGTAAGCAGCGACCGTCATCAGTGAGGTCACTCAAAAGAATTGAAAACAGAAGAGAAGCGGAGGTGTTATACCAAAATTTCAACCCCCCCGGAAGATAGTCTCTACTAATAGACTAGTAGCGAGGGTTCCCAGTTCGATCGGCATATTTCAGAGTGCTAGGGACAGCTTAGTCATCTCCAGGGGCATTTTTCATAATTTTTCAAGGCTCTCAAGCCCCCTATAGGCTTTCTCTCTCCTCCAAATAAGGGACAAATCAATTCAAAATGCTTTGAAATTGTAACCCATGATAGAGGATGACATTTGAAGCATAATGGCGTTGGAATTTTGATTTTTCGAATTTCCAATAATTTCCTAGCAATTTCTGATTGAATCTGACGAGAAATTGAATTTAAAAATATTCAAATATCCAAAAAATTCGATTCCACTTTAGAAAAATCTTAAATATCATCCTTTACCCATGTGTGAAATTTCATAATCAAATTCCTTTTGGAAGCCCTTGAGCTAAAACGTCGGTAAATCTCGGTTTTTACCGGATTTTTCTATCTTTAAGGAAGCCTATATAAGGAACCTTATCCCATGATCAAATCAGACCCTCAAGAACCCTAGACTCTCAAAGAAGGCAGCCATCTCTTGCTCTTCACGTTTTGAACCCCAGAGCCACGATCAAACACCGAAATCTCACCAAAATCAACACCAAAAACACATTTTTCAACTCCCACAACATCATCCATCATCAAACCTCACCAAAACACACCAAAACGTGAAGAACATCAAGAACAACAAGGAGTCAGAAGCTGGGTTCGAAGTTCTTCTGGATCCGCCATCAACGAGGCCTCCGAAGAATCCCGACGTGAAGAAACACCACGAATCTGAAGGTAAAATAGGTTACAATTCTACTTTTCTAACTCTCCACGACCTTATTAACTCTCTGTCAAATTTTGGGTTCAAACTAACCTTTTTACGCTTCTGTATTGCTAATTACTTTTGTTTCTGCCTTGTTACTTGTTCGTCAAGTTTCGTACATAATTCGACTTCAAACTGCAATCTTTCAATTACTAACGAATTGTATACCTTTTAGGCTACACGTGCATAAATTTTGAGCCGAAAACACCTTCGGGAACCACCATAAAACCCCCGTCCGTGGGTTGTCCGGGATCTCGGACCTATGGTCCGGGACCACGGACGGGTTTTCGTGGCCACGGACACCCACGGACGGCGGCGGGATTTTAAAATTTTAAAATTTTAGGTTTTGCTACACTATGTCCGGGCCTACGGACATCCTGTCCGTGGCCCCGGACTTTTCAAATTTTTGTTTTCTGTTTAATTCGACTTTTATTTTCACATAGATTAACTAGGGTCCGTGGTTACGGACATTAGGTCCGTGGCTACGGACGGAAACAAAATTTGACCTAATTCTGCCTCCAAAACCCTAGTTTAGGTAATTTCAACTTTCACTTTTATTTTCAGTCAAAAAAAAAAAACACAAAAAAAAACAGAAGCTCGCGCACTTAGGTTAAAACGACTCGTAATAAGCCGTAATTAAACCAAGTAGAGGAAAAACGACTTCTAGGGGTAATGAAAGTAATTGAACCCTAATTAAGTCGAATATCAAGCCCCCAAACCCGAACTCTCCTTTCCTAATTTGATCTAGGTTAAAATTAGGTGGCGACTCATAATAGGTTCCAGTGAGCTAGCTTAGGTTTTAATAATCATTGTTATATGACATAGTTATTAACTTAGGTTATAAGTGGACCTAAAACCCGGTTAGATCCTAATCAGCTTTAACCAACAGGATAGGGTTTAAAATCGAGGCTCACAGACTGGCGACTCTGCTGGGGACAAACTCTTAATATTAACTTGTTAATTTTAAGAAAGAGGGCTTAACTCGAAAAATGTTTATTTATGGCTTTATTACTTTGTTTGTTTACTTTTGTGCGCACTTTAATTTCTGCACCTTTGCATCATGTGAGAGCGAGGGTCCATGCAAACCGATTTTACCCGGGACCCGTTTGAGGGTCCCCTGTCAGGGACTCACACCTTTTAGGTGATGTGAATAAGCGGGGGAAAAGAGGAGGATGTCGTCTAACCACATCCCCTTAATACCTGGGCCTTAGCCCCAAGCGTTTTCCTGGCAGTGTCCTTACCTAGCCCATTGTTTGGTCAGTCAAAGACCCGGCCGCAGACGCACACCTTCAGGTGATGTGAAAAAAGTGGGGAAGCCCAAAGAGAATAGCGTGCAAGCCCTATTCCTTTGTGGCGACCTGGGCCCAAGCCCCAAGCACCTCTCCGGATCGATCCATACCCAAATTGATTTAACCGTCAAGTGAGGACATGTTGAATTTGTGTGGGCCTTGTTTGCTTGTATGATCGGCCCATTACCCAGCCTAGAGATTGATAGGAACTTCTCCTACATTAACCTAGCCCAACCGAATTGGCGGCTCTACTTGTTTGTGGCCCAGAGGTCCTGTTTGGTTTAATATGTGAGTCATTCGGGCTTCGGCCCAAAAGCTTAGACTTAGGTGATTTCTCTTCTGGCCCAATTTGAATTATCCAATTAGTTCTAGGCCCAAAAAAAAGAAATCCACCTGAACTTGAAATAACCCACAAGTTCTGAAAATAAAATCTTTTTCTGCTTAGCAACCATCTTCTCTGGCCCAAAGAAAGTTAGGCCCATTTGTGATTTAGGGACCATTCCAGCCCATGTGCTTTACTCCAGGCCCAACACATTCCGGCCCAAGGGCTCATTCTAGTCTAGGTAGACTTCTTATTCGGGCCCTGGTCCAAAACCCTAGATCTAGGTGTTACCTCTCAGGCCCAATCAAAGCCATCTGTTTACATTTCAGTCCAAATTCCAGTTCATAGTCTGAGAGATACTCCAGCCCAAACACCTCATTCTCTGGGTATCCTGGCCCACTTGCTTTCAGCCTAAGTCTGTTTTGATCTATCTTGTGAAGCGTCATTCTCACCTTAGTATCTTTCAGCCCACTTCCTTTTGTTAGCTAATAATGGACACCTTGGACACAGGTAGACTCAAGTCCTAAGTGCGGTCCAATCGACATGGAAGCCCAGCTCGCAATTTTGGAACAAAAGCACATGGCCACCATTGAAGCCATGGAGCAGAGGCATAGTGCTGCCATGGACGCCGTGGAATCTAACTACGTTGCTGTTATCGAAGAGTTGAAAGCAAAGGCTCTTTCCCTCGAGTCCGAACGTCAAGCTCGGGATGAGTTAGTGGACAGGCTTCTCAACACCCTTTATGACTGCATTGAAGTTGGCTCCATTAGGGTCCGAGGATCGGAGAGAATGTCAAAGAAATTGCTACAGAACTCAGGAAAGTGATCAGACAACCAGGAGCAGCAACTTGCATCCAAAGCTGCACCCGTAAGAGAACCAGGCAACATGAGGAGGGCAGTGATCGACAGTCAAGAGGACCTGGTTGGAGCGTTGGGACAGTAGAACCATCCCGACGAGTTCTCGACAGAGAGAGTTTACAGACATCGGCCGAACACCAAGACAAGCACTTGAGGAGCTTCGAGGAAGATATCCGATGCAACCGCTCGCCCTGAGGCCAGGAACTACTCATTTGGGGAAGGATCTTAATCAATTTTGTCACTTCCATCAGCTGCCCGGTCACGACACTGACCACTGCAGGGCCCTACAACACAGAATCCAGGACCTGATCGACCAAGGGCTCCAATTATAAGAACGTGGTGTAGAGCGCAGAGCACGCGTGCCCAAGCATCATCAGAAATGTTGTTTTTTCTCATTAAATGTGTTTCTTTTCTTTGATTAGTCGTCTTTCAACTTTTGTAGTAGTTAGTTTCCCTGATCATTTTCGGTAGTTTTCCCGAGTTTGTAATTTCCAACTTTATTTTTCGTTGAATAAAACATAGTTCCTTTTTCATTTATTCGAAAAAACTTAAAAAAAGAGCACTCATGTCTTTCAAGGATCACGAAGTAATCATTTTCTGACTATGCAATGGAACGACTTGTCTCTTGTTTCTAAAAATTTGAACAGCCTAACCAAACACCAACTCACCCCAAATATCCAAACAACCCACAATGAGGTTCAAGGCCCACATCTATCAAACTGTTGTCACAAACCCCAAATCAATACTGGGGGCAATCCGAGTTTAGAATCATTGTCTTCGAATCTTTCGGTTAAGCGTGTGAACTAGTCTCTGAGTGAAATTCACGAGAGTGTCTTGAGCGGAAAAACCATGAGTGAACGAGCGTGTCATTTTTACACGACTCCGGTGAGACCACATTCAAAGGTAAGGCAAACGGCATGACTCCGATCGAAGGAGATAATTTGTAAATTTACTCTTAGACCTGCGAAAAGTAACAAAGAGCGGATACACAACTATCAAGAATGACGAAGCACCTAGGTACAACACCACGTAGCCAAAAGCTTGTGAACCCTGACATTAAACCCTAGGCACCCCCGCTGAGCCTTTCATATATTCCTTTTCGATATTATGAACTCCACAAAATAACCCAGCCAACGATGAATGTCCGACCCGGTGACCAAAGGACGCGAGGAGTCCGACTCTCAGATAACGTTCTCATCAGTCCAAAGAAGCAACGCCGCTATTAGCATGACAAAGTGATCCGCAAATGGTCCCAGAGTGACACAGGATCCAAAAAGCTCGCATCAAAACAGCTCTCGAAGCCCAAAACCGGGAAACACAAGAACCCCGAAGGCAAAGTCAAGAAAGGATAAAGAAAAAAGGCAAACCCGAAGTGCCTCGAAGAGATCCAAATGACAAAGCGAAGAGAAATGGTGTAAAGGACAACTTCAAAGGTCCAGGTCCAGAAGCTCGAAAACAACGTTAACACGAAGCAGCTAGACGACTTCAAGACAAGGAAGATGAATCTGAGAGAAGACACAAGTTGCAGCTTTGGTCACCCATTTAAGCTCCACATACCTCAAATATCCCTCTGATCCCGTCGTCTTTCATCACACCCTACGGCCACGTTATAAGCTTTAAAGACTTCTGACTTGATAGTTGTGTGTCCAATCACGTGAAAGTAACAGATCGAATGCGTAAATTCATCAAATATCAAATTCAATGGTCTAGAAACGAGTGTAGACACCAAACACGTCGAGTGTAGGTTAGGAAGCACCAAATCAGAACATAAGCTTTGACCCTATGAGGACGAGATTCGTTCGCACGTTTGATCAAAGAAAATACTGGGGGCAATCGATCGGAACGATCAATTGCCATGAACTCTAGCTCATATTGTCTTAAGGGAAAAATACTGGGGGCAATTGTTGGATCCAACAATTGCTATGACAACACCAATTGGAACCCAAAGCTTAAACATCACCACCACAATCCCACCAAAGGCCCACATAAGCCCTTACCTGCACATCAAACACCACGGGCCCACATAAGCCCTTACCTTTACATCATACACCATACCCCACCGGCGGCATGTTCATCTCGAAGGAGATAAATTACAAGTCCGAAGTCTATAGTTGGGAAATGATAATTTCACTTTCCTTTTCACTAAACAGAATTTTCTTCAAACACTGCCACGTTTGGCACCTCTTTCAACAATTTCTCGTCTTGAACAACTTTCCTTTAAACACTTCGGTTTCATAAACCTCATCATGGCCACATTTGGCATACTTTCTAGAAATGTCTTGCTTTGGACAATTTTTGACCCTAAACATTGCCATGTTTGGCACATTTTCCAATGATTTCTTGATTTGGACAAGTTTCCTACATACACTTTGATTGTATTTTGACATGCACATCATCATTGCCATGTTTGGCACTTTCATAATCAACTTTCATCATGATCATTTGCATAAAGTTTACCTTGCATCCGTCCGTACAAAACTCCTCATAGACCAGAGATACAGATTCTCACCCTGAAGATACAGATTCTTCAGAGATACAGATTCTCGCCCCGAAGATACAGATTCTTCAGAGATACAGATTCTCACCCGATCAGAGATACAGATTCTCGCCCCGAAGATACAGACTCTTCAGAGATACAGATTCTCACCCGATCAGAGATACAGATTCTTGCCCCGAAGATACAGATTCTTCAGAGATACAGATTCTCACCCGATCAGAGATACAGATTCTCAGCCGAAGATACAGATTCTTCAGAGATACAGATTCTCACCCGATCAGAGATACAGATTCTCAGCCGAAGATACAGATTCTCACCCGATCAGAGATACAGATTCTCAGCCGAAGATACAGATTCTTCAGAGATACAGATTCTCACCCGATCAGACATACAGATTCTCAGCCGAAGGTACAGAATCTTCAGGGATACAGATTCTCAGCCAAAGATACAGACTCTTCAGAGATGCAGATTCTCAGCCAAAGATTCAGATTCACCAGAATAGATGAACTCAACCTCTGGCTCGTCATGAACCCGATTTCCTACCATTCCACTTAGGCACCCATAGGTCCTACTTTACATTCGTCAATCTAGGCACACATCACGTCAATCTCATTACGTCACTTTTCATTTTCAGGTTCCTGACACCTTATAATGCTCGGCGTATTCCAGGTTCCCGACACCTTATAATGCTCGGCGTATTCCATGTTCCCGACACCTTATAATGCTCGGCGTATTCCATTCAACTTCAGGTTCCCGACACCTTATAATGCTCGGCGAATTCCAGGTTCCCGACACCTTATAATGCTCGGTGTACTCCATCCAACTTCAGGTTCCCGACACCTTATAATGCTCGGCGTATTTCATTCGCTTTCAGTTTCCCGACACCTTAGAATGCTCGGCGTACTTCATTCCTTTAAAGGTAGTCAACGCCTTAGAATAGCTTGACATCATATCATCCTCATAGGTAGTCAATGCCTTAGAATCGCTTGACATCCCTTCCACTTTACTCATAGGTAGTCAGCGCCTTAGAATAGCTCGACACAACTTGTCGGATTTCAATTGCACGTGGGGTCTTTTAAGATCCAAAATTTTGGGGTATCACTCAAGCATCAACTAGCCTTTTTATTTCCATTACAAAGTCTAGTTGACGGGGGGCAATCTGTTATACCCAAAATTTCAACCCCCCCGGAAGAGAGTCTCTACTAATAGGCTAGTAGCGAGGGTTCCCAGTTCGATCGGCACATTTCAGAGTGCTAGGGACAGCTTAGTCATCTCCAGGGGCATTTTTCGTAATTTTTCAAGGCTCCCAAGCCCCCTATAGGCTTTCTCTCTCCTCCAAATAAGGGTCAAATCAATTCAAAATGCTTTGAAATTGTAACCCATGATAGAGGATGACATTTGAAGCATAATGGTGTTGGAATTTTGATTTTTCGAATTTCCAATAATTTCCTAGCAATTTCTGATTGAATCTGATGAGAAATTGAATTTAAAAATATTCCAATATCTAAAAAATTCGATTCCACTTTAGAAAAATCTTAAATATCATCCTTTACCCATATGTGAAATTTCATAATCAAATTCCTTTTGGAAGCCCTTGAGCTAAAACGTTGGTAAATCTCGGTTTTTACCGGATTTTTCTATCTTTAAGGAAGCCTATATAAGGAACCTTATCCCATGATCAAATCAGACCCTCAAGAACCCTAGACTCTCAAAGAAGGCAGCTGTCTCTTGCTCTTCACGTTTTAAACCCCAGAGCCACGATCAAACACTGAAATCTCACCAAAATCAACACCAAAACACATTTTTCAACTCCCACAACATCATCCATCATCAACCTTCACCAAAACAGCACCAAACGTGAAGAAAATCAAGAACAACAAGGAGTCAGAAGCTGGGTTCGAAGTTCTTCTGGATCCGCCATCAACGAGGCCTCCGAAGAATCCCGACGTGAAGAAACACCACGAATCTGAAGGTAAAACAGGTTGCAATTCTACTTTTCTAACTCTCCACGACCTTATTAACTCTCTGTCAAATTTTGGGTTCAAACTAACCTTTTTACGCTTCTGTATTGCTAATTACTTTTGTTTCTGCCTTGTTACTTGTTCGTCAAGTTTCGTACATAATTCGACTTCAAACTGCAATCTTTCAATTACTAACGAATTGTATACCTTTCAGGCTACACGTGCATAAATTTTGAGCCAAAACACCTTCGGGAACCACCATAAAACCCCTGTCCGTGGGTGGTCTGGGAACTCGGACCTATGGTCCGGGACCACGGACACCCACGGACGGCGGCGGGATTTTAAAATTTTAAAAATTTAGGTTTTGCTAAACTATGTCCGGGCCTACGGACATCCTGTCCGTGGCCCCGGACTTTTCAAATTTTTGTTTTCTGTTTAATTCGACTTTTATTTTCACATAGGTTAACTAGGGTCCATGGTTACGGACATTAGGTCCGTGGCTACGGACGGAAACAAAATTTGACCTAATTCTACCTCCAAAACCCTAGTTTAGGTAATTTCAACTTTCACTTTTATTTTCAGTCAAAAAAAGTTAAAAAACAAAAAAAAAACAAGCTCGTGCACTTAGGTTAAAACGACTCGTAATAAGCCGTAATTAAACCAAGTAGAGGAAAAACGACTTCTAGAGGTAATGAAAGTAATTGAACCCTAATTAAGTCGAATATCAAGCCCCGAACCCGAACTCTCCTTTCCTAATTTGATCTAGGTTAAAATTAGGTGGCGACTCATAATAGGTTCCAGTGAGCTAGCTTAGGTTTTAATAATCATTGTTATATGACATAGTTATTAATCTTAGGTTATAAGTGGACCTAAAACCCGGTTAGATCCTAATCAGCTTTAACCAACACGGGATATGGTTTAAAATCGAGGCTCACAGGAGGTTAGTACAAAACCATAGTTCCCAAAACAGTCAGAGCATTTCTGAAAGAATCACAGAATGAAATGCCAGAGTTCCCAGTTCAAAAATAACCAGAGTTCAAAAACAGAAAGGGGACACAGTACAATGCACACACTCAGAAGGGTTGAAGACCCATTGATCATAACAGATCTCTTGGCAACGCGGAAATGACCCAGAAGAGTCAAAGGGTACGTCCACCCCATAGAATAGAAAGGGAATGACCCACACTCAGAACGACGTCTACATGGTATACCACGGAATAGCTCGACCCATCCATTCACGGCTTAGAAACAGGTTAAAGTGCACCAAAACAGAAGGTTTGCCAAGACAGAAGCAAATTTGCGTTTAAACATCCCAAAACACTTACAATACAGAAGTAGGAACTTAGAGGACTCCCACGCCACAAACGGCATTCAAAACGGAGTTCAGACGGAGAAGTTATACTAAAAACAGTGCGGTGTCCGAGCTTGTGTCCGAACGTAAAAGTTCGGACACAAGTCAAGACTCAGAAATCGGATTTTGCCAAGCGTCTGAACTTGTGTCTGGACATACAAGTTACGTGAGGTATCCGAACATATGTCCGGACATACAAGTTCGGACACATGCTGAGACTTGTAGTCCAGAGCCGTCCTCGCACTCTGTCCGAACATCAACGTTCGGACATATGTTCGGACGCAGTTCGAATTTCAGAAGCAAAAGCGCCCAAATGCACTGTTCAAACATCCAACCTCGGACAGACGTTCGGAAAAAGCGAAAACAGTAGTTTCTAAAACGAATTCAGAAGGGAAAAACTTGCACAGAATTCAACACCAAATGCCAAATTGACACACACACCAAATCAGATTCAAACGCAGAGGACCATAGGGGTTTTATCCATTAGAAACCGCCAAACACAATCAGAATCAAACTGTAATTCAGACCTAAACCAATGAAACTCCCTATGGCTGAACTTCCAAACCCAATCAAGCAACCACCTACCTCGATTAGCAGAAGAAATCAACGGACTGAGATAGCAGGCACAATCCACGCAGAGCAACAATCCGGCACAGACCAACAACACTGAATTCCCACAATGACAATCCCAAAATTAGAAACGAAGGGAGAAACCTAGAACTTTGGAAACCCGAAATCTATCACAAACCTGAACCAAGAGTGTAGAAGAACCAACAATTCACAACAGCTCATAGCCCGTGCAGACCACATATTGACAGCAACCCCGCAACCTCTGAATTTAGCAATCCGAAGTTCCACAAATCAGAAGCGTAAGAGGGAAGAACACAACCGGCTTACACAAACAGAGAATCCAAACCTGAATGGCAAAGCAGGATTACACAGCAGCGAAAACCACCAATTCAATTACAACTGCAGCCTTCACAATTCTCAGCAAAGGGAGGAGGAAGAGAGAGGAGGAAGAACGCTCGTTCAAACTTTGAAACTGGCAGTGCTCCCACGTTTAGAAACTGGTGAGGGATGACTGATCATGAAATTAGAAAAGAATAAATAAGGAAACCTTTTCCTTATTAATTAGCTAACTTAATTTACCTTTATTAATTAATAGCAATGACTTCCTTGTCCTTGGCTATTAAAGTAATGCCGCTGACGTCCCAACTGATAGCAAGGAATACATTCCAACTTAGAATAACGTTATAATCGGACATAATATAATGTTACAGATATATGGTATAATAGGGTCCACGCAAGCCAATTTTACCCCGGGACCCGCCTTAGGGTCCCCTGTCAGGGACTCACACCTTTTAGGTGATGTGAATAAGTGGGAGAAAAGAGGAGGATGTCGTCTAACCACATCCCCTTTATACCTGATTTTTAGCCCCAAGCATTTTCCTGGCAGTGCCCTTACCTAGCCTTGTTTGGTCATTCAAAGACCCGACCGTAGACACGCACCTTCAGGTGACGTGAAAAAAATGGGGAAGCCCAAACATAATAGCGCACAAACCATATTCCTTGGCGGTGACATGGGCCCACGCCCTAAACACCTCTCCGGATTGAACCATACCCAAGTTGGTTAAAGCGTCAAGTGAGGACGTGTTGAATTTGTGTGGGCCTTGTTTGCTTGTATGACCGGCCCACTACCATGCCTAGAAATTGATAGGAACTTTTCCTACATCATCTCAGCCCAACCCGAATTTACGGCTTTATTGTTTTGCGGCCCAAAGGCCTTGTTTGGTTTAATACGTGAGTCATTTGGGCTTCGGCCCAAAAGTTTAGACTTAGGTGATTTCTCTCTTTCGGTCTAATCTGAATTACCAATTCAGTTCTAGGCCTAGAAAAAATAAATCCACCTAAAGCAATTCACGGAAATCCATCAGGCCTTTCCATTTCAAGGCCTGTTCTAGTCTAGGAAGACTTTTCACTCTGGCTTTAGCCTAAAATCCTAGACATTGGTATCATCTTTTAGGCCCAACTAGAATTACTCGGCCCAAATTTCAATTCAAATGTAGAACGTGGTTTAGAAATCATTTCGACCCATGCGCCTTACTTCTAGCCTAAACACATTTTGGCTCAAGTGCTCAATTCTCAGAACATTCCGGCCCAAGAGGCACATTCTTCAAACATTTCGGCCTAAGTGCTAGTTCATATCTCATGAATCATTCCAGCCCATGTGCTTCTCTTCCAACTCATTTCGGGCCTTGGTGCCTACCCACAATATTCAAAACATTCCAGCTCATGTGTTTTTCTTGCAGCCCAAACAAATTTTAACCTAGAACTTCTTCACGGCCCATAATTTTAGCTCAGTCATCTTTTGTTTTCAAACAGACGACACTTTGGAAACAGAGAAGCCCGAATCCCAAGTAAAGCTAAGGGAGGAAACCCAATCAGCATGGAGGCCCATTTTGCAGCCTTAGAGCAAAAGTACATGGCCGTCTTTGATGCCATGGAACAGAAGCATAGGTCCACCACTAATGACATGGAGGCTAAGTATGTCACCATCATCGAAGAGCTGGAAAGCAAAATCAATTCCCTTGAGGTTGGTCATCAGGAAAACATTCCAGGGAAGATTGCCGACTCCGGGAACGAGTGTGACTACATTGAAGTTAACTCCGTTGGGGTCCAGCATGCGCAAAGGTTTGTAGGGGAAGCCACCTCAGATCACCAACTAACTGTAGAACTCAAGAAGGCTCTAAAGAGGATCGAGCGCATGGAAAAAGCTAGCAAGCCAGCTAGTATCGATTACCTTTTCTATGGCGTCATACCCCAAGGTTGATCTCCCTCTAAAGTTGAAGCTACCCACACTTGCTCTATACAACGGTTCCTCAGACCCGCAGGTCCATCTGGTGATGTTCGATAGGGAGATGTCCATCCTCAGGTTGAATGACATGCAGAAGGCCAAGGTTTTGTCCGTTACCTCGATGAAATACCTCAAGATTGGTACTTGACTCAGAGGATGAACATCAAAACCTATGAGGAGGTTTGTGAGGCTTTCTTGAACCATTTTGAGTATGCTAAGAATCTCGATGTCACCAGGTCCGACCTTGCCAGCACTCGGCAGAGAGACAGTTAATCAATATCTGACTTCATCAAACGTTGGAGGATGAAGGCTGCTGCTATGCCTACGAAAATGGATGAGCAAGAACAGATTCGAATGATTGTGGACAATATGCAGAAGCAATACAACAACCAGCTGAGTTGCACATACTTCCCTAATTTCGACATGCTGATGGGACAGGTGAGAGTCATGGAAGAAAGATTGACAAAGGCGAGTTGAAGCTGGGATAACCCAAAGCCTAGAGTGTGGGCATTGAGACCTTTAAGTCAGGACCGGCCAAAGCAGCTCGAGTTTCATTCCAAGTGAGCGTCATACAGAAACCCAGTGCTGCAAAGCAGGGCATCAAGGCCTCACCCCGATCCAGAAGGTTCTCTGCACCGAGACAGTTTAACGACATTGGCCAGCCTCTCAGTCAAGCACTCGTGAAGCTACAAGAGCTAGACTTACTATAGCCTCTCACGCCTTGTCCTAGGATCAGCCAAGCCAGGGAACATCTTCATCAGTTCTGCCAGTTTCATTAATTACCAGGGCATAGTACTAACAACTGCAGAGCATTGAAGCATAAGATTGAGGACCTTATCGAGCAGGGACGCTAGTTTGTTGAGTAGGCAAATATCTAGTAGTGTTTTGTTTACTTTTTTTTATTTTGTAAGAAGTTTATCACATTTTTAATTCAATGAAGTTTAGATTATCAAATCTCATTCTTTTGGTTTTTAAATTTGTAATCACGAAGATGATAAAAAAATGTGTTTTCGTTCACCTTGCACCTTTAACTAAGTCATCTTGCTTATCAACGAACCTCTCTCAAAACTAATGTTCATGAAACGGCCATTTCCTGGCAATTGAACAAAACGGGCTTCTCTTTTGTTTCTAAAAGGATGAACATGTCCAACCAAATACCACAACCTATCCCAAAACATCCAAGCAATTCACAAAGCTGTTCCAAGTGCACGCTTATCTAAATTGTTGTCATAAATCCCAAATCAATACTGAGGGCAATCTGAGTTTAGATTTGTCATGTTTAATCTTTCGTTTAAGCTTGTGAACAAGTCTCTGAGTGAAACTTCACGAGAGTGTTTTGAGCGGAAAAACCATGAGTGAACGAGCATGTCATTTTTACACAACTCCGGTGAGATCACATTCAAAGGTAAGATAAACGGCATAGCTCCGACCGAAGGAGATAATTTGTAGATTTACGATTAGACCTGTGAAAAATAACAAAGAACGGATACACAACTATCAGGAATGACGAAGCACCCAGGTACAACACCGCAGCCAAAAAGCTTGTGAACCCTGATATTAAACCCTAGACACCCCTGTTGAGCCTTTTATATATCCCTTTTCGACATTACAAAGCTCCACAAAATAACCCAGCCAATGATGAATGTCCGACCCGGTGACCAAAGGAAGCAAGGAGCCTGACTCTCATATAACACTTTCAACAGTCCAATGAAGCAACGCCGCTATCAACATAACGAAGCAATCCGCAAATGGTTCCAGAGTGACACAGGATCCAAAGTGCTCACATCAAAACAGCTCTCAAAGCGCGAAACCGTGAGACACAAGAGCTCCGAAGGAAAAGTCATGAAAGGATAAAAAAGGGCAAACCTGAATGGCCTTGAAGAAATCCAAATAACAAAAAGAAGAGAAATGGTGTAAAGGACAACTTCAAAAGTTCCAAGTGCGAAGCTCGAAAACAAAGCCGACATGAAGCAGCCAAACAACTTCAAGACTAGGAAGGTCGAATCCAAGAGAAGACGCAAGTTACAGCTTTGGTCACCCCTTTAAGCTCCACATACCTCAAATATCCCTCCATGGTCCCTTTGTCTTTAATCACACCCCATGGCAATGTTATAAGCTTAAAAGACTTCCAACTTGGTATTTATTTATCTAATCACGTGAAACTAATAGATTGAATGCGTAAATCCATCAAATATCAAATTCAATGGTCCAGAAGTTGTGACCGTAAGCTAGAAACAAGTGCAAATACCAAACACGTTGAGTGTAGGTTAGGAAGCATCACATCAAAACATTAGTCTTGACCGTGCAAGGATGAGACTTGTTCACACGTTAATCAAACAAAATACTGGGGGCAATCGATCAGAACGATCGATTGCCATGAACTGTAGCTCAGATTGTCTTAAGGAAAAAATATTAGGGGCAATTGTTGGTTCCAACAATTGATATGAGTACACCAATTGAAACCCAAAGTTTAACCCTTCACAAGCTTTAAGCACTACCAACACTACCACCACACAGGCACACATAAGCCCTTACCTCCAAATCATACACCACACAGGCCCCTTATCATACCTGACCACCCCTCAAAAAATCCCACAACAAACACCATACACTTCCACCAGCAGCATGTTCATCTTCTAAGAAACAAATTATAGATCTGAAATTCTTAGTTAGGAAATGATCATTTCACTTTCCTTTTTCAATAGAGTTTTTCTCAAGCATAGCCATGTTTGGAACCTTTTTTAACAGTTTCTTATTTTGGACAAGTTCCCAACAAACACTTTAGTTGCATTTTACAACTTCTGCATAACACCTCAATATTTCCACGTTTGGCACATTTTTCAACAATTTCTTATTTTGAACAAGTTTTCTTACAAACACTTTGATTTCATCTCTGCACACACCTCATCATAGCCACACTTGGCACATTTTCCAATGATTTCTTGCTTTGGACAATTTTTGATTCTTACTAGCACTTTGATCATAGTCATGTTTGGCATTTTCACCATCTGTTTACATCACAATCAATTGCGTAAAATCATCATCATTGCATCTTTCAATACGAAACTCATCAAGATAGAATTGAAGATACAAATTCTTCAAAGATACAAATTCTCAGCCGAAGATACAGATTCTTCAGAGATACAGATTCTATAGAGATACAAATTCTCAGCCGAAGATACAAATTCTTTAGAGATACAGATTCTCAGCCAAAGATACAGATTCTTCAGAGATACAGATTCTCCGCCGAAGATACAGATTCTTCAGAGTTACAGATTCTCAGCCAGAGATATAGATTCTCAGCCGAAGATACAGATTCTTCAGAGATACAAATTCACAGCCGAAGACACAGATTCTTCAGGGATATAGATTCTCACCCAAAGATTCAGATTCTTTAGAGATACAAATTCTCACACGAGTAGAAGAACTCACCTGAGTAAAAGAACTCAACCTCAGGCTCGCCGAGAGACTAATTTCCTACCATTCCACTTAGGCACACATAAGTCCTACCACTACAAAAACATCCAGGCACGCATAAGCCCTACCTTTCACCTATCTTACCCTTCATCCATCCCACCTTGCATTCATCCAGGAACACATAAGCCCTTCAACACGCACATCACATCAATCTCATTACATATTACACCTCTTTTCATTTCTAGGTTCCCGACACCTCAGATGCTCGACATAGTTTATTCATTCTTAGTTTAGTCCACCTTTTATATTTTAGGTAGCTGGCGTCTCATAATAGCCCGACACATCTAGACTTCACTTTTAGGTAGCTAGCACCTCAGAATAGCTCAGCACAATCAACACACTTTCAGTAAAAATCAAAGACGGGGAGTTCATTCCTTAAGATCGGGCAAAACTTTTGGGTGTCACTCAAGCATCAACTAGCCTTTTCATTTCCATTACAAAGCCTAGTTGACGGGAGGTAATCTGTTATACCCAAAACTTTGACCCTCGGGAAAGGGCTCAAGCGAACAAATGCAAAGACAAGGGCAAAACGGTCAAAATGCACCAAGGCGGGATTTTTCAAGGACATTCTCAGGATTTTTCTATATTCATATGACTTGTTCACTATGTCCAAACACTTCCAAATACCATAGTCATTATGAAAGGCATTTCTTAATTTCCTAGATGATATTTATTTAGGAAATTTAGCTTTTAATTCATGTTATAAGCTAATTAACACATGAAATAGCCTCGAAATAGAAATAAAAAAAGCTTTCCAAAAATTAAAATAAAATTGTCACATGGTTAGCATGATTACATACAGTCATGAACCTGAAATTATTTTATTTCGTACCTCAGCCAAAAATTTAAAAGAGAAATTCAAACATTCTTGTAATTTTCTCTCTCCTTTTGAAGATACTGAAATCAAGTTCAAATGTCATGAAATTTTATAACAAGATGGAGGATGATTTTTAGAGACCAACACCGTTGAAAAATCATAATTTCGATTTTCCAATCATAAGTTATGAATTATGGGATGTTCCAGATTGAAAGATTTTTATCTAATCAGTTAATTATCTAAATAACCCGATTCCAACTCTCAAACTTCCGAAAATTCGTCTTTTATCTTTGTTAAAATTTCATAATTGTTATCGGCCTGTAATGTATTTTAAACATATTGTACATCATTCAGGCTACGCATCCATATAATTTGAGCTAAAAACACCGCCAGGAACCACCTAAAACCCGCCGTCCGTGGGTGGTCTATAGCCTAGACGCTCTGTCCGGGCCCACGGACACCCTCGGATGGCGGCGGGATTTTAATTTTTTGAAAATTTAGGATTTTTCAAAACTATGTCCAGGCCCACGGACGACCTGTCCATGGCCCCGGACTTTTCAAATTTTTGTTTTCATGTTATTTTAACCTTTCTGACTATTTAGATTAACTAGGATCTGTGGCTTCGGACATTAGGTCTGTGGCCATGGATGGAAAAAAAATTTGACCTAATTCTGCCTCCGAAACCCTAGTTTTGGTAATTTCAATTTTCACTTTAATTTCCTGTCAAAAAATGTTAAAAATACAAAAAAAAATTAGAAGCATGCGCATTTAGGTAAAATGAACTCGTAAAAAGCCGTAAATAATCTAAGTAGAGGAAAAACGACCTAGGAGGGGTTATGAAAGTAATTTAACCCTAAATAAGTCGAATACCAAGCCCCCGAACCTGAACTCTCATTTCCTAATTTAATCTAGGTTAAAATTAATTAGGCGGCGACTCTAATAGGGTCTAGTGAGCTAACTTAGGCTTTAATAATTATAGGTATATGATTTAGTTATTAAACTTAGGTTATAAGTGGACCTAGAACCTGACCAGATCCTAATCAACCAGAATCAACATAGGATAGTGGTTCAAAAATCGAGGCTCACAGTAGGATAACAAGAACACCTTATTTCCAACAACCCGATAACATCACAAAGCAAAAAAAAAAATAAACACTCCCAAATTAAGACAGATGTCAACAACACAAAAACAACCGGCGTACACATTAGCATTAGAAGGACGCCTTTCCTGTTCATCATCAACCACAAACCATCATCGACTTTACTACAACCATAGACCATAGCAATCGAGCTTTTAATTCGCTTTTGCATGTCCATCGAAAGGATGATACAGATCACCAACAACAACTGATCGAGATTGCTTTATTCTATCAATTCTATATCTATCCTTACATTGGGCAGATAAAGCATATGAGAGTAGAGCATCAGCTAGAGAAAATTGATGATCACGTCACATTCCAACCAGCTCAAAATCATCAACCAGCATGCGGTGGATAAGTCCTTTAAGCTGCCCCGATGACTGCATGCAATGAATAAGTCCTTCAAACTTCTCTCCAGCTTGCCAAAATATCATCACCGCCACAGTGTCGAGGAAGAAACAGGCACGGGTGGGTTGATTGCTGACAATTGATTACAGAAAGTTTATTGCATCCGTCGAAGCTTTCATCTCCTATTCAACTTTTCCTTCGCCACTTACGAAAATTCGACTGCTGCCCCTTCTGCCATCATAGTCACCATCACCACCACGTACTCTGCCCAACTCTAAAAAACCGGCCCTTAAAACATATTAGAGGTTAACCTCATACTCACATGCAAACCCAAAACCTCCATAGATGGGGAATCTAAAGGACAAAAATAACAAGGAAAGATAAAGAAGATAGCTATGAAAACTAGAATAAGAAACTAGGGAACCTAATAAAAGAGAAGAGGACAACGAAAATAAGAAATCCAAAAGGAAAAGATCTAGAAGAAAAAAATACAAAGAAAGGGATAGAGGACGAGTCAAAAATCAGGGGAGAAAAAGTACATAGTTACCACAGCAAGCAAACCTCCATCGAAGGGGGATGTAAGTTACATACCTCGTAACATCAATAAAAATAAAAAGTATTGGATAGCCATGAATATAACTGGCAATGCAACATCTATTCTTTTCATTTGTATGACCATTTCAAGATTAAAAAAGAAACATATCTTCACTCCAGCTCAATATCATCAAAAAATTGAAACAACCATTGGGCCTGAGAAGGATAGTACACACCAATGACATGCTACTAAAATTGCTTCTAACATGTTTCATCGGATAGTAGTCAACCGTGAACTTGGCTGGTCATTTCCAAACCATTTTTGTTCATGTATGGAACTTATATCGTTTAGATCTCTCATCTATCATTATTTCTTTCAAGCACGATTGTAGAGTCAAGAAAAGATTATTCACTTTAAATGTTGGGTATTATTTGTACGCCTTCTCAACTACAACAATGAGCTCATCAATATTTAGTATGCACTCTTTATGTTGTAAGGATTTGATGAAATTGAAGAAAACAAGATATAAAATATTCATGTATGGCAAGTTAGCTGGTTAACAAGTTAACTGAATGGCAAACCCATTTTGCAAGGTATCCCATTGAAGTTCCTCATCGTTAAACCCAACATGTGCTCTAGCGTTTTCATATTGGATAAAAATAGTCTTTCTGTGATCCTCTTTTGGCCACTTTGATTGAATTGATGAAAATAATATTTTCAATTTAAAAATCTGAAATATTTTCTTTTGTCATTGACATAATAGATTATGGTTCCAAAGTTCTGACATCTTACATCTCCTTATGAGTGGTTCTTTGATGACAAGAGGAAATGTTCCTAGCTTTTCAAAGAATAATTAATTGTCTTGATTACCGAATCTTGGACTTGCTATAGCTGCCAAAAATACAAAAATATTATCTTTTTGACGAAACTTTTACTTTGACATGACCGCAAGGGCTCTTCTTCTAGAAGGAAGTAGTATGTCCTAGATTTCTTTGTCATGTAAAACCACTTCTCATCCAAGTGAACGACATTGCACATTTGTTGAATCTTGACTCATGAAAAAGACTCGTAGAAACAAGCATTGATATGCAAAACCGAAGTGGTGCCAATTTGTTTTTCGCCTTTAATATACTTTTATCGGGTTTGAGTGACACTGAGACAAACCTTTCTTCGAGCGTGCATGCAAAGTGACATGGCTAACTGGTAAAGCTGGAGCTAATGATGTTAATTTTTGGCTTTGATTAAAAAAAAACTTTAGATGAGATTGAAGCATATTTCAACTCTATTTGTTACAACCCATAGTTTTCGCTGCATTTTATTCGTCACAAGTGGTCTTATTTTTATTTGCTTGGATACAGGACATGGGAGTCCTTTTGATTAAAGACAAGGACGAAGGAGTCTTTCTCCCCTCTCCTCTTATTTATGGTGAGAATTAACATTTCCTATCTATTAATTCATTAATTCCCTAATCAGTAATACCCACTTCCAAATCACGTTCATATCCACTCACCTATTTCCGTTCGATTTTGAAAACTGAAGACGCTCTTCTCGCCACTCTTCTTTTCTCTATTTCTCTCTCTCTCTCTCTCAAAGTTGCGTGCATTCGAATACCCAAGTTCTGTTGTTACCTTCCTGCAATCCGAGTTCGGCTACTGATCCTTCCTTCTTGCGAGTTCCGGTTTGTATTAAGGTAAGAACGTCAGATTATTTCTTCCCCAATTCGTCGGTTCTTGAGTTTTCCCCTCTTTAATCGTTCTGTGATCTGATTTCCAATCAGCGTTGGTTCCTGTGCCCCTGTCGGTTTCACCTGCTGTCGGCTTCATCTGCTGTCTTGTTGTCAGATTTAGGTAAGGGTTGCGATTGTGTTCTGCGTTTCAGTCTCGGGGTTTAAGGGTCACGTTTCTAAAATGGCAATTGTTCTGCGAATGTGCTTGTTCAGTGTTTGGGAACTACATTGCTGGTCTGCATTGCTGGAACTGTGTTGGCTTGGGCACTGCATCAGATTCGGATTTTTGTCTACTAATCGTGAGGTAGGTGGCTAATGGATTCAATTAGTGTGTTCAGCCTTGAGGAGTTTCATTCCGGTTCTGAATTCTGATTGTGTTCTATCTTTGTTTTGTGGTTGCGAACTGTCTGTTTAACGGTGCTTTAATGCCTACAAACCCCCAAGGTTGTTTTCTGTAAATTGCCTTTGTCTTGGTTGTTTTTGAACCTCTGTTTTGGTGTGAAATTCGTTTCTGAAAACTGCACATTTTGGTATGTCCGAGCTTTGATGTTCGGACATGCCCTGTTACGCCTGTGTTTTCTGAGTTTTTCGTTATGTCCGGACTTCCGTCCGAGCTTTGAAGTTCGGACGGGGTGCGAGGACGAGTCCAACTTACAAGTCTCGAATGGTGTCCGAACTTGTAAGTCCGGACAGAAGTTCAGTCACACCCTTCTGCATTCTCTGATTTTGCTTTGACTTGTGTCCGAACTTTGTTGTTCGGACACATGTTCGGACATTACACGTGTTTGTTTTCCGAAAGCCGTCCGAACATCCGTCCGAGCTTAGATGTTCGGACACCTCTGCCTCTGCCTCTGTTTAGAAGTTCGACCTGTGTCCGAACTTCCATGTTCGGACACATGTTCGGACATTCGTCTGATTTTGCCTTTCGAGTCTCGACTTGCGTCCGAACATTGATGTCCGGACACAAGCTCGGACATGGTACTGTTTTGACCTTAGCTTGCTCGTTTGAGCTCCGTTTTGACTTCCGTTTGCAGGGTTGGATTCCCCTTCTGATTTCCAAGCTATCTATGTGCTTTATGGTGCCTTTGGTGCACATATGCTTATCTGTATTTAATCTTATGTTTTGGGACCTAGTTATCTCTGTATCTGAACCTTTGGATGGCTGGTTTAGCTGTCTCGTAGCGTGCAATATAGGATATCCTTCTGTTTCACGGGTGATGTTCCCCATTCTGTTCACAGGTGTTCCACCTATTCTGTTTACGAGTGAGGTTTCCTCGTTCTGTTCACGAGTTGTTGCTCGTTCTGTCTATATGCTGTGATTAACTAGGGTCCCCTTCTGTTTCTGCTTCTGTTGCTTTTGAACTCTGATTAGTCCTTTTGTGTTTGGACTTCTGTTTCTGGCCTATGTCATGGTTTCCTTCTGTCTACCTCTATTTTGATAACATTCTGTAAATGTTTTGAGCATGCTGGTCGATGAAGTTGGTCATCTACTGGGCATAGTTGTTTGCTCATTCCCCTACTTTATCTAACATTGCAGATTGATTAGCGAGGAACGTCTTCCTTCAGCTTCCGGAGCTTTGCTATGTTATTTTAGTTTTGAGACGTTTATACTTTGTCTTTGTGGCCTGTGGGCCTGACTAGTATTTGACTTTGCGTTTGATCTTTGTTCTGTATTAGGGTCTGAGAGTACCCCTTTGTATTTGCTACGCTATACTTATTTTTACAAGTATTCGTTTGGGCCTTGTTTTGTTTATCTGTTTGCGTTCGATTATTAGAGTCTAGCGTTATTTTGTAATAATACACGGCGTGTAATACCCCTAACTCCTAGGCCAGTGTTTGGGGGTGTTACATTTAGTGGTATCAGAGTTCTGGGTTCTAATCTGCTAGGATTTTAAGTTAGCCAGTCAGTCAGAGACGTTAGTACTAGTGTCTGAGTCCAATTGCCTGCTGTTGGACTTTCAGAATGCCGCCAAAAAGAGCTCTAGGAAATGTTGCTGATGCTGTTCAGCAGTTTATGATACAGCTCATGCAGACGATGGCTGCAGGGGGTAGACCCGTTGGAGGAGGACCAGTTGACGGACCAAGCCCAGCTGGGGCTGATGCTGGAGGCCGGAATGTGAAGGCGCTTCAGGAATTTTTGAAGCTGAAGCCCCCTTCCTTTGATGGGGCTGGAGATCCTCAGGAGGCCAGTCATTGGTTGACTGAGGTAGAGGACTTGCTGCGAGTTATGGGCTCGGAGGAGGAGCAGAAGGTGGACTTCGCCACCTTTCTTTTCAAGGCCGAAGCCAAGGAGTGGTGGAGGTCTGTGATGGGGAAGTTCCCACAGCCATGGACGCGGGACCAGTTCACAGGGGAGTTCAACAAACAGTTCTACCCCGATGTGTGTAAGGACCAGCGCATTCTGGAGTATAACCGGCTGCGCCAGGGGCGCGATATGAGTGTGGAGGAGTACGTCAGGAAGTTCATCAGCCTATCGAAGTTCGCACCTGAGCCAGATGAGCATAGGAAGGCCAGGAAGTTCGAGAGTGGCCTGAGACCAGATATCCGTTCTGCTGTGACGCCTCTGCGTCACAAGACCTTCAGGGACGTAGCTGACATTGCCCTATTGGTGGAGGCCGATCTGAATGGCCGCCAGTCTGGGAAGGACCAGAAAAGGAAGCAGAGGCCCGACGACACTGATAGGAGTGATCAGTCTGCTTCTCAGAAGAAGCAGTCTACTGGAGACCGCCCTAGAGACAGTTCGAGAGATAGAGGTGGTTCATCCTCAACGTCATCCGCCCCGAAGTGCCAGGCCTGTGGCCAGTTTCACCGAGGGTGAGACTACTATAAGAAGTCAGGAGCCTGCTTCAAGTGCGGCTCCTTAGATCACAGAATTGCTGACTGCCCTCAGGCTGAGAGGAGCAGAGGCAGCTCAGGAGGTGGGACTGGAGGATCTGCCTCAAAGTCCAGGGATCGAGACCGGGCTGAGCAGAAGAAGCCCCAAGGCCAGGCTAGAGTGTATGCGATGGCTGGAGAGAGAGACCGATCCACTGACAGAGTTGTCACAGGTATTCTCCAGCAGTCTTCTCGTTCTGTTTTCTGTTTGTTTAACTCTGGAGACACCCACTCTTTTATTTCTGCTGAGTTGGTGGGTGAGCTCGGTTTGCCTGTTGTGCCTCTGGGTGTTGAGCTGTGTGTGCATAGTCCATTGGTTAGGGACTCTTCTATGCTACTAAATTCTGTTTGTAAAGATAGTCTTGTGTTAGTCAGAGATAGGACTCTATGTGCTAACCTCATCCCCATGGAGATGACTAGTTTCGATGTGATTTTGGGCATGGATTGGCTTGCTGCGCACCATGCCCACATTGATTGTGCTGCTTCGAGAGTCACATTCGAGGAGCCGGGTCAGCAACGCCTATTTGTAGCAGGGAATGGACTCCCGTGCTCGCCGCCAGTTATTTCAGCCACGCAGGCGTTCCGCCATTTGAGGAAAGGATGCCAGGGATATCTGTGCTACATCCCTGAGATTCGCAAGGATGCGAAGTTGGAGGAGATTCCAGTGGTCAGAGACTTCCCAGATATGTTCCAGGATGACGTACCTGGGCTTCCCCCTATTAGAGAGGTGGAGTTTTCGATCGAGCTCGCACCTGAGACTCAGCCAATTTCTAAGGCCCCCTACCGGATGGCGCCTGCTAGGCTTAAGGAATTGAAGGTTCAGTTGCAGGAGTTGTTGGATAAGGGCTTCATTCGCCCTAGTGTGTCACCTTGGGGTGCGCCTGTTCTGTTTGTCAAGAAGAAGGATGGTAGTATGCGTTTATGCATTGACTACAGGGAGCTCAACAAGGTTACCATTAAGAATAGGTATCCTCTCCCACGCATTGATGACTTGTTCGACTAGTTAGCAGAGGCTAATGTGTTTTCGAAGATTGATCTGAGGTCCGGTTATCATCAGCTGAGGATTAAGGCAGACGACGTGCCTAAGTCCGCCTTCGGGACTCGTTATGGACATTACGAGTTCCTAGTGATGCCATTCGGTCTGACAAATGGGCCTTCTGTATTTATGGATATGATGAACAGAGTCTTCAAGCCGTTTTTGGACCAGTTTGTGGTGGTGTTTATTGATGACATCTTGGTGTATTCCAAGAGTGCTGAGGAGCACGAGGAGCATTTGAGGACCGTTGTCCAGACTCTGAGGGAGAAGGAGTTGTACGCAAAGTTGAAGAAGTGTGAGTTCTGGTTGGATCAGGTGGTATTCTTGGGACATGTGGTCTCTAAGGATGGTATCTCCGTGGACCCGGAGAAGATTAGAGCTATTACAGAGTGGGCCAGGCCCACTAATGTGGGAGAGATCCGTAGCTTCCATGGACTAGCGGGCTACTATCGTAAGTTTGTGGAGGGCTTCTCCAAGTTGGTGATTCCGTTGACTCGTCTACTGCAAAAGGATGTGAAGTTCGAGTGGAGTGAGGCCTGTGAGCAGTGTTTCCAGGAGCTGAAGAAGAGGTTGACTACCGCACCGATTCTGACCCTTCCAGAGGGTACTGACGGACTGGAGGTGTTCTATGATGCATCCCATAAGGGACTTGGGTGTGTTCTGATGCAGCATGGGAAGGTAGTAGCGTATGGCTCTCGTCAGCTTAAGCCATACGAGAAGAACTATCCGACCCACGACCTGGAGTTGGCTGATGTGGTTTTTGCGTTGAAAATTTGGAGGCACTACCTGTATGGAGCAGCGTGTAAGGTGTACACAGACCACAAGAGCCTCAAGTATTTGTTCACTGAGAAGGAGTTGAACTTGAGGTAGAGGAGGTGGCTAGAGTTGCTACATGATTATGATTTGGAGATCCTCTACCACCCGGGTAGGGCGAATGTTGTTGCTGATGCGCTCAGTAGGAGGGGTCCGTCTGGAGCCGTTTGTGCTTTGTCTGGTATGCAGAGGTCCGCTCTCGAGTTGCAGCGTATGGGTATCTGGGTCGTCCGTCAAGAGAGGTCTGGGATGTTAGCGGTGTTACAGATTCAGCCTACCTTGATCGACCGGATCAAGGCCAGTCAGGAGCTCGATGTTAAGTTGTGCAAGATCAGAGAGGGGTTATCTGCTGAGCAGGAGTCGGAGTTCTGGGTTTCAGAGGATGGCTGCCTGAGGTTCAGAGGCCGTGTTTGTGTGCCTGCGGATGATGCTCTGAGGCAAGAGATCATGCAGAAGGCTCATGGAGCCCCGTACTCGGTACACCCAGGAGGTGTGAAGATGTATCGGGACCTACGAGAGACATTCTGGTGGAGCAATATGAAGAGGGATATATCTGATTTCGTATCCAGATGCCAGACCTGTCAGCGGGTCAAGGCAGAGCATCAGAGACCAGCTGGTTTGCTTCAGCCTCTACCCATTCCGGAGTGGAAGTGGGAGAGCGTAGGCATGGATTTTGTCATGGGGCTGCCTAAGACTCCGAGAGGTTTCGACGCCGTGTGGGTTATTGTGGACCGGCTCACGAAGAGCGCTCATTTATTGCCAGTCAGGAAGACCTTCAGTTTGCACCGTCTAGCGCAGTTGTACGTGGATGAGATAGTGCGTCTGCATGGGGTGCCTGCTTCAATTGTGTCTGACAGAGAACCGCGCTTCGTATCCAGATTCTAGCAGAGTTTGCACCATGCTATGGGGATGAAGTTGTCATTCAGCTCAGCGTATCATCCTCAGTCAGATGGGCAGACAGAAAGGATGAATCAGGTCCTTGAGGACATGCTCAGGGCATGTGTGTTAGCCTTCGGAGGTAGCTGGGACCAGCACGTTGCCTTGATAGAGTTCGCCTATAATAACAGCTTCCAGACTAGCATCGGGATGGCCCCGCTTGAGGCCTTGTATGGCAGGAGGTGCAGATCACCCATCTGTTGGGATGATCTGAAGGAGAGGGCTGTTGTTGGTCCGGACTTGGTCGAGGATGCTGTTGCTAAGATTCAGTCCATCAGGGAGTGTCTGCTTGTAGCTCAGAGTCGTCAGAAGAGTTACGCCAATCAGAGGAGACGACCTCTAGAGTTTGAGGTGGGCGATCATGTGTATTTGAAGGTTTCACCAGTTCGAGGAGTTGTTCGGTTTGGGAGGAGAGGCAAGCTTAGCCCTCGCTTTGTGGGTCCTTTTGAGATCCTGGAGAGGATCGGACCGGTTGCCTACCGTTTGGCCTTGCCACCGTCATTGGCTGGTGTTCACAGTGTGTTTCATGTTTCCATGCTGAGGAAATATGTCCCAGATCAGTCGCATGTGATTGACTTCGGTCCGCTTCAGTTGAGAGGTGACTTCACGTTTGAAGCAGCTCCTTCGAGGATTCTGGCTCGAGACGTTCGCAAGCTCAGGAGTAAGACCATGCCCTTGGTGAAGGTGCAGTGGTCGGGTCAGTTAGAGGAAGAGGCAACCTGGGAGGTCGAAAGCGAAGTGCATTCTAAGTTTCCCGCCCTCTTCGGGCAGTAGGTACGTTTAATTTCGAGGACGAAATTCTTTTAAGGGGGAGGTGATGTTACAACCCATAGTTTTCGCTGCATTTTATTCGTCACAAGTGGTCTTATATTTATTTGCTTGGATTCAGGACATGGGAGTCCTTTTGATTAAAGACAAGGACGAAGGAGTCTTTCTCCCCTCTCCTCTTATTTATGTTGAGAATTAACATTTCCTATCTATTAATTCATTAATTCCCTAATCAGTAATACCCACTTCCAAATCACGTTCATATCCACTCACCTATTTTCATTCAGTTTTGAAAACTGAAGACGCTTTCCTCGCCGCTCTTCTTTTCTCTGTTTCTCTCTCTCTCTCAAAGTTGCGTGCATTCGAATACCCAAGTTCTGCTGTTACCTTCCTGCAATCCGAGTTCGGCTACTGATCCTTCCTTCTTGCGAGTTCCGGTTCGGATTAAGGTAAGAACGTCAGATTATTTCTTCCCCAATTCGTCGGTTCTTGAGTTTTCCCCTCTTTAATCGTTCTGTGATTTGATTTCCAATCAGCGTTGGTTCATGTGCCCCTGTCAGTTTCACCTGCTGTCGGCTTCATCCGCTGTCTTGTTGTCAGATTCAGGTAAGGGTTGCGATTGTGTTCTGCGTTTCAGTCTCGGGGTTTAGGGGTCACGTTTCTGAATTGGCAATTGTTCTGCGAATGTGCTTGTTCAGTGTTTGGGAACTGCATTGCTGGTCTGCATTGCTGGAACTGTGTTGGCTTGGGCTCTGCATCAGATTCGGGTTTTTGTCTGCTAATCGCGAGGTAGGTGGCTGATGGATTCAATTAGTGTGTTCAGCCTTGGAGAGTTTCATTCCGGTTCTGAATTCTGATTGTGTTCTATCTTTGTTTTGTGGTTGCGAACTGTCTGTTTAACGGTGCTTTAATGCCTACAAACCCACAAGGTCGTTTTCTGCAAATTGCCTTTGTCTTGGTTGGCTTTGAACCTCTGTTTTGGTGTGAAATTCGTTTCTGAAAACTGCTCATTTTGGTATGTCCGAACGTCTGTCCGAGCTTTGACGTTCGGAAATGCCCTGTTACGCCTGTGTTTTCTGAGTTTTTCGTTGTGTCCAGACTTCCGCCCGAGCTTTGAAGTTCAGACGGGGTGTGAGGACAAGTCCGACTTACATGTCTCGAATGGTGTCCGAACTTGTAAGTCCGGATAGAAGTTCGGACACACCCTTCTGCATTCTCTGATTTTGCTTCGACTTGTGTCCGAACTTTGTCGTTCGGACACATGTTCGGACATTACGCGTGTTTGTTTTCCGAAAGCCGTCCGAATATCCGTCCAAGCTTAGATGCTCGGACACCTCTGCCTCTGCCTCTGTTTTGAAGTTCGACCTGTGTCCGAACTTCCACGTTCGGACACATGTTCGGACATCCGTCTGATTTTGCCTTCCGAGTCTCGACTTGCGTCCGAACACAAGCTCGGACATGGTACTGTTTTGACCTTAACTTGCTCGTTTGAGCTCCGTTTTGACTTCCGTTTGTGGGGTTGGATTCCCATTCTGATTTCCAACTATCTATGTGCTTTCTGGTGCCTTTGGTGAACATATGCTTATCTGTATTTAAGCTTCTGTTTTGGGACCTAGTTATCTCTGTATATGAACCTTTGGATGGCTGGTTTAGCTGTCTCGTAGCGCGCTATGTAGGATATCCTTCTGTTTCACGGGTGATGTTCCCCGTTCTGTTCATAGGTGTTCCACCTGTTCTATTTACGAGTGACGTTTCCTCGTTCTGTTCACGAGTTGTTGCTCGTTCTGTCTGTATGCTGTGATTAACTAGGGTCCCCTTCTGTTTCTGCTTCTGTTGCTTTTGAACTCTGATTAGTCCTTTTGTGTTTGGACTTCTGTTTCTGATCTCTGTCATGGTTTCCTTCTGTCTACCTCTGTATTGATAACATTCTGTAAATGTTTTGAGCATGCTGGTTGATGAAGTTGGTCATCTACTGGGCATAGTTGTTTGCTCATTCCCCTACTTTATCTAACATTACAGATTGATTAGCGAGGAACGTCTTCCTTCAGCTTCCGGAGCTTTGCTATGTTATTTTAGTTTTGAGACGTTTATACTTTGTCTTTGTGGCCTGTGGGCCTGACTAGTATTTGACTTTGCGTTTGATCTTTGTTCCGTATTTGGGTTTGAGAGTACCCCTTTGTATTTGCTACGCTATACTTATTTTTACAAGTATTCGTTTGGGCCTTGTTTTGTTTATCTGTTTGCGTTTGATTATTAGAGTCTAGCGTTATTTTGTAATAATACGCGGCGTGTAATACCCCTAACTCCTAGGCCAGTGTTTGGGGGTGTTACACTTTTTCTACCACACTTTTGGTACTCATGTGAGACACGACAACAATTATTGGATGAGTATCTTTAACATGTTAATTTCTGAATACAGTACGCTTCATGATGACAACGAGAATAAAGATGCTACCACATGTGTGGTTAGATGTTTTAACTTGCTATTCACACTTCTCTCAAACAAAGTATTATATATTGCCCATATTTCTTTATTTGATATAAGAGGTCTTAATCTTCAATGATTCAGGTCTTAAGCCATGTACAAATTATCGGCTACATGAAGAGAATTAGAAAAATATTTATGATACATGTGTATAAATTTTGAATTTTTTTAGGAAATGGTAATGACATATATATATAAATGGTTAGAGTATACAAAATTGATAAGTAGGAAGACCTACAAATTAGATACCTAGAGGTATACATTAGCACGCAAAGAGGTAAGAGGGAGCCACCTAACAAGATACAAGAAGCAAAACACAAAAGGGTGGCAAAATGTTAACCTACGACAACATCCACCAAACCAAGATGAGGGATATAGATACATTAATCCCCCTAATTAGGAACACAGGACATGATTAAACCAATCAAAATCACAAGGGGCATTCCCCATCTTTGTTAAGATAAAATTTGAAAATATTGATAACATACAACAACATTGATATATTCTTTATTTAAAAATCTATTGAACACAGTAGAAAATAATGTTAATGATAAGATATAGGATTCTTGAAACACTTTCTAATTCACAGATGGAATTAAAATTAAAATTTGATAAAGAAGAATGACAAAATAATAAAAATGCCTTCTAATGAGAGGTATGACTGTTAAGAAAAATCAAGAAAATTATAGTAGTAGACAAAGCAAATCAATGAATTTTTTTTACTAAAGTAAAGCACCGAAATCAAACAACCGGAAGAGTTACTACCATGTACATTTTAACCTCTTTATGAGAATGTTACAAGGTGTCACATCTATATTGATTACTTTTCCTTTAATAAAGCTTTTATTTTTTGTTTATTTGAAAAATAATCAAGTTATTTAATAAAAAAAACTAAGTGTTACAAACATATTTATTTCCTATCAAATTCGTCAAGTGATAATGAAAAAGACAATGAAAAAAAGTTTTAAAAAAAATTAAAATGATAATTAATATTTGTCTAGTTTTTGCATCAGATCTATAGCTCAAGCAGTTATATGATAAAATATATGGTTAATTTGTTAGTTAATGTGGTCACAAATTTATAGTCAATTTAATAAAATATGGATTTAATAAAATTATGCATTCAAAAAGATTTTTAAAAAGTATAAATTACAAATAAAAGTTAATCACTCATTACTAAAACTTAATTAAAAAGTGTCCAAACTTGGACATCCTAGTTGGTCAAGGACAGAGTAGGGGATTATTTGGTCTCAGGTTCAAATCCTCCACCTTGGTCTCAAGGCTATGATTTGACACATTGAAGGGGATTAAGAACCGAAAACCCCCAATTTTAAAGTTCATTTTCGACCATAGAAGGTCATGGGAAGAACTCAAAATTCAACTTCCACCAAAACCAACAATAAGTGGTTCAAACTCAAGTTTTAACATAATTTGAAGATGAATAGTAACAATGGTGAAGAAGAATTATGATGATCTCAGCTCAAAGAGAAGCTTGAAAAAGAACCAAGTTGTCTTTAGTTGCCAACAATCACTAATAATCAACTTAAGGAGAGGATTTGAAGTGTGAGAGGAGGAACACGGGCTCTTCTTGCAGCTACTGAAATACCCCAAACCTTGATATGTTGTTTAAATGTTGAACTATGGTATTTAAAGGCTAAACAGTGCCTTAGAAACATCAGTGTACAATTTAAACCATAGTAAAAACAATAAAGTACCATAAACACAGTTTGAGCAAAAACATGCTCTAAGCCTGGAGTGAACTTGGTTAGGACCCAAAGAGCCTACCACGACTAAATAATATTCAATTATGATTTAATAAGGCTAATTAAGTCCTTAAGAAACATTGGTAGACAATTAAACCAAACAAAACACAAGAAAACACCTTAAAGTCAATTTAAGCAAATACTTGCTCTAGACTTGGTGTAACCTTGTGTAAGACCTAAAGTTCATACCTATTCCTTATTTACATGTTAATGGACGTGATAAATCAATTACTAAAGAAAACCAAGCTTGAAAACAAGTTAAAACACAAAATGTGCTTTAAGGAGTCTTAAAGCACATTTTTGAAAAATTGTCTTGTAAATGGGTTTTGAATGGCTAAATGTCCATAATTACTCTTTAATTAACATGTATACTACTTAGTATCACATTAGGAAGTCTAAATCAATGGGAAATCAAAAATGTCACAATTATGTGCCTTGTTTAGTGAATAGTAACCAAATAGTGCTAGTTTAAGACATTAGTCAATGTAAGTCAACTAAATGGTCAACAAAGACCACAATGTGCCTCATTTGACCAAGGGGGATGGTTTTTAAGTGTGAATCACCACACTTAGCTAGGCAAATAAAGAAGAAAGCAAAAAGTAAGTAAATTCACTATTCACCTTTTACTTATAATATCTTAACAAAGTAACCTCTCACCTCACTTTTCATTTCCCTCTTGAATTCCCACCGTCTTCATCCTTCCTCTCTTCTTCATTCACGGTTTTGCTACAGCCCATATACCACCTCCATCTTTGATTGTCTATATCTCCTAGCTCTATGCTCCAAAAATAATTCCAAGACCACCATTCTCTTAGTTTAGTCAAGCTCTACAATCTTGTCTTTTCAAAACTCCAAAACCTCCATTTCGGTGCCAAGAGGAATCACCATGGAAGGAGCTTGAACTCATCTTTTCACACCTTGTTGTTCTCCTTTGCTTCAAGGTAAGGAAACTCAAAGAAAAACTTTATTTCCTCTTATTTTCATATGTGACAGAAATCACCTTCTTCATGGTGTTTTCTTTTGCTCATTCTTAGCTCATTCCAATCTTCAAAGGACTAGGTGGAGTCCCCTATTGCTACTTAATCCAATTCCTATTCAATTCTAAGGTAAAACATTTATTTATGTGTTTTAAGACATTATATAACCTAAGGTTTATTA
The DNA here is from genome assembly GCA_023374045.1 of Limonium bicolor. NCBI lineage: Eukaryota > Viridiplantae > Streptophyta > Magnoliopsida > Caryophyllales > Plumbaginaceae > Limonium > Limonium bicolor. The sequence continues at coordinate 187,484,498 of CM041782.1, forward strand.
ATGAGTATAAGCATGAAGCTTAATGCTCATTATCTTTACTTGTGTGTGGATAGAAGATTGACAAGTGATCAAGTTCCTTGCTCATTTCCTATTCAAGGAAACAAGGAAGAAGTTTGAAAGAAAAAGAGGTAAATAACCTAACCTAAAGTGCCTTAGGAAAACTGAGCTTTAAAATGCTTACTAAACTACTTAAGGAGCCAATGGTAAATGAGTGAGAAAAGTACTCTCAAGGGTTTATTAAGGGCATATGAGATGTTGTGTGTATTTGCAGGTCAAAGGCAATATATTATGTGGGAAATTCAGTAAGGTTTATACAATTTAAGGGCCTAAGAGCCATGTTATTTAAGGGCCTAAGTGCCAAGCAATTTAAGTTTATGCACTATATTGTGATGTAGTGTAGTTTAAAGGTTTAGATGTGTGTACAGAACATTCTTTGTGAAGATGAATGTCTTGGATGGTTAAAGGATGAAAACAAAATGTTTGTGTGTATTAAATGATTAAGGGTTCTTGGTTGTCGAAAGGTGAATACCTAAGTGTTTGGGTGTGAGAATATACAAGAGAAGCTATGGCAAAATTTAGTTGATAAACAAAGGAGTTTATGTGTTGTAATGAGATTTTATGACCTAGAAGGTATTAGGAATTTGTTAAGTGTTAAAATGGTGAAACAAAGTGAAATATGGTGTTCTTAAGTGCTAAGGTGCCTTGGGCATGGTCTTGGAGGACTTAAAGATCAAATGGGTGCTTTAAACACACCGAGGTTATGTTATGTGAAGTGTTAAGTCTTGTGCAAGTTTTGGTGATCAAAGGAAAAATAATGCCTTGTGAAGACTAAGTGTGAACTAGTGGAAAATAGAAGGAGATTGTGTATAGGAGGTGTAAGTGTGAAATAATGCCCTTGGAGTAGTGGTAATGGTGGTAAGGTAACATTTTGGTTAGTGGAGTTATAGGCATGAAACTACCACTTAGAAACCTAGTAAGAAATATTACAAGTGTTGGTAAAATTTGTAAGAGATTGAGTAACAAGTTGTACAAGGAACAAGGTGAGTTTAAGGTGGTACTTTGGCATTAGAATATACCTAAGATCATTTGGGAAGTCTATACATATAATGGATGTGGAGAACCATTGCAACAAGACTAGAAAAATGCAAATATGCAAATCTGTAGCAGTGGTCCGGGACCTAGGTCCAGGGTAAGGTCCCAGACCATGCATTAAAACAGGTTGAGAGTTCATAAGCCACTCTGGTCCGGGACTTAGGTTTTGTACTAAGACCCGGACCACCCCCTGATTTACCCCCGAGAGTATCTGCCTACATTGGTCCGGGACTTAAGTCCTGTATGAAGTCCCGGACCACTACTGGAAAACAACCCGAGAGTTTTACAAAGACTAGGTCCGGGACCTTAGATGAGGACCAAGTCCCGGACCACTTAAAAAAACTTATTTAAGGTTAGAAAATGATGTGTAGTGATGGGGATTGGTAGGTAATGATGTTATAAGGTTGTTTAAGACATGTTAAGTGAGTTATAAAGACAATTAAGTGGGTGAAAAGTTGTAGTAATATGTGAAAGTAAAACAAGTTAAAAATGTGAAGATATTTAACTAGTTAACGGGGTTAATTATGGGCATTAGACATTGAACAATCATATTACCCCAATGTTAATGGAAACCATTGTAATGTTACCAGTTGTACGGAATTTGTTCGAGGAACCTAGGAGGACACAATATAGTGGACCGTGGTGACAGGTATGGTTTTCTTGCAACCTGTGTTCTACCGGATTACACCGGCTCGTATGCCAATGTGTTTTTCTGAATGTTTGCCACCTTTTAAGATAAAAACATGTAATGAGTTTACAGTTGTTTAATTATGTGGCTTGCGTAGTTCCGATACCGTTTAGCTTCAATTACGTGCTAAACTTAACTAACCGACTCTAGGATTACCTAAAAGATCCGTATTCGGACTTAACGACCCAAACCATGGGAACGTTCTAACCACGGCTATGCGTGTGTTAGTTATGTGTTGTTTGTGCGTGCTAGTATGTCCACTACCCTTGTGTGTGTCTAACTAGACCTAACCATCTATTTGTGAATTAATGTACTAAGTCCCATAATGAGACTTCTAACAAGTGCTAACCGGGGGGTGAGGAATTCGGTTGTTCCGGTCGCGTGTTGTTTGGGAGTTGATGTATACAGTTTCTTTAGCTCCCTCTCTGTTGGTTGTTTTCCTTCGTTGGTCTTCAATCACCCTTAAGCTTAACCAAGGCTTTTCTGACTCACGTCGGTTAGGGAATATGTACGGTGTGTTCGGATCACTACATCCGATCCATCTTTAAGTTAAGTTACTCGTCCGACTAACAGGACGGTAACGAGTGATGTAACAAGCTTATCATGAGGGTGTCTTCGTTCTCTAGGCTTACCAAGTTAACTAACTATGTTTGGTCGGTTCGTAAAGAGAACCGTTACCGTTATGTTATGTATTATTGTTGCGCCGCAAGTCTTATTGCGATGTGATGTTATATTTACGTTAAAATGTGGAGTATGTGGATCATGGATATGAATCCCAGTTTATAATAAGAGGCGTTTATGGATAACCCGATTAGTAGGTAAGTGTCGTCTATTAAGGAAATAGCTCCATTAGAGGAGAAACACTCTAGGGGTTAAAGAACACAATGAGTGATTTATTAAGTATAGACGTGTTGTCTGTTTTATTGAGCCCATTGTTGTGGAATGTAATGTGTTGTGTGTTATAGTTTACATGCATGATTTAAATATAATCAACCGCATGCTTAGACGACAAATAGTTGTGCATGGCCCGGTACCATGCGGGCTGCGGGATTACCATACCAGCAAAGGTGTTGAGCCCCTTGGGGGCCACCCTTTCTACCTTTTCTATTTCAGGAACGAGGAGCTGGAAGCCGTTCGAGAGTGGGACGGGTAGTTGTTTATACATGGGTAGCCATTCAAATTGAGTATGCATTGTAGGTGTAGTAAGACCGAAATTATTGTCGGCATTAGTTTGTAGATACTCGGTACAGTTGGAAGGTACATGTATATTAATTGTTGGAAATGGAATGAGGATGTAATGTGTAGTTGCTCGGGAATCTGGTCCATCAGACCGATACAATGTTTATGTATTAGCCTTGTTAGCCACGTGGGTGGCTAACGGCGTGTAACACCATTGAGTTAAGTAATGTGAGGAGTTAAGTTTTCCGCTGCAATTTGTTGTTAAGTGTATGGCTGTAGTTGGGGTGTTACAGCTACTCTTGCTTGTGGTGCTTATACACTGGAAAGAGGCTGTGAGAAATAAAATGTGAAAATAAAATAAAAGCGAAGGAGAGAGAGATGTGAGTTATGGGAGAAGGAGGCCAGTGACTAACACATGTCCCTAATTAGCTCTTTTAGCTAATTAACTAAAAGTCCCGAATCTTCTAAAATTGAATTTCAAACCTCCTTTTAAAGTTCTAGAATTTGCCAAAAATGGATATGATTCATTTTTGCCTATCTAGAATTTTTTTCAAAAATGGACAGGACACGTTTTGCTATTTTAGGCCAAAACATGTGTTAGTCTCCATACTTAACCAAAATTTGGCTTTTCTTTTCAAATCTTTTTTCCATCATTAAAATAGCTTAAAATCTTCTAGTTGGTGGTTTGAAATCACCTTTTATTGTCGAAGTATATCAAACCACTCAAAATTACAAAAATACCCCTTAAGGTAAAAATGTAAAATATAAGCAAACGGAGTTTGGGAGAATTACTACGGAAGCTTCTCTTCAGTCCGGAAGAAATCCTGTAGGATTACTTCGGAGACTTGATTCGAGACTCGCTTGACTAGTCCGACTTGATACTAATCCAGCTTGACACTTTGAAAAGCAAGTATTTGTTATCAAAAGTAATTCTCTTTCAACTCATTTTTAAACACAATAATAGAGGTTTAACTCACTAATACAAACTTTATTAAATTCGGGTATTCAATCTTCAATTGGGTAGGTCTGGTTCTGCTATGACAGTTGTTGGCTCCTGGTGCACATGTGATACATGATTGGTTCTTTTAATGAAGTGGTTAAGATGTGAATGATTATACCATGTCAATAGCAGGCACTCTCGTAAGTTGCTCATGGTATGTTTTTTGTCCGTGTCCAGCAACACTTCAAATAATTAAAATTGCTAATCTTTTGATAACGAACAATAGATTTTTCTTCCGAAAATAAGATATATTTGGATTAAACAAAGGGAATTACAAGCCTAGTAACTAGAAAGTGAACTAGTAATATTTTTATAATAGCATAAAGTCCAATAGGTAAACTTAAGACTAACTAAGGAGAGATCAACATCATTAACAGAGAAGGAACCAAGCATGGAGTTATAATCAACCCTAGTAGTCTTCATCATTAGAGATTCCTAGGAAACCCAAGAGGGCAGTCAACTAAGGTCAACCTTATCCCAAAAGATGGTTTCCTATCCAGCTAACAGTTGAAGCATCCACTTGTTTGAAGTGCAATAATTGAATAGCTACAAGTATATAGTTTTATATACATATCAATATTTATAGAACATGATACAAGTTTATTTTCAATTATGTAATTTGAACTTATGAAAAACATAGATTTCTTTCTGTGACTCATTGCAGATCCTAAAATATCAACTATATTTTTTAAAATAATTGCATAAACTAAAATTTCACTATAAAAACGAACACCCTAATTAACATATAAAAAATAAATTAATCAGAAGAATTTATTTCTATAATATCAGAAAAGAATGATGCTGATTTAAAAACCAAAGGGAAAATTCACAATATACCCCTGTTTTCTTTCGTAATTCACAATATACCCCTGTGTATTTCGTAATTCAACTTTAAATATGCTTAAATGTTGTCCAAAATTGTTAAAACTTTACATGGATGATGCTAAAGTGTTATATTTTGTCCAATATCAAATATGAAGTTTTTTAAGCTCACATGTGACCTGTGGGACCCAATGAACATGCTAGGTCACATGTGAGCTTAAAAAACTTCAAATTTGGATTTGGACCAAAGTATAACACTTTAGCATCGTCCATGTAAAGTTTCATCAATTTTGGACAATATTTAAGCATGATTAAAGTTGAATTACGAAATACACAGGGATATATTGTGAATTACGAAAGAAAACATAGGTATATCGTGAATTTTCCTGAAACCAAACCCTCACAAAACCTTAGCCGAGGTTTTTCCGTGGGTTGAGACGTTGAGTATCCAACATCCGGATGATGTGGCATGAGTGCCGTGATTCTCGAAGAACGACTTTTGAGTTCACCTTCGGTAACACTTTCTTCCCGTCTCTTTGTGTCGTGGGTTCTGATTTGCATGATGTGCAAACCCTAACTGCATTTACTTTTCTTGTTCCAGATTTCTTGTGATATTCTTTTGTCTAAAACCGATCGTGAGTGAAAATGGCTCGAGTTTATGTCGGGAATTTGGATCCCCGTGTCTCCGAGCGTGAATTGCAGGACGAGTTTCGTATCTATGGTGTTCTTCGCAAGTATGGTTACTTAACCCCTCTCGCCATAATTTAGCAGAGCATCTTCTTTTATTATTATTATTATTATTATTATTATTATTTTATTATTATTATTTTTATTATTATTATTATTATTAATTTGCTCTAAAAGATGAGTTCGTCACAGTGATTTTGTGTCTTTGTTCTGCTGTTATTGTTCGTCGGGTTGTTACGATTTCACGGTGTTGTTTTTGGCAATCGTGTGCTGCAGATAGGAGTGAAAATTATTGATATTGCTGTAAAGAGGGGTTAGTTCCTTCTTTATCGGGCAATATTCTTATAATTTCGATCGTACTGATTGTCTGAATGCAGTGGCCTATGAATATGATGATTTGCTATCGGGATTAATGTTTGAGCCTAATGACTGAATGTGAATCTCAAGTATATCATTGCAAGAAAGTATCTGTGTTTCCCGGTCTTTAATTTCTTTTTTATTTGCTTTGCATTGATTAATACAGTGTTTGGGTAGCTCGAAGGCCACCCGGATATGCCTTCATTGAGTTTGATGATCGAAGGGATGCTATGGATGCTATTCGTGCCCTGTATGGTTTGTGTATCTTTTAACTACATCTGTGAATCATTTAGTCTCAAAAAGTATGTCCTTTGGCGGTTTCTTTTGGTGAAGTTTGAGAGCAGTCTTAATGAATGATTTGTTTGCAGGAAAGAATGGTTGGAGAGTGGAGCTGTCTCACAATGGTAAGGGAGGCCGTGGAGGACGTGGTCGTGGTGGTAAGGAGTCAAAGTGCTATCAATATGGTGAACCTGGCCACTTTGCTCGAGAATGTAGATCAGGCATTGGGTCACGTGGATTAGGCAGTGGACGTAGGCGAAGCCCTAGCCCCATTCATCGCCGAGGGAGTCCTAGCTATGGTCGAAGGTAGGTTTAAGAAGCTTACGAATTTAGGGATGTCTTTTTCTGACTTTTCTTGTAGAAATGTGTGGTTTGGATTTGAATGTTGGTGGTTTGCTATGAGTTATCCACTTTATTGCTTTCTGTGGATAATTGGCTCTCTTTATTACTATATAAAAAGGAAAGTATTGCCATTTGATGCTATGAGTTATTCATTTTTGTTGCTTTTCCATTTGGAATATACACCTCTACTATCAGCAACAGTATAGAAGCATGCAAACTTCTACTTTGTTTTGTTCTGCTAGTGCTAGTGCTTCTCTTATAGTCATATGAGGTAGCCTGTATGGTAATCCAGACATCATTTTTCTTTGTCTGCCTTGGTATGTCTAGGAGTTACAGCCCTTATGGAAGGAGATCTCCGATACGCCGACGCAGCGTATCTCCCCCTCCTTACAACCGCGGTCGCAGCCCCAGCCGGTCTCCTCCATATCGCTGTTCCCGCCGTGTTTCACCTTATGCCAATGTGTAACTCTCTTTATTCCTCTGACCATTTAATCTGATTATGATTATTATTTCTGTTCTTTTTCGGTACTATATATACCGGTTTCTGAGTATAGGTAGTAGGCATAATTTGTTGGTGTCATGGTTATTGGTCTGCATTTTATCTAATAAATTTTTATATTTCTAGTAGGGATTAAGGCGTGAGCTGATGTTGAAGAGGCTAATCAAAGGAACAGTGGTCAGAGTGTGAATCAAGGCCTTAGTGGATCTTAGTAGGGAATGTTGATGGAGCAAGTGGCTTGGTAATTATGTGCATATTGTGAATGATGAGAGTACACTACTAGAAAACTCTCTGCTTGTTAGTGACTTGGACAATTGGCTAGTAGGTTCAGAAACCTGGAAAGTTTGCGCAGCATTATCCTTCTCACTTTCCAGCCGCCTTCCCTCCAGCTCGCTGACATATGGAGGTCATATCTCTGCTTATATTGTTTAATTTATATTATGTAGTTGGCTTTGTGCTATATTATGCTAAAAGTGATATATGTGTTTGTTTTGGCTAGAGGTTGTGCTGTGGGCCTGGCTTCGTCTCTTACTACTTACTACTGTTCATGGCTCTCTGTCATGTATGCATATTGTCATCATCAATGAGATCGTTATCGTCCCCATCTAAAGATTCATCATGATGGTGATCTTGTCCTTTTTTCTTCACCCTTCATCGCTGCTTAATCACCTTGAATAGTGCTGAACTTGCAAGTTATTTTCTTCGGCAAAATTGTCTTCTTCAAATGGGCAATTGGCATGAACACTTCCATCAGCTAGCAATCAAGTAGTGATTAGGTTGCTCGCTGGTAGTCCTATCAGAAGATGAGATCCTTGCTTGCATTTGTTACAGCTCTTCCCCCGTCAATGAAAGTCCTTTGAACAAAGTGACCAGCTGAGAATGAAAATTTAGGTCATCACTAGGATTAATATGGAAAAAGTACATCCTTCCATTCTTGGTAGGTGCACACTTGATGAAGTAGATTAGGTCATCATTAGGAATAAGATAGTGAAAGTTCTTCCTTCCACGCTTGATAGATGCACTCTTATGCAGGATTGAACACTGCTCGTTTTTGTCCCCTTGAGTGATGAACTTGCAGGCGAAGTTATTAGAATCTCGATTCTAGTGCAAATTCTACGATTCTGAATGGTTTCACTACAATTCTTATCGAATAGGTTTATGCATATGCTGTTTTGATTATGATAACCATGCTTGCAGGAAAATTCACTTTGATAGATCAACTAATGAATCTAAACCTTCAAAGTGGGACCATGTCTTACAAACAATTATCTAAAGAATTGCGGCAACACTATGGTACTCAGTGAGCATCCTAGGATTTAGGAGATTACAGTTAACCCTCTTGTGTTTATCATAATTACTGGTAATCACCTTAAGGTTAAGGTATCTTTGACTATGAGCCCTAGAACTATATCTCTGTTAGCAGAAAGTCAACTACGTGTTAACCTATTACCTTAATCATATTAATAAGGTTATGCTGGACAAAAAATATTATTTAATCTGTATTGCTATTTTCCTAAAAATCTCAATCGTTCCTTGAAAATGCATCTAAAGTGAGATGAGAGAGAGTTAGATGATGTTGATTAAGTAGTTTTGTTGTCCAGCTTGACATTATTAATGTGATTAAGCTGATAGATCAACACATGGTTAACTTTTTAATCATTGAGTTATGATTTGAGGGTTCGTAGTCAAAGATACCTTAACCTTAAGGTGGTTACCAATAATTATGATAAACACGAGGGGGTTAACTGTAATATCCTAAATCCTCAAGGGGGTAAACACGAGGGGGTTAACTGTAATATCCTAAATTCTCAAGGGGGTTCTGAGTAATTTATCATTTCTTTTATTTTGCTCCACGTGGTATATGAGTTGGTCAAATGTAGCGTTCTTGAAACTTGGAATTTCTGTTTGGAGGCCCAACGTTTTTGTCCTAATGGCTTTTAGTCTGCTTGAAGGTGAGTATACTGGTGATTGAAAAATTCGACGGTGCTCCCTTGTGCCTCCGGTGGGGTTAAGAAGGGGTAGTTCATTTGCTTCCGTAAATAAAGACTATTGACGAGTCAATGAAGTATCAAAAAGAGTCGGAAAAGGGGGATCTGGTTAGGAGGAGGTGAAGGCTCTATTTCAGGGAAAAGGATGTTTGTTTTAGTGAATTATGATAGAACCCAAGTATAGGGGACTCAAAAAGCAGTAGCCCATCTCCAATGGCTGGCATGTCACCTTAGCGGCTGCATTAGGAACCAAACAAGCAAGGTCCTATAGTAACATGGCACATAGATGGATAATAGGTCCAATGAGCTTAAGACACCAAACACTTGCACATGTAGGAGGTGGCCTAAGCATCTCCCTTGACCGGTGACAACCTAGCCTTCTTCCAACCACTTTGGAGCATATTTGGTCCAATAGCAATCTAGCACATAAGGAGGGCAATAGGTCCAATAAGCTTAGGACACAAATTTATGAACTAAGGAGGAGATGCCCACCTACACCCTTGTCTAGCAAGCTTTTGAGTTGTCATCTTCCTAGCGAGGACACAAGTTAAGCATTTAGGATGTTGACATGTGAGACTTGGATGGCACTAAGTTGCTTCACCAAGGAGGAAATTGACTCTGCCTTTTCTCCATCCTTTTATAAATTGACCAGCCCTCTCCTTCTTGCATACCATTCACTTCTAAACACATCTCATATTGATTAAGAAAGAAATAAGGGAAGAAGATAAGAGAAAGCCTAGCCCTGTAGAGAGGTGCAACTGAGAACAAGGAGAAAGATGGTGGAGTTTCATCTTTGACAATATTCCTTTTTCTATTTAACTCTTAAAGCTTCTAAGATTTTCCCTAAGATGTTCTTCATCCATTCCTAGTGTTATTCTTGGCTGTAAGGCTTAAGGAAAGCTCAAGAAATTCACTCCATTCATATGTTACCTTTAGGTGCTCCAAAAGTATCCTTAGGTGCTCCTACTTCAGTCATGACAAAACTAAAGGTCTTCAGGAAGGGATTTCTTCACACTTTGTAAGGTTAGTTTAAAACATCATCCTATACAAATTTGTTGGTTTTAAAGGGGTTATATACTAGCAAATGGAAAATAAGTTCTTAAGGAAGAAAATGATAATTAAAGGTGTTAAAAGACCTATTCTACGTTGGTGAATTCAAGAGAAGTTTTATGGTTAATTATGAGATTAACAAGTAAACTGGTCTTGTAACTAATTTGCTCACTTGGTAGTTTATTATTGTAACACCCCGTCCTAATCCAATCGTGGTTATAGCAAACTTAACAACTTAATCCCAAACGTCGCAGCGGAACAAACTAACACCGGGACCTTGCCACGGTCTGATCAATAGAATATACCGAACCTTAAGTATTACAACGCTTATCCAAAAAGAATATACAAACTATCCAAATCATCCACCAACCGAGTTCATAGTATCTCGAGCAACAACATACCTACCATAAGTCTTAATATCAACAGACGGGTGCACAAGCACAACCCGTACCCAAAATAAAAGCCCAACCTAAGTCTACCCGCCCCTACTCTCAGGGTGACTCTTCATGGGACGCTTACCTGCAAAATAAAAACAGCCCCCAAAGGGGGTCAGCAAGAATGCTGGTACGATCCTCTTGTGGCCCCCAAGCTAACGGGGCTACGACGAATGATAAGTGTGAAACATATAGGCTTTTTAGGGTTTAAATACCTTATAATTTGTAACAATTCAGGCAATGTTTCCCACTTATTATGTGTTTTTCCTAAAATTGATGCTTTGATAAGAATTGATGTATTATATATGTTAAATGCAGGAAAAACCCAGGAAATAAAGATTATACATCATAGGATTACAACACAACAAACGGGGAACAAATCAGGAGAAGAGACAAAATTGGTCTTGTCCGGATCAGTTTGGCCGGACACAAGCCGGACATCTCTTGTCCGGATCTGATTGGGCCGGACGCAAGCCGGACATGACATAAAATTTCAGATTCGAGAGTTCGCGTTTATAGATCTAGAATTCTAGTGTCACGTCCGGATCCGGACACAATCCGACACGATCCGGACGTCACACAGAATTGAAACATAAAAAATCCACGCACCGATATTAGCCTTTCGGCTAATTATCGAACAGACAGGCGGCGAATAAACGGGAGCGGCGCATTAATGAAGAAGACTCCAAGCTCAACCAAATTTTTCTCACCAACTATACCAAACTCCCACTAATTTGTGTTTCCCTTCTAACCCTATATAAACCCCCCTTCTACCTTCATTCCAACTCGCACCAGACTTCACAGTCTTCCCTCCTCTCTAATCCTCTCACTCACCATACGCTTCATCTCCATTCATTCTTCTATCCCCTCCATAAACCTGCATAACTCATTCACGATTCAATCACAGTTCATGCTATCTCACAAACACCTTCGTCAACCTCCGCTCATATCCAGTTTCAGTTTCGCGACATTTTAGCCTTGTCCGACCCTTGTCCGGATCCGGACAGGCTCATTCCACCCACGTCCGGATCACGTCCGACCCAGACAGATCCGGACATCTCACGTCCGGCTCTGTGTCCGACCCTACACAGCCGGACACCTCACAAATTCGCCCAAACTTTCCATTTTCGCCCCATTTCACCCAATTCACTCCATTATCACCGAGATCAACCTTCGAGCTAGCACGGAGCAAGGACAAAGGACGGAGCGAGCAAGAAGATCTTCGTAACAGATGATTTCTTCTAACTCTCTCTCATTTATGATTATAATTGCTATGTCTAGCTAAAAGGATTTACTCTAGGGGAAGGGATGTTGTAATTAGTTAAACTCTGCATTATTTTGCTGCTTGCTGAGACAATTTGGATTGTTCAGGTTAATGCTTTTAAGTGCTTTTAATAAACGTTGCTAAGTTATTATAAGCCCTCGAATCATGTTATGATCAGACAAGGTGATTAGCATTGATGGTCCTATTAACCTGTTACCTGTGATAATGCAATCGGATAGATTACTTTAGTCACTAGGAGCTTTAGTCCGGATTGAACCAATCAGACTAGTAATTCTGAGCGATAAAACCATCTAGATATACTTGCTAGGTCTAGACTAGAACTACATGCCCTGTCTAGATGAGCTATCTGGAATTATGACTTAATACAGAATAGATAATTGAGAATTACAAGCCGATCCAAGTCTCCACTTAAGCAGTAGAATATGCAGAACCTAGCTAGTGAAACAACTCCCTGAACCTAGAGTACCGTTCACACTCCCAAAACTATCACTTTACTTTATCTTCTATTTACCTGTTATTTATTTGCAACCCAAAACCACAAAAAAAACCCCCTTTCGAGTTAACCAATACCTAAGGCTAGACTTACTCATCGAGTCCCGTGGATTGACACCCCGGTCGCTTCTTTAATTACTATACTATTTCGACCGGGATTTTTGCAACCTGACGATATATCAAACTATTGAATTCTAGGATTATTTCTTAGTATTTAATATACCAAATATTATCGTTTGCAAAATGGCGCCGTTGCCGGGGACTTGACTTTGTCTAGTCCCTAGCCTTGCTTAATTGTTACTTTATCACAACACACTGTTTATAATCAATTGTTTTGTATATATTTTGATTTTAATTTATTTTTTGTGTGCCATTTTCATTACTTTAAAAACTCACTCATTTTGTTCCTTTTTCTCGGGCTGATTATAAGGCCTAGTGGATGCGCAGAACGCGCTCAACTGGTCCCCCAGACACAAACTTCGATCCTGAAATCGAAAGAGTCTACCTCCAAGCTCTGAGAGCAAGAAGGCAGCTTAACTTCAACATGGCGGCAAATCATGACCAAATTGGAGGAGGTGCAGTGACTCAGTACACAATGGGAAGGATAAACAGACCACCAGCCACACCAAGACGAGGGCCAGTGGTTCTACCAATCTAACTGCAGAACTCTAGCCGATTGGCAAAAGGTAAAACCTTCTCACCAATCCAATGCAGTTAGAAATCACCCTGCAGTACTTTTTCAGGTGCAGACCCATCAGATACATTGGACCATGTACATCGCTTTCTTGTACACTGGACTCTTGGTTTATCTCAAGGATGGAGGAGTACGCCAGATTGAGCCTGTTCCAGCACAGCTTGTCAGGAGAAGAAGCCTCGAAATGGTTCCACAGACTACCGCCAGGCATCATTACCACCTGGGAGCAGATGATGGACAAATTCTACGAGAAGTACATTCCCATCTCCCGGACACGACAAATGATTGCCGACCTGATGGCATTCAAACAGAAGGGTAATGAGACAGTCTGTGAGGCGTGGGACCGATTCAAGGAGCTACTCCGACAGTGTCCTCATCATGGTCAGGACTCACTTCACTAGCTCAGGGATTCTTCCAGGGGTTGAAAGACGAACACGAGGCGAGATAAGATCCGGCATAGGAGGAAACCTGCTAGCAAAAAGTGGGGAGGAGTTCATGGCAGCTATGGAGTCCTACTGAGGAGCTTCGTCAATGGAGCAGCAGTGGAGGACGAGTATTTCAATAGGTCAGAGTTCTTCCCGAGCTCCAGACCCAATGATGGAACAGCTAGCCGCTGAGCAAGCACAGATGAGGACCACGATGGGAAGCATGGCGAAGATGCTCGAACAGCTCACCATGGGGCCAACCACCAGGCAATCCGCCAAGAAAATCTCTACAAACGAAGCTTGCTGCTCTCAATGTGGGGATGCACACGACTATGAGGACTGCCCACAAGTAGCCGAGATAGGCCAAACCGAGGAGGCCAATGTAATAGGCCAGTTCAACAACAGGCAACCCTGGGTGCAGAATCAGCACCAAAATCTGAGGTATGGAAATCCTAACATGCACTTAATTCACATCAATTGCAGCCTCAGAGGAGCGAATCAGGGGGGACCACCCGGTTTTTCAAGGCCTCAATATAATCAATTCCGGCCACAGCAACCTCAAGCTCAGCAACCATCTTTGAGCTCAAACAATGCAAATTAAAGGAGATGGTGGATAAGCTGATGGCTTCTCAAGAACAGCAACGGTAATCAACCAGAAACTAGAGAACGCCATGGTGGAGATGCAAGGAACAATGAGTCAGTTGACTCAATTCCTCATGCAGCAGAGACCTTCTGGATCATTGCCTTCCCAACCAGAAACCAATCCAAAAGAGCAGTTGAAGGCAGTGTCGGTCTCAGACGAAGACTGCGAGGATTCTGAAGCAGCAGCAGTTACCCTGAGAAGTGGGAGGAATTTAAAAGACCAAGTGGCAGGAAGCCGTACTGATGAAGAGACCGAGCCTCTTTCTAACACCGCCGGTGCACCATCAGGGCATCCCGCCCCTCCTGAGGTAGTTTCTGAGGAGACCCAGGCTCCTATTCCTTCTTCCTCTCTTTCTACTGCTGTTAAAAATAAAAAGGGGAAAATATCTGCAAAGGAACTTCCATTTCCAAACCGACTCAAAGAGCGAGAGCTCGATGACAATTTGGAAGATTTTTAGATGTTTTTAGAAAGCTGACTATTAATATCCCTCTTATTGATGCGATTAAGCAGATGCCGAATTATGCTAAATTTGTAAAGGATCTGATTTCGAATAAGAGGAAATATAAAGAGAAGGACACCATCCAGCTGACCGAAACTTGTTCAGCAGCTCTCCGACAGATGCTGCCTCCAAAGCGTGGTGATCCTGGTCAGCCCATCATCCCCTGTTCAATTGGAGACATGGATTGCGGATACGGTCTCTGCGATCTAGGAGCGAGCATCAACCTGATGCCATACACCATGTTTAAAAAGCTTCATGCAGGTGAGCTCGTTCCCATTCATTTCAGACTCCAGTTGGCTGATAGATCATCGATCACACCCAGAGGTATGGTTGAAAATGTAGTTGTTAGTGTGGGTAAGTTTTTCTTCCCCGCTGATTTTGTGATCCTTGACATGGATGAAGATGTTGAGGTACCTCTGATTCTAGGTAGACCTTTCCTCAGAACTGCAAAGACTGTTATTGATGTTGACAAGGGAAGATACCTTGAAATTCCATGATGAAGAATTAAGCTTTGACATAAATAAGATTATGCGGAAAAACACTTCTTCTCAAGCTGTTTTCTCTGCTGATTTACTTGATAATTCTTATGATCTTGATGATGACTACACCTATAGGAGTACTGATTTTTGATTCTTGTTTAAGTTTTCTGATACTTTAGAACAGGTAATAAGTCGATCCATTGAGGATGACAAAGACAGTCTTGAGATGGCCTCGGTCGTCCAGCAGCTGAATCACGGGAAATCATACTTTCGTTCCTCCTCTCCTCCTGTGGAAAAGTTGGAACGATCCATCCAAAGACCCATACCTTCAATAGAGAAGCCTCCTACCTTGGAACTTAAATCTCTCCCCTCCCATCTCAAATATGTTTTCTTGGCAGAGGGTAACACCCTGCCTGTTATTATCTCTGCATCTTTGTCTATTTTGCAGGAATCTAGACTTCTGGAGGTGCTAAAGAAACATAAGAGTGCCATGGGATGGACAGTTGCTGACATCAAGGGGATTAATCCAGGTTTCTGCACACACGGATTCATATGGAGGAAATTACAAGGCAGTGAGACAGCCTCAGAGAAGGTTGAATCCAAATCTAAAGGAGGTGGTCAAGGCCGAGGTACTAAAGCTTCTTGATGCAGGTATTATCTACCCTATTTCTGACAGCCAGTGGGTATCTCCAGTCCAGGTTGTTCCAAAGAAAGGGGGGATAGTTGCAGTGCCAAATGAGAAAGGTGAATTGGTACCCCAGAGGCAAACCACAGGTTGGAGGATGTGCATCGATTACGGCGCTTGAATGAGGCCACAAGGAAGGACCATTTCCCACTACCATTTATTGATCAAATGTTGGAGCGGTTAGCAGGGAAAGAGTTCTACTGCTTCCTTGATGGGTACAGCGGTTATTTCCAGATTCCCATTGCACCAGAAGATCAGGAGAAGACTACCTTCACCTGTCCTTATGGTACTTTTGCTTACAGGAGGATGCCCTTTGGTCTCTGCAATGCTCCAGCCACATTTCAGAGATGTATGATGGCTATTTTTAATGAATTTATTGAGAAAAGTATTGAAGTGTTCATGGACGACTTCTCTGTCTATGGACAAAGCTTTGATTTGTGGAGCAATTAGACCAGATTTTGGCTCGCTGTGAGGACACTAACCTTGTGCTGAATTGGGAGAAGTGCCACTTCATGGTACAAGAAGGAATTGTGCTTGGGCATAAGGTGTCAAAAGAAGGCCTCCAGGTGGACAAGGCCAAGATCGAGGTAATAGAAAAACTGCCCCCACCAAATTCAGTTAAAGATGTAAGATCTTTTCTTGGTCATGCAGGGTTTTACAGGAGGTTTATACAGGACTTTTCAAAAATTGCTAAACCCCTGTCAGACTTGCTTCAGAAGGACATCAAATTTCAGTTTACAGAGGAGTGCTTGACAGCATTTCAGACTATCAAAGAGAAGCTCTGTTCAGCACCTATTGTGGTCCCACCGGATTGGTCTGAACCATTTGAGATCATGACGGATGCGAGTGACTATGCTGTTGGCGCCGCATTATGTCAGAAGAAAGATAAGATGCTGAGGGTAATCACTTATGCTAGCAAGACCTTAATTGATGCACAGAAAAATTATACTACTACAGAGAAGGAGTTGCTAGCTGTGTGTTTGCTCTGGACAAGTTTCGACCATATCTGCTTGGCAGCAAGGTAATAGTACATACAGATCATTCAGCCCTCAAGTACCTTTTTCAGAAAAATGAATCGAAACCAAGACTTCTGAGGTGGATCCTACTTCTCCAAGAATTCAATTTAGAAGTTGTGGATAAAAAGGGGAAGCTGAATGGAGTTGCTGATCATATCTAGACTTGATATCCCTGATGATGGAATCCCGATCAACGAATTCTTCCCTGATGAGACGGTGTTCAAAATTGGAAAGGTAGATGAACCATGGTATGCTGATTTAGTTAATTATCTTGCTACTGGTTTAATTCCTCATGACTACAGCTATAATCAGAGGAAGAAATTCTTGTCAGAAACCCGCCATTATATCTGGGAGGATCCATATCTGTTTAGGATCTGTGCTGATGGCTTGATGAGGCGATGTCTTCCAGATAAGGAGATCCAGAGTGTCATCGAATTCTGTCATGCTAAAGAGGCAGGTGGCCATCATGGTTATACAAGAACAGCTGCAAAGATATTGGAGTGTGGATTTTACTGGCCTACTCTTCATAAAGATGTCCACCATTTCTGTTCCCATTGTGACCCTGTCAGAGGATGGGAAACATCTCCAGAAAGCATGAGATGCCTCAGAAAGGTATTCTTGAGGTAGAACTTTTTGATGTTGGGGCATGATTTCACAGGCCCTTTTCCTCATCTCATGGAAACCAATACATCCTGGTAGCTGTAGATTATGTCTCCAAGTGGGTAGAAGCTATTCCATGCCACAATGCTGATTCCAAAACAGTGGTGAAATTCCTGAAGAAACATATTCACCAGATTCGGGGTGCCCAGGGCAATTATCAGTGATGGTGGCTCCCACTTCTGCAACCGAGCATTCGACTCCTTAATGACTAAATATGGGGTGACTCACAAGGTGGCACTACCTTACCACCCCCAAACTAATGGTCTTGCAGAAGTGACCAATCGTGAGCTGAAATGGATCCTACAGAAGACGGTAAGTGCATCAAGGAAGGATTGGTCAGTTAAACTAGATGATGCTTTGTGGGCATACCGGACTGCTTTCAAGACCCCTATAGGTATGTCTCCTTTTAAACTTGTGTATGGAAAAGCTTGCCATCTTCCAGTCGAATTAGAGCACAAAGCTTACTGGGCATTGAAAGCCCTGAATTTTGATATGCACACTGCTGGAGAGAAAAGAAAATTTCAACTATCTGAACTTGAGGAACTCAGAGAGCAAGCCTATGACAGTTCCCGAATTTATAAGGAGCGCACAAAGAGAATCCATGATCAGATGATTCATAAGAGAGAATTCAAAGTAGGGATCTAGTGTTGCTCTATAATTCCAGGCTGCGCCTCTTTCCTGGTAAGTTGAAATCACATTGGGCAGGTCCATTCAAAGTTGTGGGGATCACTACTTATGGTGCTTATGAGCTAGAGAATAAGACAGGAGAAGTATTCAAAGTAAATGGTGCTCGATTAAAGAAGTACCTAGGCGATACCTTTTCTCAGCCTCCTGCACCAGGTATATCCTTGATTGAAAGCTCCAATTCCATAAATTCTATCTCTTCTATCTGTTGCAGCACCACCTCCCAAAGCATCCAAAAAGCCGCGCCAGCAATGGTACTTCAAACTGAAGAAAGCTATTGCTAGCTGCTGTGGCGGCCCTTCTTGACCTTATCTGAAAAGTCTAGCCAGAGACTTTAACTCCGGGCAGCTTGGTGGGAGGCAACCCACCGGTTTGTATCTCTTCTTAGTTAATTATTTCCTCTTTGTTCTTATTTAGCAGAGTGTTAATCACTATTGTGCAAATCGAACGAGCCATGGCTCTTACTTTATAACTAATGGTTTTATCTGTTCCACTTGAGTTCTTCTGGTTTTGCAGATTTAATCTTTCAGGTAACCCACTCTAATGCTAAACTGAACTCAAGTGTGAGGAAGAATCATGGCAATTTCATCAAGGATCAGGGAGTCCTTCAACACTCATGCTATTTAAGTTCTCCATTTTGTGTGTTTTGTTCTTTGTGATGGCTCGCACTCGAGGTGGTCCTGCCTGTAGAGGTTCCTCTTCGAGGAACCCACGCCCTGACGACGAGTCAGAGCCGGTCGAGTCACCACTCCGAGAGGATGGTTCAGATCCGCTACCACCAGGGCTTGGTACGACAGGGTGGCGCCTTCGTCATAGAGAGACGCATTACAGACGAGGCAGTAGCTGAGACCGGGCTTTCTGCCATATTCGAGGGTATTGGCGCCAGCAGTATCCTGCGCATGGGCGTGGGCGTTTTCTCCCCAGAGCTGGTCCGCGAATTCTACGCCAATGCTGTGGCGTCAGACACGACACACCGCATTACTTCATACGTACAGCACTATGAGGTGGAGGTAACCCCTGAGACCCTTTCTGCTCTATTATTCCTCCCAGACGACCATGAGGCATGTAGATTTTTCGGAGGATGCACTTAGGCAGAGTAAGTCTAGGTGGTTACTAGAGGTCGGGAGTACTACTCGCCGACGAGGTGAGGAGACAAGACTGTATTACCATATGCATTCTCCCATCCCTTCAGCAGAGGACCCTAGCTGAGATCCTCAGTCATCAGATCCGGCCTCAGGCTGGGAATGATGCTTCTGACGAGGATTGTGTCCTCCTAGACTACCTCCTCGCCTCACCACATCAGCCAGCCCAGCAGCTCTCCCTCCCTTTCATCATGTTTAGGCAGCTGCATAAGGTCGTCACTATCTGTGGACGAAGAAGAAGAAGATCACCCCCATCTTCCCTATACTATCTATCATATTGTCTCTACCCTCCCCGAGGAGATCTTCACTGATATAGATGTGAGGGAGGGTGAGACACCCCATCTCCCTTACGACCTTTAGGAGATGGGGCTTCATGCGCCTTGACGACGGCAGCTGGGTGAAGGGCAGCTCGGGCCTAGGATCTACGGGTACATCTGCGAGCTCCAGCTCCAACCTGCCACTGCTACCATGGCGCCCCCCACAGTCCCTGTGATGAGTGTTCCCCCAGAGATACAGACCATGATGGACTCCATTCTCCAGCAGCAGCAGAGGATGGAGCAGAGATTCGGGGGTATGGAGCAGCAGTTCGGTTCTGTACAGCAGCAGGTTGGGGAGGTCCAGCAGCGCCTGGTGCGCATGGAGGGACATATAGATGAGATCCGCCAGACACAGGGCACCCTCCAGGCAGAGCAGATCTCCATCGCTGAGCGTTTAGAGCGCAGTGATGCTTTACACAGAGAGGCTGCTAGGTACATGGCAGATGCATCCACTCAGCAGGCCCAGAACTACCAGCTCATGCAGATGCTCGTTGCCCAGTTGGGAGCGAGACCACCACACCCACCACCACCACCACCACCGCCTCAGTGACAGCCACTATTTTTACTGCTTTCTTTTCTTGTTTGTGATTTTTCTGTACGTTCTTTTTTTTTCTTTGCCTTTATTTTTACTTTGGTTTGTTAAGCCTAACGGAAACATGGGACTGCAGGTGAAGTGGTATTAGATATTCAGCAGTATTTTAAATTCTAAATTGCTAAAATTCTTGTTTCTCTGAGCAGTGCGGCGTTCTAAAATGTTTACATGACTCTCTACTGCGAAACAAATGGCTATAAGTACAGGAAATGGAACACACTACTTGCGAATGTCTGCTAAGCTTAAACTATGGGGAGTATTTCTCAAAATATCTCATTCGATTCAAAATATCTGTAGTTCGAGTTAATGCATATTCTGTGTTCGAGTTAATGCCAGTGAAAATATAGCAACTCTTAATCTGCACACAACGTATACTGTCTGTGACTCATAAGGAATCTCTCCACCCCTGCCAAACTCCAAGTGTGAGGAAGAACATCTTCCTCAATCCGTATCACCAGGGGAGTCTCAGTTCATAATTTCACTTATTTATTGCTCCACATTTGTTGCGTTGAGGGTTTATTATGGCATATGCATCTATTATGAGTATAGCATGTTTTGAAAGCTCTTTTCTCTGTTTATCTTCTTTGACCAATGAGGACATTGCTCATCTTAAGTGTGAGGAAGGAGAGACCTTTCCCTGAAAACATGCTACTTGTTCTTTAATGCCACACTTGCTTTTTGCTTCTCTAATGCCTGTGCACAACGAGTGTCGTTAAACCAAAGTGAAAACCGTTGGAATCTTTTTGTTTGATGAGGTTTGTATAAAAATAGTTTTATTTAAAAATACTCTCTTTCACTAAAAATCTGGTAGATTGGCTAATTGTGGAAACCAGATTATTTTAGCCTGGGATTTTGGAAATGAAGTGAATGTTTGGAATGAAAAAGGGTAAGGCAAGGTACTCCACTGATCAAAATTTTTTTTCCTAACAATAGCAGGCCTCGTCTATCCGGTTATTAAGTCTTAAGGGTGCCTTATCACCTATCTACCTAAGGTCTCGTGATCTGGGATAGTTGGCCCAACACCGTTACATGGATAGAGAGAAAAGTCTGGATTACGGAATAAACTCTGCAATTCACAATATTTCGTTTGTTTTGTATATAATTCTTGGAAGAAGAATATTTTTGCATGTGAAAGAAAAGAATTCATTGCAGTTTAATTTTTGTTTTTGATCATGAGTACGTGGTGTTGAAAGGTATTGCGGAATAAGGCATTACTTCACACCTCTTGTCATCCAAAGGTTAGAGAAATGAAAATGGTGGAAAGTCCCAAGCTAAGTTAACTTGTTTTCTACAATCTAGTTTCTCTATGCTTTTACAAAAATTGTTCCTGCTTCACTGTTTGTGAAAACCTACCTCAGAGAGCGAGATTATCTTTCATTTATCACTTGGTTTGATTTCGCCCTGCACTTGTTTAAAATTTGAGATTATTTGAAGGTTTTAGAGATATTCTTATTCCTATTTTGCTTGAGGACAAGCAAAAGCTTAAGTGTGAGGAAGTTGATAAGTGTGAAACATATAGGCTTTTTAGGGTTTAAATACCTTATAATTTGTAACAATTCAGGCAATGTTTCCCACTTATTATGTGTTTCCTAAAATTGATGCTTTGATAAGAATTGATGTATTATATATGTTAAATGCAGGAAAAACCCAGGAAATAAAGATTATACATCATAAGGATTACAACACAACAAACGGGGAACAAATTAGGAGAAGAGACAAAAATTGGTCTTGTCCGGATCAGTTTGGCCGGACACAAAGCCGGACATCTCTTGTCCGGATCTGATTGGGCCGGACGCAAGCCGGACATGACTAAAATTTCAGATTCGAGAGTTCGCGTTTTAGATCTAGAATTCTGTGTCACGTCCGGATCCGGACACAATCCGGACACGATCCGGACGTCACACAGAATTGAAAAATAAAAATCCACGCACCGATAATTAGCCTTTCGGCTAATTATCGAACAGACAGGCGGCGAATAAACGGGAGCGGCGCATTAATGAAGAAGACTCCAAGCTCAACCAAATTTTTCTCACCACTATACCAAACTCCCACTAATTGTGTGTTTCCCTTCTAACCCTAATAAACCCCCCTTCTACCTTCATTCCAACTCGCACCAGACTTCACAGTCTTCCCTCCTCTCTAATCCTCTCACTCACCATACGCTTCATCTCCATTCATTCTTCTATCCCCTCCATAAACCTGCATAACTCATTCACGATTCAATCACAGTTCATCTGCTATCTCAAAACACCTTCGTCAACCTCCGCTCATATCCAGTTTCAGTTTCGCGACATTTTAGCCTTGTCCGACCCTTGTCCGGATCCAGACAGGCTCATTCCACCCACGTCCGGATCACGTCCGACCTAGACAGATCCGGACATCTCACGTCCGGCTCTGTGTCCGACCCTACACAGCCGGACACCTCACAAATTCGCCCAAACTTTCCATTTTCGCCCCATTTCACCCAATTCACTCCATTATCACCGAGATCAACCTTCGAGCTAGCACGGAGCAAGGACAAAGGACGGAGCGAGCAAGAAGATCTTCGTAACAGATGATTTCTTCTAACTCTCTCTCATTTATTGTAATACCCCAACCCGAAATCCAATAAACTGAACGGCGATCACTCCCAAATAAAGTACAACTGCAGCGGAAATAAATACCACAACCGGGCGGTATCACAATGCCGTTGGCCACCCTTGTGACCAACTAGGCTAAGTCCAAATACAATCCTCAAATGTCACGGTCTGGAATACAGATACAACCCGAGATACTAGGAATCAAACTCAAAGTACAATACTGAAATAAAATGATTAACTAATAATAGACTCCCAAAGCTTGATCTACCCACCTACACTCAGTGTAGTGATCTTCTCAATCTTCAGGTACCTGAAAATGGGGGTGCCCCCAAAGGGGCTCAGCAAACAACGCTGGTATGGAAGACGTGCAGCCATCGTCTACGGGCCACACCAACTACTTTGTCGAATACATGCAGTTCATTTTTTTATAAGCTGTAAACAAGCATAATCTGATGATAACAAGTATCCACACAAGGACAATAATGTCACATAGAACAAGACACAGAAGGTCGAGTTAGCTGAACTGAAATTCTTTACTGATAGTCGGTCCACACATGGGACTGACAGTTATAACTGAATATCTGAAATAGTGGAGGTATAGTGACCTCGTCATAAGTAAGTTGGGTATAGAAACCCAGGAGATGACGTAGTCAAACCCTGAACTGAATGGCGTGGGAAATAAGAACCCACTGAGGAATAAAGTCTTCCTCGAACTGAAGGGCACACGAAGTCCCGGGTGGAAGAGTCTTCCTCCCACTGAATTTTCCGTCGCGACGTAGTAGGAGACGACCTGAGACAGGTACAACCCCGTAGCATGCATGGCCAGATCCAACTGGGCTCCTCAATCTCGAAGTATATAATTGTTAAGTGTCATATAAAGACGTTAAACAAGAACACAATGTGTATTGTCAATTATCACGTTTAGGATAATGACGTTTGTAAACTGAAGTTAGTGAGAGACTTGAGTACAGTCCTCGGTATACTGAAACGCAGGTATTTAATCCACTGGTGTAGTAGTGTTTGTATGCGTGGGACATACACGTTGTAGTCAGCAACAATCACGCGCATAAAATAATACCACAGTGTGCAAGAGTAAAACAACAGTTTACATTAATTATCTTGGTCGTTATTTCAAACAACAGATAGCACACAAGCCAATGTAATCCGTTAGAAAACAGGTTGCAAGAATCCCATACCGTTCACCGTAGACTGTACTTGTAAATTCCCGGTCAACGTCTGGTCAAACAAAGTCCTAGAATAGGATTTAACTGAAAGGGTTATTAATTATGTACCCTATATAATAACTCTATTGGATCTTTTAACAAATCTCATATTTGTATTTCATGTGAGGTTTTATTCCTTTAATTACCTCATGATTTTATGTATAACTTATTTTATTCCTTTTGATTTATTCACAAATCCTTTAATGCACATCTATGTGTTCATTGCATTTGTTGTTTATTTTATTTGTCTAGGTGACATAACAACTTATAATTTCTTAACAATATTTAAATGTCTACAATGATAAAAATCTTATAGTTTTCATTATTCCTCCTTTAACCATAAATAATATTTATTGTTTATCTTTTAATTCCTAATAACCATGTAAGCCACAGCTTTAATTCCATAATTTCCTTTAATCAAAATTCTTTCTTCTAAATCCTCCAAATATCCATATAGGACCTATATTTATTAAATCTAAATTCTTAAACTTATATTTAGGTTATTTACAAAACAACCACATTAATTCATAAACTTTACATTTAAATTCTAACTCTTTATATAACCTAATTTAATCCTTGTTCAATTAAATTACAAAACTACCACCAATAATTTTGGACATAACTTATAAATATAATAACTTTCGGAAATTACATCCTAGCCCCTCAAAATTTCGGCATGTATAATATACTTCTTATATTTGCAATCTAACCACAAAATCTTATAATCTTTACATAAAGTCTTATAAACTATAGTTTTAATTTTAATTCTCCATAAATGCTGAATATAATTAATAAATTCTTAAATTACCAAACTAACCCAACTAAATCGGTTTTGGTCTAGAACTTTCCATTAATTACATTTTCACCCCAAAACTTATAATAGTCACTAAATAACTTATAAACTAAAGTTTAAATATTTATTCTTCCAAATTTCGAAAGTAACCCCAATAATTCTCTTAATTATGAATTCGCCCATATTCAACTCCAAACTTTAATAACAACTTTCATAAATTACATAATAGCCCAAAACTTTATAAAAAGTTATTTTAGAGCTTGTTTAAATGATCTAAAATTCATAAACTTAATTCCTAACCTTATATTATTTTATATTTACACCAAACATCCCTTTGTTCTCGGCCTTCACAATATATACACTAAATTTTGTAGAAATTACATTTAAGCCATATAACTAAATTAATTAGTCATTTAAACACTAATAGAATATTTTTAACTCCCAAACTTTATGATATAAATTTATATACCTAAGTAGCTCATTAAAATCCATTTAACACATAAAGCTTTCGGCCATAATTTAAAATGAGACCATATGTTGTATAAAAGTGGATTTATATGTCTAAATGATTATAGATAAATTCATAGGAGTCATATAACTCATGTATAAATTATTGTAATGTCTTATATAAATTCTTAGCTCAAGATAGAGCATTTTTACCCAAGACAATTCGGCCTAATTTAATTTGTAACTAGAATTTTTGTGACACAAAGATGTGTTTAAGGTAAATATTTTCTATATATTATATAGATTATATTTTTGGCAAATAAAACCATGTAGGTTCGGTATTACTTTACTTAAGAGGTGTACATAATTTTGTACAATTTTAGAAGCTTAACAAAGCTTATAATATAAAGGTTTACATAGTAAACTTACTTTTAACAAGGTGGTTAAGTGCTTGAACTTCTTCTTGAATCTCCAAGCTTTCTCCAAGGTAATTTTGTTGCTCCTTTTCGGTTTTATGCAAGAGATGAAGGATGTTTAGGAGTTAGATCTCCAACAAAGATCTTAAGTAGATTTGGAAGTAGTTTTAAAGACTTTACCTTAGAACTTTCTCTTATAATTTCGGCTCACCAAAGGTAGATGAAGAGCAAGTTTTCCTTCAACAAAATGAAGAAGAAAAGAGACTTAGAAGAAGTAGAACTTGGTTACACATAAAAATGTGCTTTAAGGATTTTCAAGCTTTGAAAACTACCTTAAGATAACCTTGAGATGCTCCTTGATTTAATGCTGGTTTGGACAACCTTCTTGGAGAATAAATGTGGCCGAACCCAACTTGATATGCTAGGAAGAGTTTTGCTTCAAGACTTGCCAAGAAATGCTAGGAAATTACCTTAAGATGAAGATAGAAGTTAAAACTCCATTTATGGACTTAAGAGCTTCAAAGGAGAAGATGAAGCTAGAAGAGAGGGAAGGGAGCTTACCTAAACCGTGCAAGAAGAGGGCAAGGAAGAAAGTGAGAGCATGCTCACGTATAACATTGAAAATGCCCTTAGAATTTGATTTTCTTTTGTCAAATTTTTAATGTCATTTGACAATGCTTTTTCCTTAGTTTATTGCATGAGTTATTGGCTCAATAAATGCCTCCTTTCCAGCATTGAAATCGGCCATGATGAGGGACAAGGCAAGGTGGAGCAAAATAATGCAAACTAGAAGACAAGGTGAGAAAAGGTAAGGTATCTTCTTTTGATTTTTCTAAGTTAATGAATTGTCTTCTTCCTCATTGTCTTGCACGAATTGGAGGTCTGAATGGGGCTCAAAAACCGGCCAAGAAGAACCAAGGAAGAACATGGAAGATAGCTTAGTTTGTAAGAAAAGCAAAAAAAGGAATCTTAGATCTACTTTTGCCTTTTTGCTTTTGTTTTCTTCCTAGCTCACATGTGCTTGCTCAATGACCTAATTTCGACAGCTCTCTGGTCAAATGAGACCTACATACTTAGACATTAAGTAATATAACACATGGGATGATGAGTCATCATATTCTAAGCCTTTTATAAATTTTTAAAGCAAATTTTATACTAGTTTTTGCCCTTAAAATCGGCCCCTATAGAGAGCCTTGTTGACTAGTCACACCAACTGATTTAGAAGGTCATTTTAACCCTTTTAAGATTACCAATCGTGGCATGTCAAAAACTACAAGGTAATTGCGTAAAACGCATTTTCGTGACACCCGAAGGTGTGTTTTTGTGCTCTAAGGAAATTTTGGGAAACCAATTGTTCTCATGAGTTCCAAGTGTTGTAAACACTTATTATAGTAAATAAACATATACTAAGATGTTACATTGAGTTATATGGGGTTATATCAACCCGTGACATAAATTACGGGCCATCGGGACACTCCCGGGCCAAAAGGAGCGCTAAGAAATCCTCCTTTGGTTTTTGCTGAATTTTGAGAAACCACTTCGTGGGTTCTCTTTAGAATGATAAATAATGATGTTAGAAACTCTAGGAATTAATTTTATAGGAGTTCGTGCCACCTCGGCACTCCTCCGGACTTTTCGTGCTTTAAGGAGCGGGTGTGAGCACTCCCGAGCGTTTTGCGTATTTGACTGAATATAGCTTAGGGAATATATTTGTATATTCATATAATAATTGTATGACCATTTAGTTTGAATATTAGAGGGTCATACAAGGTCATGTTTGACCATATGCTTCTAAGGCGTTTTAGCGTTTATGGTGAAACGACTGTTTTTACGTAACGTTTTCATGCATGGGTTTGCATGCGTACGTGAAATGATTTATATTTGGATTATATTCCAATAAATAATGATTAAATAATATTATTTAGATTTGGGGTATTTCAATCTACCCCCCTTAAAAAGGACTTCGCCCCGAAGTCTCATATCTAAAGTATAAGGTTGTGGGGGAATCAAGTTCCTCTAAGTATCCACAACTCAATCTAATTTTTAGGGATCAAGTCCCAAGTCTCTACATCCCTAAGTTCATAGTGTATATCAAGTACAACAGAAATACTTGGAATGTCATAACATATACTTGCAGTGTAAAGCAAGGCAGTGAACACAATCACTTTTCATTTCAAATGGTGCAACGTAGTGCATATAATATTTCCATTGTAGTGTAATGAAGTACACACAATCAAGTAGAAGTACAAGGTACATTCAAACACCAGTGTTTCACAAGACACATAACAAGACAAGGTGTTCACTGTAAATGCACAAAAGTGCACAACTGAAATGCACAAAAGTGCAACACTGAAAGCACAAAGTGCAACATCTGAAATGCACAAAAGTGCAACAACTGAATGCACAAAAGCAACAAATGCAATGCCCAAAGGTGCAACAAAGTGCACACTAAACTCAAAAATGAAAAAGGCTCTACCCCCCAAAAAGAAGGGGTACGCCCCCGTACCCTAGACTAAGTGCCTAGTCGGTAAATAATGAGGGAAACTTCGCTCGCATATCAGCTTCGAGTTCCCATGTGGCCTCTTCCACATCGTGGTTCGACAAAGAACCTTCACGAGGCTCACAGACTTGTTTCGAGTCTCTCGTGTCTTTCTATCTAAGATTCTTTGCGGTGTTTCCCACATACCGCATTATTGGTTCTAAGAGAGTGTCTCTGTTTGTAGAACATGAGAAGGATGAGGCATGTATTTCTTAAGCTGAGACACGTGAAAAACATTGTGTACTTTGCCCAACTCGGCTGGCAAATCAAGTCGATATGCCACTAGGCCCACCCGCTCTATGATAGCGTAGGGTCCTACAAATTTCGGGCTTAGCTTGCCCTTCTGACCAAATCTGAATACACCCTTCATGGGTGAAACTCGTAGAAAATACCTGGTCGCCAACTGCGAACTCAAGGTCTCGTCGCCTCTCATCAGCATATGATTTCTGTCTGTCCTGTGCTGCTTTCATATTGTTTCTGATCTGCTGAACTTCTGCCTGACTTGCTCCAAGTACTCAGGCCCAATGATGACGGTCTCACTAGACTCGTCCCAGCAAAAGGTGTGCGGCATGGTCTGCCATATAAAGCCTGAAAAGGTGACATCTGTATAGAGGCTCGATAGCTGTTATTGTAAGCAACTCGATGAGATGTAATCTATCTATCCAGCTGCCCCTGAAAGTCCAAGCACATGCTCGTAGCATGTCCTCTAAGGTCTGAATAGTCCTCTCTGACTGACCATCTGTCTGAGATGAAATGCTGTCTAAGCTTCAATTCAGTGCCAAGTGCCTCGCGAGTAGCTCGCCAGTATCGTGAGAGAAATCTAGTGTCTCGATCTGAAACAATAGTCTTAGGTACTCCATGATGTCTGATAATCTCTGTCTCAAAGAGCTCTGCTAACTTAGGCACTTTCCAAGTGTCTTTCATCGGAATAAACCTAGCAACTTAGTCAGTCGATCAACAACACCCAAATCATTTTAAGCTCCCTCTCGTAGGTGGTAGCCCACCACGAAGTCCATAGAAATGTCATAAAACTTCCACTCTGGACTGGCATAGACTGTACCATACCTCCTGGTCGTCTATGTTCGAATTTCACTTTCTGACAAGTGAGACATCGAATCACATACTCTGTCACGTCGCCCTTCATACCACTCCACCAGAAATACCTCTTCAGATCTTTGTACATCTAGAAGCTCCTGGATGGACAGATGTGGTAGAAAGTGGGGACTCTCGAAGAATATGCTCCTTAATATCTGTGCTGTCTCTGGAATACACAATCTTCCCTCAATCTGATGAGTCCATCATCATGTAACTGAACTCATACTTTCCACCCTCAATGTACCGTCAGTCAACTTCTGACTGATCTCCATCATTCGCTGATCACTCTGCTGTGCTCTGCGTATGTCCTCCATAAGACTCGAGCTAGCCACAATGGCATTAAGAGAATATGCTCGTCGACTCAATGCGTCTGCTACAACATTAGCTTTCCCTTCCTTGTACTGCAAATCAATGTCATAATCCTTAAGAAATTCAACCCATCTCCTCTGTCTCATATTTAACTCCTTCTGGTGAATACATATTTCAAACTCTTAGGATCCGAATATACGGTCATCTGGACACCATACAGGTAGTGGCGCCAGATCTTCAAGCAAAAACAATAGCTCCAAGCTCCAAGTCATGTGTGGGATAGTTTTCCTCATGTTTCTTCAACTGTCGGGAAGCGTAGGCCGACTACCTTCCCATTCTGCATGAGTACACACCCTAGTCCCCTTCCTGATGCATCACAATAAACTTCATAACCCTCCGTGCCTTCAGGTATAGTCAAACTGTGCTGATGTCAAGGCATTCTTCAGAAGCTCGAATGAGGTCTCACATTCAGTAGTCCATGTGAAAAGTGCGTCCTTCTTCATCAACTGGTCATAGGTTTGGCTATTTTGGAGAAGTCTCTGACAAACCTCCTGTAGTACCTGCTAAACCAGGAAACTCCTGATGTCCGTAACTGTCTTTGGCCTAGGCCAAGTGCGAACTGCTTCTATCTTTGCTGGATCACTGCGATACCAGCATCTTAGATACATGTCCTAAAAAGGAAACTCTGTCTAACCAAAACTCACATTTGGAGAACTTAGCATAAAGCTGGGTCTCCCTGAGGATCTCAAGTACATGTCGAGGTGACTCTCGTGCTCTTCTTAACTTGAATAGATGAGGATGTCATCGATGAATACAACCACGGTCTATCCAACTGCTCTCTGAATAATCTGTTATCAAATCCATAAGACTGCAGGTGCATTTGACAAGCCAAAGGCATAACCGTAAACTCATAGTGGCCATACCGTGTTCTGAAGGCTGTCTTTTCTAGTCTTGCTCCCTGATGGGTATCTGATGGTAGCCTGATCTCAAATCGATCTTGAAAACACTTTTGCTCCTCTCAACTGATCAAACAAATCATCATCCGTGGTAATGGATATTTATTTTCACTGATACTGCATTAAGCTCTCTGTAATCAATACTAAACGAAGGCTTCCATCCTTCTTCTTCACAAACAGGACTGGTGCTCCCCAAGGAGATACACTAGGTCGTTGTATCCCTTGTCCAATAAATCTTTCAGCTGCTCCTTCAGCTCAGCCATCTCTGCTGGTGCCATACGGTACGGTGCCTTAGCTATGGGACCAGTACCTGGTAGTAATTCGATGGAGAACTCTACCTCTCTGGATGGCGGTAAGCTGGAAGTTCCTTTGGAAAAATATCTGGAAAATCCGACACCGCTGGCATAGCTGGATCAAAATCAGGGTCATGCTCTACATTCTGAACATAACATAGATATACCTCCTTCTGCTTCCTGACGTGCTTGTACATGGACATAGCAGATATAACTTTTATCGATGGCGCTCTAGGGCTCTGACGGTAAGATACTGTCACTCCTGATGGGCTCTTAAGCAACAGTCTGCGCTCTGCACAAAGAATGCGGCCTCTGTGCCGCCCCAGCCAGTCCATCCCGGCTATAACATCGAATCCTAGACCTCTGAACTCAATAAGGTCAATAGGAAATTCCTCCTCCTTAATACTGATAGTGGCTCCTCTATAAAGACGAGTGCAACTGATCTTCTCCTTAGACGGAGTGCCACCTTAAAATCAGGTAACTCTACTGCGTCTAGCCCCAACTTCCCCGCAAGCGTAGGCGAAACGAAAGTATGTGAGGCTCCGGAGTCGAACAGTACTAATGCATCCACTCCATTAACCGGAAAGGTACCAGTGAGATCGCGCCGCCCTTGCTGGCCTCCTCCTCAGTAAGTATACTTAAGGCACCTTCCGTCTCCTTAGCACAACCTAATAATAGAATCTGAGTAAGTACTTTGGTACATGATGGGGTCTAAAGACATTCACTTTCACAACAATAATGCTTCATTGATGAGATGATCTCCTTTCTGAAGTCCAAAAACAATTACAACACAATACTTTCTAAAAGTCAAACTTAATCTTCCTGGTCTCATGTGAGTGGTGTTTATCACTGTCGAAGGTGCTGTGTTTAGCTTACCTTTAATTCCATGGTATAGCAACCTTGACTTTCCACCCATTATTAAAACATCTCCTGAACTCAATATATTTTCTTTGCAAGGTCCACACGCTTCTGCTCGCAATAAAGGAACTCTGCGTCATCTCCAATAGACAAGATAATACTGGTATCCCCTGTTCAAGGGACCCTTTTGTTTCATCATTGTCCTGGTGTAGCCTAAACGGCCTCCTTCTTCATAGAAGTTGATGATACATAGATCAGCCCTTAAGTTGGGAACTGGATCTTCTTCCATCTGCTGAGCGGTGTAACTGCTTGTTCCACAATTTGTAAAAATTCTTCTGGAATCTTGGCACTTGAGCTCCATCTCCATTTCTTGTATCCTGGTAATTCTTGGTATAAGGATTCCAATCCTTTCCCAAGCACATCATTTTCAGCTTCATTTTGATCCTCCTGGAAATTCTGGAGTGTAGAACCCTCCTGGTCCTGCTCCTAATTCTTGACATTTTCTGATGATTGCAATTTGTGTCTCCGGTGTTAGGTATCCTTTGAGTAATATCAAACCTGGTTGGATAACCTTACATTGTTCGTTCCCTGGTTCTTGCCTTTGATAATGTTTTCTTCCAGGGAGGGCGGTGAGGGGATAGGAAAGCATATCTTATAGCTTCCTACGTGGTTTAAATTTTACTAATGAGTCTTACTAATCCTCTCCTACTCAATTAGACAATCAAGGCATGCAAGCACTCATTCACATCATTCATTGCTCAATAACGGTTCACATGGTTTAGAAATACCTGGGTTAGAAGAAGGACCAGCCTCATCTGAGCGGCCCATGACATGTAGGGCGGGTCCCGATGCTGGGCCTTTGCCCTTATACCCCTGAGCCTGGTTTGTTGATGGAGGCGAGTATCGCTAGCTCCATTCTTAGGGCCGGTGTTTGGCTTTGCTCCCGGGCGGTAGTTCCTGCTCTCCGGGTTCCGGATACACTCGAAGGCACGATGCCCGAGTATCTGACAGTAGCGGCACGTGACTTTCTCCCCTTGGCAGTCAACGCCGGGGTGGTCCTTTCCGCATTGCTTACAGTTGAAACGGCGGACATACTTCTGACCCGTGTTTGAGCCATGTCCGGAACCTAATACAATCAAGGTCAATTATACATCCCAAAGGTACTGAAGTAATCACAAAAGTCTCAAATTTAACTTAGAGTTCCTACCCTTAGATGGGTAGGTTTTCTGTGTAGTTGCTGCTCCGTGGGTCCTGACTGGGGGTTCCCAGTAGTTTGGTTCCCCTTCCCTTGATAGGACCCCTGTCCTTTCTGATAGGGTTTGTTCTTTTGTTGGAGTTCCCCTGCTTGGCATCTTCGCCACCAGGTCCGTCCTTCCTCTTTTGGAGCTCAAAGCATCCCTTCTCTTACAAGTGATCTCCACTACGGAAGCAGCATGATAGCATTCCTGAAATCTTAAGTTTTAATCTCCAATTCTCCCATGATGGGGTATAGTATGTAATAAGATTTCCAACTGATTTATGTCTTTCCTGTTTTACCTGCAAACTGGTGGGGATGATTGGTCCCATCCCAAACTGAAGTCGAGGGCTCAGTCCCCCGTAGAACCGGTCGACCAAGACCTGGTCCGAGTATCCTATGCCGGGCAATAGTCGGAGTAGCGAAGTGAACTTCGCATAGTACTCATCCACTGACATCTCCCCGTCTGCTCCAGGCGTCAAACTCCCGAGTCTTCACCATCCTGGTGTGGGCCGGGTAGTATTTGCCCCTAAGTAGTGCAGTGTAATGTCCCCAAGTAAAGGCTGGGTCATCCAGGTGGTCGGCTTTCACCATGTTCCACCAATCTCTAGCTGCATCCTTCAGATAAAAGGCAGCAAGTCTTACTTTCTCCCTAGCTGGGACTGCAAGCGTCTCGAACGCTGTCTCCATCTCCATGATGTAGGTCTCTAAGTGAGCAGGGTCAGTCTGCCCCTTGAATGCAGTTGGCCTCAGATCAGCCAAGCTCTTCACCCAGTCTCTCTCCCTGGGTGGTGGTGGTGGAGGTAGCTGCTGCTGCTGTGCAACCCCCGCCTGTGCAAAAGCCTGAGCAATAAGGTAGCAATGTCTGCCAACCTGATGTTTGGCTCCTCATCAGCCTGTCCACGTCGTCCTCTCTTCCTGACATCTGCAGGATGTGAGGTATATTAGGCACTGTGGTCAAAACTCGTCTTGGATAGTAGTCTAAGTAAACTAACTTAAACTCCTTTCAATACTATCTCTCAACCCTTAACCTAAAGTATTAGATATCCTAATCTCGGTGTATCCTTGTATCCAGAGCGAAACTACGCTCTGATACCATTTTTTTTGTAATACCCCAACCCGAAATCCAATAAACTGAACGGCGATCACTCCCAAATAAAGTACAACTGCAGCGGAAATAAATACAACAACCGGGCGGTATCACAATGCCGTTGGCCACCCTTGTGACCAACTAGGCTAAGTCCAATACAATCCTCAAATGTCACGGTCTGGAATACAGATACAACCCGAGATACTAGGAATCAAACTCAAAGTACAATACTGAAATAAAATGATTAACTAATAAGAGACTCCCAAAGCTGGTCTACCCCACCTACACTCAGTGTAGTGATCTTCTCAATCTTCAGGTACCTGAAAATGGGGGTGCCCCCAAGGGGCTCAGCAAACAACGCTGGTATGGAAGACGTGCAGCCCATCGTCTACCGGGCCACACCAACTACTTTGTCGAATACATGCAGTTCATTTTTTTATAAGCTGTAAACAAGCATAATCTGATGATAACAAGTATCCACACAAGGACAATAATGTCACATAACAAGACACAGAAGGTCGAGTTAGCTGAACTGAAATTCTTTACTGATAGTCGGTCCACACAATGGGACTGACAGTTATAACTGAATATCTGAAATAGTGGAGGTATAGTGACCTCGTCATAGAGTAAGTTGGGTATAGAAACCCCAGGAGATGACGTAGTCAAACCCTGAACTGAATGGCGTGGGAAATAAGAACCCACTGAGGAATAAAGTCTTCCTCGAACTGAAGGGCACACGAAGTCCCGGGTGGAATAGAGTCTTCCTCCCAACTGAATTTTCCGTCGCGACGTAGTAGGAGACGACCTGAGACAGGTACAACTCCCGTAGCATGCATGGCCAGATCCAACTGGGCTCCTCAATCTCGAAGTATATAATTGTAAGTGTCATATAAAGACGTTAAACAAGAACACAATGTGTATTGTCAATTATCACGTTTAGGATAATGACGTTTGTTATAAACTGAAGTTAGTGAGAGACTTGAGTACAAGTCCTCGGTATACTGAAACGCAGGTATTTAATCCACTGGTGTAGTAGTGTTTGTATGCGTGGGACATACACGTTGTAGTCAGCAACAATCACGCGCATAAAATAATACCACAGTGTGCAAGAGTAAAACAACAGTTTACATTAATTATCTTGGTCGTTATTTCAAACAACAGATAGCACACAAGCCAATGTAATCCGTTAGAAAACAGGTTGCAAGAATCCCATACCGTTCACCGTAGACTGTACTTGTAAATTCCCGGTCAACGTCTGGTCAAACAAAGTCCTAGAATAGGATTTAACTGAAAGGTTAATTTATGTTACCCTTATATAATAACTCTATTGGATCTTTTAACAAATCTCATATTTGTTATTTCATGTGAGGTTTTATTCCTTTTAATTACCTCATTTTTATGTATAACTTATTTGTTATTCCTTTTGATTTATTCACAAATCCTTAAATGCACATCTATGTGTTCATTGCATTTGTTGTTTATTTATTTGTCTAGGTGACATAACAACTTATAATTTTCTTAACAATATTTAAATGTCTTACAATGACATAAAAATCTTATAGTTTTCATTATTCCTCCTTTAACCATAAATAATATTTATTGTTTATCTTTTAATTCCTAATAACCATGTAAGCCACAGCTTTAATTCCATAATTCCTTTAATCAAATTCTTTCTTCTAAATCCTCCAAATATCCATATAGGACCTATATTTATTAAATCTAAATTCTTAAACTTATATTTAGGTTATTTACAAAACACCACATTATTCATAAACTTTACATTTAATTCTAATCTCTTTATATAACCTAATTTTAATTCCTTTCAATTAAATTACAAAACTACCACCAATAATTTTGGACATAACTTATAAATATAATAACTTTCGGAAATTACATCCTAGCCCCTCAAAATTTCGGCATATATATATACTTCTTATATTTGCAATCTAACCACAAAATCTTATAATCTTTACATAAAGTCTTATAACTATAGTTTTAATTTTAATTCTCCATAAATGCTGAATATAATTATATAAATTCTTAAATTACCAAACTAACCCAACTAAATCGTTTTGGTCTAGAACTTTCCATTAATTACATTTTCACCCCAAAACTTATAATAGTCACTAAATAACTTATAAACTAAAGTTTAAATATTTAATTCTTCCAAATTTCGAAAGTAACCCCAATAATTCTCTTAATTATGAATTCGCCCATATTCAACTCCAAACTTTAATAACAACTTTCATAAATTACATAATAGCCCAAAACTTTATAAAAAGTTATTTTAGAGCTTGTTTAAATTATCTAAATTCATAAACTTAATTCCTAACCTTATATTATTTTATATTTACACCAAACATCCTTTTGTTCTCGGCCTTCACATATATACACTAAATTTTGTAGAAATTACATTTAAGCCATATAACTAAATTAATTAGTCATTTAAACACTAATAGAATATTTTTAACTCACCAAACTTTATGATATAAATTTATATACCTAAGTAGCTCATTAAAATCCATTTAACACATAAAGCTTTCGGCCATAATTTAAATGAGACCATATGTTGTATAAAAGTGGATTTATATGTCTATGATTATAGATAAATTCATAGGAGTCATATAACTCATGTATAAATTATTGTAATGTCTTATATAAATTCTTAGCTCAAGATAGAGCATTTTTCCCAAGACAATTCGGCCTAATTTAATTTGTAACATAGATAATTTTTGTGACACAAAGATGTGTCTTAAGGTAAATATTTTTCTATATATGTTATAGATTATATTTTTGGCAAATAAAACCATGTAGGTTCGGTATTACTTTACTTAAGAGGTGTACATAATTTTGTACAATTTTTAGAAGCTTAACAAAGCTTATAATATAAAGGTTTACATAGTAAACTTACTTCTTAACAAGGTGGTTAAGTGCTTGAACTTCTTCTTGAATCTCCAAGCTTTCTCCAAGGTAATTTTGTTGCTCCTTTTCGGTTTTATGCAAGAGATGAAGGATGTTTAGGAGTTAGATCTCCAACAAAGATCTTAAGTAGATTTGGAAGTAGTTTTACAAGACTTTACCTTAGAACTTTCTCTTATAATTTCGGCTCACCCAAAGGTAGATGAAGAGCAAGTTTTCCTTCAACAAAATGAAGAAGAAAAGAGACTTAGAAGAAGTAGAACTTGGTTACACATAAAAATGTGCTTTAAGGATTTTCAAGCTTTGAAAACTACCTTAAGATAACCTTGAGATGCTCCTTGATTTAATGCTGGTTTGGACAACCTTCTTGGAGAATTAAATGTGGCCGAACCCAACTTGATATGCTAGGAAGAGTTTTGCTTCAAGACTTGCCAAGAAATGCTAGGAAATTACCTTAAGATGAAGATAGAAGTTAAAACTCCATTTATGGACTTAAGAGCTTCAAAGGAAGAAGATGAAGCTAGAAGAGAGGGAAGGGAGCTTACCTAAACCGTGCAAGAAGAGGGCAAGGAAGAAAGTGAGAGCATGCTCACGTATAACATTGAAAATGCCCTTAGAATTTGATTTTCTTTTGTCAAATTTTTAATGTCATTTGACAATGCTTTTTCCTTAGTTTATTGCATGAGTTATTGGCTCAATAAATGCCTCCTTTCCAGCATTGAAATCGGCCATGATGAGGGACAAGGCAAGGTGGAGCAAAAATAATGCAAACTAGAAGACAAGGTGAGAAAAGGTAAGGTATCTTCTTTTGATTTTTCTAAGTTAATGAATTGTCTTCTTCCTCATTGTCTTGCACGAATTGGAGGTCTGAATGGGGCTCAAAAACCGGCCAAGAAGAACCAAGGAAGAACATGGAAGATAGCTTAGTTTGTAAGAAAAGCAAAAAGAAGGAATCTTAGATCTACTTTTGCCTTTTGCTTTTGTTTTCTTCCTAGCTCACATGTGCTTGCTCAATGACCTAATTTCGACAGCTCTCTGGTCAAATGAGACCTACATACTTAGACATTAAGTAATATAACACATGGGATGATGAGTCATCATATTCTAAGCCTTTTATAAATTTTTAAAGCAAATTTTATACTAGTTTTTGCCCTTAAAATCGGCCCCTATAGAGAGCCTTGTTGACTAGTCACACCAACTGATTTAGAAGGTCATTTTAACCCTTTTTAAGATTACCAATTCGTGGCATGTCAAAACTACAAGGTAATTGCGTAAAACGCATTTTCGTGACACCCGAAGGTGTGTTTTTGTGCTCTAAGGAAATTTTGGGAAACCAATTGTTCTCATGAGTTCCAAGTGTTTGTAAACACTTATTATAGTAAATAAACATATACTAAGATGTTACATTGAGTTATATGGGGTTATATCACCCGTGACATAAATTA
Source organism: Limonium bicolor (assembly GCA_023374045.1). NCBI lineage: Eukaryota > Viridiplantae > Streptophyta > Magnoliopsida > Caryophyllales > Plumbaginaceae > Limonium > Limonium bicolor. The sequence goes on from CM041782.1 coordinate 187,522,724, forward strand.
CGGGCCATCGGGACACTCCCGGGCCAAAAAGGAGCGCTAAGAAATCCTCCTTTGGTTTTTGTGAATTTTGAGAAACCACTTCGTGGGTTCTCTTTAGAATGATAATGATAATGATGTAGGAACTCTAGGAATTAATTTTATAGGAGTTCGTGCCACCTCGGCACTCCTCCGGACTTTTCGTGCTTTAAGGAGCGGGTGAGCACTCCCGAGCATTTTGCGTATTTGACTGAATATAGCTTAGGGAATATATTTGTATATTCATATAATAATTGTATGACCATTTAGTTTGAATATTAGAGGGTCATACAAGGTCATGTTTGACCATATGCTTCTAAGGCGTTTTAGCGTTTATTATGGTGAAACGACTGTTTTTACGTAACGTTTTCATGCATGGGTTTGCATGCGTACGTGAAATGATTTATATTTGGATTATATTCCAATAAATAATGATTAAATAATATTATTTAGATTTGGGGTATTTCATTATGATTATATTGCTATGTCTAGCTAAAAGGATTTACTCTAGGGGAGGATGTTTGTAATTAGTTAAACTCTGCATTATTTTGCTGCTTGCTGAGACAATTTGGATTGTTCAGGTTAATGCTTTTAAGTGCTTTTAATAAACGTTGCTAAGTTATTATAAGCCCTCGAATCATGTTATGATCAGACAAGGTGATTAGCATTGATGGTCCTATTAACCTGTTACCTGTGATAATTGCAATCGGATAGATTACTTTAGTCACTAGGAGCTTTAGTCCGGATTGAACCAATCAGACTAGTAATTCTGAGCGATAAAAACCATCTAGATATACTTGCTAGGTCTAGACTAGAACTACATGTCCTGTCTAGATGAGCTATCTGGAATTATGACTTAATACAAATAGATAATTGAGAATTACAAGCCGATCCAAGTCTCCACTTAAGCAGTAGAATATGCTGAACCTAGCTAGTGAAACAACTCCCTGAACCTAGAGTACCGTTCACACTCTGTGAGCCTCGATTTTAAACCCTATCCTATGTTGATTAAGGCTGATTAGGATCCGATTGGGTTTTAGGTCCACTTATAGCCTAAGATTAACAACTATGTCATATAACAATAATTATTACAACCTAAGCTAGCTCACTGGAACCTATTATGAGTCGCCACCTAATTTTAACCTAGATCAAATTAGGAAAGGAGAGTTCGGGTTCGGGGGCTTGATATTCGACTTAATTAGGGTTCAATTACTTTCATTACCCTTCCTAGGTCGTTTTTTCCTCTACTTAGTTTATTTACGGCTTATTACGAGTCGTTTTAACCTCAGTGCGCGAGCTTCTGTTTTTTTTTGTTTTTAGCAGTTTTTGACAGAAAATTAAAGTGAAATTAAAGCTACCTAAACTAGGGTTTCGGAGGCAGAATTAGGTCAATTTTGCTTACGTCCGTAGCCACGGACCAAACGTCCGAGACCACGGACCCCAGTTAACCTAAATATACAGAAAAGTCGAAATTAAAGGAAAACGAAAATTTGCAAAGTCCGGGGCCACGGACAGGCTGTCTGTGGGCCCGGACATCATTAGAAAAACCTAAATTTGAATTTTTAAAATCCCGCCGCCGTCCGTGGGTGTCCGTGGTCTCGGACAACGCGTCCGAGGTCCCGGACCATAGGTCCGAGGTCACGGACCACCCACGGACAGGGGTTTTCAGAAGGTTCCCGAGGGTGTTTTGAGCTCAAATTTTATGGGTGTGTAGCCTGAAAGATGTACAAGACGTTAGTGATTGAAAGTTTTCAATTTAATTCGAATTAAGCACGAAACTTAGCAAACAAGTTATCTGACAGAGGCTTAAACAAACAGCAATACAGAAGCCCACGAAGGTTAGTTTGAGCTCAAATTTCAAGGCAAGACAGATAATACCGTGGAGAATTAGGGAAGCTGAGTTTCTACCTGTTTTACCTTCGGATTCACAACGTTTCTTCACACCGGGATTCGTCGAGTGCTTCGTTGATGGCAGACCCGAAAGGATTTCGAACCAAGCTTCTGGTTGTTGGTTTGTTCTTGCTGTTCTTCACGTTTTGTGGTGTTTTTGTGGGGTTCTGATGACTATTGGTGCTTTGGGGATTGGAAAACGTGTTTAGATGGTGATTTCGGGGGATTTTTGGTATGATTTGGGTGGCCGGGTGTGGAAAACGTGAGAGAGAGAGAGGAGGCTGCCTTTTCTGACTCTCTAGGGTTCTTAAGTATGTGAGGTTCTCCTTTTATCCAAAAACCTATCCCTTATATAGACTTCCTTAAAGATAAAGAGAATCTAGTAAAAGTAAGATTTTTCGATATTTTAACTAAGCAACTTCCCAAAGGAATTTTGCTATGAAATTTTAACCACATGTCAAGAATGGATATTATGAATTTTCTGAGGTGGAAACGAATTTTTTAAATGCTGGAGCATTTTTAAATTGAATTTCTCGTCAGATTCAGTCAGAAATTGCTAGAAATTATTGGAAATTCGAAAAATCAAAATTCCAACGCCATTATGCTTAAAATGTCATCCTCTATCATGGGTTAAAATATCAAAGCATTTCGAGCTGATTTGGGCACCCTTTGGAGGAGAGAGAAAGCCTATAGGAGAACTCAGAAGCCTTAAAAATTACGAAAAACACCCCTGACAATGACGAAACTACTCCTCAGGCCCTGGAACACGCCGATCGGGCCGGAGTCTCTTACTGTTTGATGGAGATGGCTCTCACAACCTCGTAGACCTTAACCAGAGGGTCAAAATTTTGGGTATAACAGATTGCCCCCCGTCAACTGGACTTTGTAACGAATGTGAAAAGTGGTCTGGTTGATGCTTGAGTGGTGCCCCGAAATTTTGGACTCCACAGAATCCTCCACGTTGTGTGAAACCGGGTTAACGATGCCCAGCAGTTCGGAGGCGCTGACTAAGCTACGAAGCATTGTCGAGCTTTTCTAAGGCGCTGACTACCTAAAGGTAATAATGAGGTAATGTCAGACTATTCTAAGGTGCCGACTACCTATAAGGATGATACGATGTCAAGCTATTCTAAGGCGTTGACTACCTAAAATGATGATATGCTGTCGAGCTATTCTAAGGCGCTGACCACCTAAAGTGATGAAAATGATGTCAAGCTATTCTAAGGCGTTGACTACCTGAAATGATATGTTGTCGAGCTATTCTAAGGCGCTGACCACCTAAAGTGATGAAAATGATGTCAAGCTATTCTAAGGCGTTGACCACCTATAACGAATGAGATGATGTCAAGCTATTCTAAGGCGTTGACTACCTAAAATGAAATGAAGTATGCCGAACATTCTAAGGGGTCGGGAACCTGTAATGCAAATGTAGATGTCATGCAGAAAAAGATGATATGATGATGATATGCTAACGATGCTGATGATGATGTTGCTGATGATGCTCTCGGATGCTTCTGGGGACCGAAACCCGTTCCAATGCTCCTGGTTGGTATACTATGGGGACTTATTGCCTCTGCCCACCAACTGGGGTGCTGGGATAACTTCTAGATTACCAAGGGGACTTATTGCCACTGCCCACTAGTTGCTTCTCCCAAGAAGTTGACATAAAGATGGGGACTTATTGCCTCTGCCCCGCCAACTTAGATCACGCTCTATCTCGCACTGAAGATGATACTAGGTCTCGTACTGGTCTCGCACTGGATGATGATGCTCGTCTCGCACTGATGAAACTGATGGGTCTCGCACTGAAGATGATACTAGGTCTCGTACTGGATGATGACGCTCGGTCTCGCACTGAAGAAGATGATGGGTCTCGCCCTGATAAAGATGATGGGTCTCGCACTAACAAATATGATGGTCTCGCACTGACAAATATGATGGTCTCGCACTGATGAAGATGCATGGTCTCGCATTGAAGAAGATGATGGGCCTCGCACTGATGAAGATGGTGGTCTCGCACTGAAGTCTCGTACTGAATGGATGAAGAAAAAGCTGGCTCTCACACTGATTCTAGGTCTCGTACTGAATGAAGATGCTAGGTCTCGTACTGAAAGAGGAATCTGCAGGGCCTTGCGCCGATTTTAGGTCTCGAACTAAAAATGAGTTAGGAAGATAACGGTCTCGTGCAAATGATGAGAACTGATTACTGGAGTGCCAAACATGGCAATGATGATAAGATGTACGCAATCCAGATATATGAAAGATACTCGTTCAAAACAGGAAACTGTTGGTAAAGGTGCCGAACTTGGCAATGCTTGAGAAAAACCCTGCTGAAAAAGGAAAGTGAAATGATCATTTCCTGACTAAAAATTCAAATCTGCAATTTGCTTCTTGAAAGATGAACATGCCATTGGTGGAAGTGTGTGTTTATTGTGGAGGTAAGGGCTTTTGCCGGTGTTCAGGATTTGTGGCAGACCTGGGATTGGGTTGTGATTTATGATGGGCTTGAGAGTGTGTGTGTGGTGGTAAGGGCTTATGTGTGTCTGTGGTGGGATGGTGGTGCTCAAGCTTTGGGTTTCAATTGGTGTTGACATGGCGATTGTTGGAACCAACAATTGCCCCCATTATTTTTCCGTAGGACAATCCGTGCTAGAGTTCATGGCAACCGATCGGAACGATCGATTGCCCCCAGTATTTTCTTTGATTAAACGTGCGAACAAGTCTCATCCTCACAGGGTTGAGGCTTATTCTTTGATGTGGTGCTTCCTAACCTACACTCGATGTGGTCGGTGTTTGCACTCATTTCTCGCTCATGGTCATAACTTCTAAACCATTGAATTCGATATTTGATGGATTTACGCATTTGATCTGTTACTTTCACGTGATTGGACACAAACTATCAAGTCGGAAGTCTTTAAAGCTTATAACGTGGCCATAGGGTGTGATGAAAGACGACAGGATCATGGAGGGATATTTGAGGTATGTGGAGCTAAAATGGGTGACCAAAGCTGCAACTTGCGTCTTCTCTCAGATTCATCTTCCTTGTCTTGAAGTCGTCTAACTGCTTCATGTTGACGTTGTTTTTGAGCTTCTGGACTTTTGGAGTTGTCCTTTACACCATTTCTCTTTTTTTGTCATTTGGACTTCCTCGAGGCATTTCGGGTTCACCTCTTTGTTTTATCCTTTCTTGACTTTGCCTCCGGGGTTCTTGGTTTCCCGGTTTTGGGCTTCGAGAGCTGTTTTGACGTGAGCTCTTTTGATCCTGTGTCACTTTGGGACCATTTACGGATCACTTCGTCATGCTGATAGCGGCATTGCTTCTTCGGACTGATGATAATGTTATCCGAGAGTCGGGCTCCTTGCTTCCTTTGGTCACCGGGTCGGGCATTCATCATTGGCTGGGTTATTTTGTGGTGTTCATATTATCGAAAAGGGATATATGAAAGGCTCAGCGGGGGTGCCTAGGGTTTAATGTCAGGGTTTACAAGCTTTTGGCTATGTGGTGCTGTACCTAGGTGCTTCGTCATTCCTGATAGTTATGTATCCGCTCTTTGTTACTTTCCGCAGATCTAAGCGTAAATTTACAAATTATCTTCTTCGGTCGGAGTTATTACCGTTTACCTCACCTTTGAATGTGGACTCACCGGAGTCGTGTAAAAATGACACGCTCGTTCACTCATGGTTTTCCCACTCAAGACACTCTCGTGAGATTTTCACTTGGAAACTCGTTCGCACATTTAGACAAAAGATAAAAGACGACAAACTTAAACTTAGATTGCCCCCAGTTTTGGTTTGGGGTTTGTGACAACAATTCGATAGATGTGGACTTTGAACCTCTTTGTGGGTTATTTGGATATTATGGGGTGAGTTGTGGTGTTTGGTTAGGCATGTTCAAATTTTTAGAAACAAGAGACAAGCCGTTCCATTGCTTAGTCAGAAAATTGATTGCTTCGTGAGCCTTTTCCTTAAAAAAAACTATTTTGTTTTCCTTCTTTTCTCGATGAATGAAAAATGGTTTGTACAGGAGTTGTGAAAATGGAACTATGATTTTATTTATGAATCATGAAAGAAACGTAAAGATTACAATCAGAGGTGACTGAAAACTAACTAATAAGCTACTAGGAAAATTTGAAGATGCAAGAAAACGACCTGCACACTTAGAAAAATTGGACTCCTTGCTCGAGGAGGTCTTGAATCTTATGCTTCAATGCTCGGCAATTGTCAGCATAATGGCCAGGCAACTGATGGTAGTGGCAGAATTGATTAAGATGCCTCCCCAAATGAGTGGTTCCTGGCCGAGGGGCCAGGGGCTGTAGCAGGTTTCTCTTCTGAAGCTCTTCAAACGCCTGACTTGGCTCGGCCAATGTTGGTGAACTCCCTTTGCGATGAGTCTCGGCGTGGTAAGGGTATTGTCCTAAGGTTTTGATGCGGAGATCTAGGTCGTTGAACCATATTCACTTCTGGGAAACCGCTTTGAGCGCAAGCTACTGTCTGAAGATAAGCCTTTTCTGGTCCTGGCTTAGATAATTTGGAGCCACTGCCGGAGTTTCTTGAGTACTCGAGCTCCAAACCTTCCTTATGAATCCTTTCCTCTAGAATACCGACTTGTCCCATCAACATGTCCAAACTCGGAAAGTACATAAATTTTAGCTCATGGTTGTGTTGTTTCGCATGTTCTCAATTATCATGCGGATTTGCTCCTGCTCGTCCATTCTGGTAGGCATGGCTGCAGCCTTTCTCCTCCAACGCTTGATGAAGTCAGACATGGACTCACCGTCTTTCTGTCGAGTTCCTGCCAGATCGATTCTGGTGACCTCGAGGTTCTTAGCATACTCGAAATGATTTAGGAAAGCCTCGCAAACCTCCTCGTAGGTTTTGGTATTCATCTTCTGAGTGAGATACCAACGCTGAGGAGTCTCGTCTAGATAGCGTGCAAAAACTTTGGCTTTTTGCATATCGTTGAGCCCCAAGATGGACATTTCTCGGTCGAACATAGCCAAGTGAATCTGTGGGTCCGAGGAACCCTTGTACAAAGCGAGTGCAGGCAGCTTCAGCTTTAGGGGAAGAGCAACTTCGGGATACGACGCCGTGGAGAAATAATCGAAGCCAGCTGGTTTGTTGGTTTTCTCTATGCGCTCAATCCTTTTCAAAACCCTTTTGACCTCTGCAGCTAGCTGGTTGTCAGGAACATCCTTCCCCATACGTGTTGAGGATCTTGGGCCCTAACAGAGTCAATCTCGATGTAATTACGATTAAGATTTTCATCCACAAGCTTTTCCAGAGTGTGCTGGTTTGTCTCCTGGAGATTAGCCTTACTCCTCAGTTCCTCGACAATGGACTCCAAGACCTTGTACCCTTGCAGCACAGCGGCCAACTGGGCCTCGGTGTTGATCGGATTTCCTCCTTCTGCCATATCTGGATTCGGGCTTGCCTGTTTCCAAGAAGTCCATTATTAGCTAACAAGAGGAAGTGGGTTGAAAGACACCAAGGTGATAATGACACTTCACAAGGTAGATCGAAACAGGCTTAGGCTGAAAGCAAGTGGGCCAAGATACCCAGAAAATGAGGTGCTTGGGCTGAAGTATCTCTCAGGCTATGAACTGGAATTTGGACTGAAATGTAAACAGATGGCTTTGATTGGGCCTGAGAGGTGACACCTAGATCTAGGGTTTGGGGCTAGGGCCCGGATAAGAAGTCTACCTAGTCTAGAATGAGCCCTTGGCCGGAATGTGTTTGGGCCTGGAGTAAAGCACATGGGCTGGAATGGTCCCTAAATCACAAATGGGCCCAACTTTCTTTGGGCCAGAGAAGATGGTTGCTAAGCAGAAAAAAGATTTTGTTTTCGGGACTTGTGAGTTATTTCGAGTTCAGGTGGATTTCCTTTTTATGGGCCTAGAACTAATTGGATAATTCAAAATGGGCCAGAAGAGAAATCACCTAAGTCTAAGCTTTTGGGCCGAAGCCCGAACGACTCACATGTTAACCCAAACAGGGCCTCTGGGCCACAAACAAACAGAGCTGCCAATTCGTTTTGGGCTAGGTTGATGTAGGAGAAGTTCCTATCAATCTCTAGGCTGGGTAGTAGGCCGATCATACAAGCAAACAAAGCCCACACAAATTCAACATGTCCTCACTAGACGTTTAAGTCAAACCGGGTATGGATCGATCCGGAGGGTGCTTGGGGCGCGGGCCCAGGTCACCACAAAGGAATAGGGCTTGTACGCTATTCTCTTTGGGCTTCCCCACTCTTTTCACATCACCTGAAGGTGTGCGTCTACGGTCGGGTCTTTGACTGACCAAACAAAGGGCTAGGTAAGGGCACTGCCAGGAAGACGCTTGGGGCTAAAGCCCAGGTATTAAGGGGGTGTGGTTAGACGACACCCTCCTCTTTTCCCCCGCTTATTCACATCACCTAAAAGGTGTGAGTCCCTGACAGGGGACCCTCAAATGGGTCCCGGGTGAAATTGGTTTGTGTGGACCCTCGCTCTCATATGATGCCAAGGTGCAGAAAATTAAAGTGCGCACGAAGGTAAACAAACAGTAATAAAGCCATAAATAAACATTTTCGAGTTAAGCCCTCTTTCTTAAAATTAAACAAGTTAAAATTAAGAAGTTTCCCCAGCAGAGTCGCCAGTCTGTGAGCCTCGATTTTAAACCCTATCCTATGTTGATTAAGGCTGATTAGGATCCGATTGGGTTTTAGGTCCACTTATAGCCTAAGATTAACAACTATGTCATATAACAATAATTATTACAACCTAAGCTAGCTCACTGGAACCTATTATGAGTCGCCACCTAATTTTAACCTAGATCAAATTAGGAAAGGAGAGTTCGGGTTCGGGGGCTGATATTCGACTTAATTAGGGTTCAATTACTTTCATTACCCTTCCTAGGTCGTTTTTCCTCTACTTAGTTTATTTACGGCTTATTACGAGTCGTTTTAACCTCAGTGCGCGAGCTTCTGTTTTTTTTTGTTTTTAGCAGTTTTTGACAGAAAATTAAAGTGAAATTAAAAGCTACCTAAACTAAGGTTTCGGAGGCAGAATTAGGTCAAATTTTGCTTACGTCCGTAGCCACGGACCAAACGTCCGAGACCACGGACCCCAGTTAACCTAAATATACAGAAAAGTCGAAATTAAAGGAAAACGAAAATTTGCAAAGTCCGGGGCCACGGACAGGCTGTCTGTGGGCCCGGACATCATTAGAAAAACCTAAATTTGAATTTTTAAAATCCCGCCGCCGTCCGTGGGTGTCCGTGGTCTCGGACAACGCGTCCGAGGTCCCGGACCATAGGTCCGAGGTCACGGACCACCCACGGACAGGGGTTTTCAGAAGGTTCCCGAGGGTGTTTTGAGCTCAAATTTTATGTGTGTAGCCTGAAAGATGTACAAGACGTTAGTGATTGAAAGTTTTCAATTTGAATTCGAATTAAGCACGAAACTTAGCAAACAAGTTATCTGACAGAGGCTTAAACAAACAGCAATACAGAAGCCCACGAAGTTAGTTTGAGCTCAAATTTCAAGGCAAGACAGATAATACCGTGGAGAATTAGGGAAGCTGAGTTTCTACCTGTTTTACCTTTGGATTCACAACGTTTCTCACACCGGGATTCGTCGAGTGCTTCGTTGATGGCAGACCCGAAAGGATTTCGAACCAAGCTTCTGGTTGTTGTTGTTCTTGCTGTTCTTCACGTTTTTGTGGTGTTTTTGTGGGTTCTGATGACTATTGGTGCTTTGGGGATTGGAAAACGTGTTTAGATGGTGATTTCGGGGGATTTTTGGTATGATTTGGGTGGCCGGGTGTTGGAAAACGTGAGAGAGAGAGAGGAGGCTGCCTTTTCTGACTCTCTAGGGTTCTTGAGTATGTGAGGTTCTCCTTTTATCCAAAAACCTATCCCTTATATAGACTTCCTTAAAGATAAAGAGAATCTAGTAAAAGTAAGATTTTTCGATATTTTAACTAAGCAACTTCCCAAAGGAATTTTGCTATGAAATTTTAACCACATGTCAAGAATGGATATTATGAATTTTCTGAGGTGGAAACGAATTTTTAAATGCTGGAGCATTTTTAATTGAATTTCTCGTCAGATTCAGTCAGAAATTGCTAGAAAATTATTGGAAATTCGAAAAATCAAAATTCCAACGCCATTATGCTTAAAATGTCATCCTCTATCATGGGTTAAAATATCAAAGCATTTCGAGCTGATTTGGGCACCCTTTGGAGGAGAGAGAAAGCCTATAGGAGAACTCAGAAGCCTTAAAATTACGAAAAACACCCCTGACAATGACGAAACTGCTCCTCAGGCCCTGGAACACGCCGATCGGGCCGGAGTCTCTTACTGTTTGATGGAGATGGCTCTCACAACCTCGTAGACCTTAACCAGAGGGTCAAAATTTGGGTATAACACACTCCCAAAACTATCACTTTACTTTATCTTCTATTTACTTTCCTGTTATTTATTTGCAACCCAAAACCAAAACAAAAACCCCCTTTCGAGTTAACCAATACCTAAGGCTAGACTTACTCATCGAGTCCCGTGGATTGACACCCCGGTCGCTTCTTAATTACTATACTATTTCGACCGGGATTTTTGCAACCTGACGATATATCAAACTATTGAATTCTAGGATTATTTCTTAGTATTTAATATACCAAATATTATCGTTTGCAACGACTAATTGTCGATAGCATGGAGATTGATTAGATACACAACTTAAATGAGAAGTGCAATAAAACAACAATCCACAAATGAACAATAACAGTCTAAACACAATACATGGCTTAGAAGCCTCCCTTAGGTAAGTGAGTTAGATTTTAACCCCTTAAGTCCACATTCCTCTTATCCTCATATTCGCCAACCGTTCTCCTATTAGACTGGTTAGCCCTTAGTTTGTTGCTTATTTTTGTAGGGCTTGGATAACCCTAGCCGGCAGCAGTACACTCACTAGTAGAAAAAATATTATATAACACGCATTTTATAACACGGTCATAACATAATGGTGTTATAAAATTTTTTACAACTCGGTTGTGTAACATAACCGTGTTAAATTATGTGAAAGAAATAATGTATTGCTGGAAAATTGATTTTTTAACACGGTTGTACCTAACCCGTGTTATAAGTTATTAGTATATAACACGGTTATTTAGAACTGTGTTATAAATCAGCTTTTATAACACGTTTGAATATTGGAACCGAGTTAAAAACAGTAGAACACCTTTTATAACACGGTTTCTTATAACAACCGTGTTATAATCTTCTTTAATTTTTCGCAAATACATTCTTTCCCCCTCGACCATCTCCTCGCTTCAGTTCGAACTCCGCGAAATATTTTCTTTCCCCCCTCTACCGTCTCCTCGCTTCTCTGTCTCTCTGTTTGAACTCCTCCATTCCCGTCAAGCTTCATCTTTGTTTCTCAGTTCAAGCTCCACCATCTCCTCCGCTGCCCCAGTTCACGAGAGAAGAAGCCAGACACGAAGACGAACCGAATAATGGGTTGCAATGGTTCCTTCACGAATTTCAACCCTAACTCGCGAAGAACACACACACAGCGTCTCTCTTCATTTCCTTCACGAATTTCAACCTAACTCGCGAAGTAACCACCCCCCCCCGTCTTCTTCTCCCTAGTCTTCTTTGATTTCTTTTCATTACCCACCTCCAACTCTCGTTTTCCTTCACCTAGAAGAACCCAGCCTACGCCTTCATCCTTCCTGCTGCTTCTTCTTCGATTTTTCATCCGCCTCCATCCCTCTCGAGACCCAGAACCCAAGCAACCAGAGAAACCCCCTCACACCAGAAACTTCTTCCACTCGAGCCACCACGAAAACCTCCTGCTCGAAGAGCCTGAAATCTCCATAGTTGTTCGCCGAAGGTTTCATCTGCCTCTTGCCGCTGCTCTATTTCTCCATTTTTGTTTTCAAAAGAGAAAGTAGCATCACGTATCTCCCTCTCCTCTGGTTTTGTTTTCTAATTTTTTTCTTTTCGAACGGAGAAACCTCTCCTTCGATCTTGGTTTCAAATTTTTAATCACCGATGAACTCCTTAAATTAAAGGGTGAGGACTAGAAGATGATTTCATTGGAATTTTCCTGATGTCAGTGTCATCTCTTCCCCTGTCATTTCTCGCATTTATCTTATTCTGTTTGATAATTCACTCGCATACCTCATTGAATACCAGATTCACCATGGGTTTTGGGTTCAAAGGGTCGAATGGAGTCAAGTTGCAGATTCGGGAATTAAGTTCCTAGCGAAAATATCTCTACCTTTCTCTTCATTTTTACTGTCGTTCGAAATGCATCTATGAAGGTTTATTTTCATGCCAATGAGTGGGATTTTCTTAAATAGAGTATTATTGCGATTCCCTTCACCACTGCACCTGGTATAATCGATTTCACATTGAGTTTTGTCTTGAAATAAGCCTCGGTAATCGAATCTAACCCTGGTTGAAGCCGCATGCCTGTCATCGGTTATGTTTTGGTTCACCAATTTGTTCCATTGCAATTAAAATCTACTGCCTCTGTAAGGAGTTCTGGTTATGTTTCATCTTCAGCGCGCAAGCACCCTTGCCTTCTCATTCAATACTTCATCAATCCGTTTTTTTTGTTTTGTAATCTATCAATCTTGTGTTTTGTTGTGTTTTGTTATATTTCTCCATTTTCATTGCAGGACCTTCCGATGTCTTCACTTTGGTAACACCTGATATCATCTATTCCTGAATGCTTCAAGCATCTCATGTTTGGTCCAGTAGTTATTTTTTTGGTTCCTGCTTTGGGGTTGTAAAATGCTCTGCGCTTGGGTATTGCATAAGCTCTTGCGTTCTGTCTCTTTCTGTGCAATGGTTGGTGAGTGTTTCAAGTGTTCTCTTATATATATCTCATTTTAGCAGTGTTCAAATTCGGTGGTAAGGTTTTCGCTCCAACTCTCTGATTATCTGGAGTACATGTGTTTATTATGTTCTCAGGTTTTGGTTTAATTAGCTCTGGATAGTCTGGCGTTGTTTTCCTCTTAGAGTCTTTAAACAACAGGGAAAATAAAAAAAGGCTTGGAATTGTGTACTCGGATTTGATGTTGTAGATTGTTTAACATTTGACTAGGATTTAAGGTGTGTGATTAACGAAAGAAGGTGATTATGATTTCTTTGAGTTGATTAATCGTATATGTTCCTTGTATTAGCTACTATGGATGTTGCCGGTGGATGCAGACCTGAGTTGTGTGTTTTCCAATATATGATTCATGTGCAAATATTTCTTGACCCTCTGCCTTCGTAATTTGACTGAGGTACCTACATAATTGGAGCTTTGGACGAGGCTTGAACATGTGGACCGCTTGGGAGGCTGCCTACAGTACCCGGAGGCTCATTAAATTGGTTGATCTAGGGTTGGTGTCTTTTCTGATATTCAGCAATACTACTTTTGCTAGTCTCAGTCTGTAACTTGGCAATGAATGTATGCTTTCTATAAATATTTGTTGTGTGTGTAGTTGATTGATTTGGCCGAGCTTGCCATCATTACCGACAGTTATGGTTTGGATGTGAATATTATTTTTCTGTGGTCATTCTTGTTGTGTTGTCCTAACAAGATCTAGAGTTCACCAGTTGTTTCTCTTTAATATTTAGTCACAGTTTGTCTCAACTAAACTTGCATTGCCAGTTCAATTCGGTTAATTAACTGTGGAGACTCTTGAACTCTTTTAGACTAATATAGCTATTAGTTCTGCACTTCCCGCTCAGGGGAATTTTCCCTGGTAACAATCTGATTTCAGTGAAAATATATCAAGCAACAAAGGTCTGTTTGGAACAACATTTTGATTTCTGCTCAGCTTCTGCATTTAACATTTGTTGCATGATTACAATGGTACTCCTTTTTTTCTTGAACTAATATCCAATATGCTCATGAACATTTTATTTAACATAAACTTGAGTTTCTGAGCAGAAGAAATTACCAGTACTATCTCGGTCGAACAATCAGATGTGCATTTCTTGGTCTATTTTAGGACCCTTCTAGTGTCTCTTTCTGTACCTGTTTTTAAAAGCCTTGTTAATAGGATGTTTTAAATAGAAAGAGCATGGTACATGTCTCCTGTTGCTGCTGTTTTAACAAACAGTTTTAGCTTTAATGCACTGAAAATTTCAAATAGCATATATATTGTATAACTTCTTAAAGAAGTCTTGTTTACCTTATCAATAAAGTTGGGGTTTCATGTTTTCAATTTCAGAAATTGCAGAAATTCTGTGAAAAATATATGCACTTTCAGTTGTTAAAAAAAAGTATAATCTGATCAGTTAACTAAACTGAATCCTCTCTATTAGCTGATTTTTCCAGAACCTGTCACAGTATAATCTGATCAGTACTTACCCGCAATAAGCAACCTTCCTTAATTTGTTGGGGATGTAGGCTAGATCCCCCCACGCCATCCTTAATGTGCCTCCCACCTCAAACAGTAGTCCAGGTGGTCGAGTCGTTTTGTTGACTCTAGGCGACGAGTCCGAGGACAAGTCTAATTTGGAAGTCGGATCTGATTCAGATACCGACCTCCCCTAATACACATGTGCCGGTACCATTCCGGATTCCTCAATCCCACCCCAAGTTATGGTTAGTGAAAGTTTTACAATTCATGTGTTAGTTAAACCTTAACGGGTATTAACCAACAGTCACCGAAATATAGTTCTCTTCTCAATTCCACAAATACCAAACTTAGTTAGTAACTAGTCTCCAGTCGCGTGGGTTAGTGTAAAGAAAACACACACACAAGAGTAATAAAAACCGGTTGCATGCTTTATCTTGTCTTAGTCATAGCAAATAAACAGATAGCACGCAAAGCCGAGGGACACCCATTAGCAAGCAGTCACAAGAAAGACTTGTACCGTTCACCGTCGGCAATTGTTTGGTTTATCTCCTTCCAAGTCCCAATCACAAGTCAAAACATTCATTCAGTTTTAGGTTATTATTTAGCTCAACTTAACACAATTTACTTAACCTCCTAGACACCAATATTTACCCATTGTTAACTAGGTCCTTATGGTTTTAACTTAAACTTTCAAGTGTATCATTCTACCATTACCTATATATTGTTCACCCACCTTAGTAGCTTACACCCACCAAACATGCCCTTAATAACTTATAACATCAATACCTAACCATCCCCACCATTTCCTAACATTTCCAAGCTTAAACATGATTTTTAGAGTGGTCCGGGACTGGTCCTACCTTAAGTCCCGGACCAATACTTGGTGAATTCTCTCGATTCATTTTATGTTGTGGTCGGGACTTCATAAAGACCTAAGTCCCGGACCATTACAAGCTGAAAACTCTCGGGTGATATTCAAGGGGTGGCCCGGGACTTCTTACAGGACTTAAGTCCCGGACAATGTGCAGGTTATACTCTCGGCTCTAATTTAGGCATGGTCCGGGACTTCACCCTGGACTCAGGTCCCGGACCAGCTGCAGGTTATTGCCCTTTATATTTTTCTAAGTGTGATTGCACTTGTTCTCTTCATCCATGCTTTACCCAAAGTCCATATATGATTTTAGGAATATTCTAACACCAAAATGACATCTTAAACTTGCATAATTCCTTATCTAAACTTGTTACCCAATTTCTCACATAATCTCTTAACACTTGTAATTTTTTCCTTAAGTTTTCTAAGTGGTATATCATACCTACAACTCAAACTAACCAAAATATTCTCTCACAAACATTACCACCGCTCCTAAGCATTATTTCTCCACTGCACCTCTACTACATAAGCTCCTTCTATTTTCCTCAAGCTTACACTTAGATTCTTACAAGGCATTATTCATCCTTTGTTTACTAAAACTTGCACAAGACTTATTCACACTCCCACCATATCCCTAGAGCATCACACTCACTCATTTGAACTCTAATTCCTTCAAGACAACTCCTAAGTCCTTTAAACACTCAAGAACACTCTAGTTCACTTTCTTTCACCAATTTAAGCCCTAAGAGTTCCTAGTACCTTCTAGGTCATCAAACTTCATTTATACATCTTAAACTCCTTTGTTTTCTCACCAAATTTTGACATGGCTTCCCTAGTATATTTCTACATCCAAACACTTGGTTTTTACCATTCAACAATCTTTAACACCCTAAACTCTTTCCACACATTCTTAACACTCAATTACACCAAAACTACACCACATCATCATATAGTGCATAAACTTAAAATGCTTGGCACTTAGGCCCTTAAATGACATAAAGCTTAACCACTGAATTTCCACATATATTAGCCTTTGACCTGCAAATACACACAACAAGGCTCCCATTGAAATATAAATGCTCTTGTAATTCACCTTTTAAAATGTCTAACTATCTCACTTCCCATTTGCTCTTTAGTCACAAGTTCTCAAATATCATCATTGTTTCTCCTAGGTTTTTATAGCCCTTTCCTAATGTAAACTCTAAGCTAAGCTTATCATATATCTAAATCCCATTCCCTTAAACAATATAACACCTTAAGGTAAGCAATTTACCTAGTTCTTTTACAAACTTCACAAACTTTCCTCCTTAAGTTTTCCTTTGAACAATCTCGGTCACCAACCTATTTCTCCTTGCCAATGTTCTAATCAATATTCAATAACTCCAACGAGTGCTAGATAATACACTAACCTTAAGGAATAAACCCTGGGTTAAAAAAATGTGTTTTAAGGTATTTAAATAAGTATTATACCTTGAAGTCTTAAGGTAGGCTTGAATATGAATCAATAAGGACCTCCTCTATCCCTTGGAGAATAGGAAACAAGCTAGAACAAGGCATAAAAATGAAGCCCCATGAGTAGAAATTTTCGGACATGTGAAGGAGTGATGGAAACCTAGTTTTTCTTACATATTCTTTACCTTAAGAGAATGGAGAAGCTAATGGACTCCTCATGCTTATGTTTCCTCCTCTAATGGCGGTTTGGCTTGGAACCAAATTGAAGCTCTTGAAGATTTGAAAGGATAGAAAGAAAGAGCTTGAGCTAACTAAGAAGAATATGTGATTAGTTTTGATTTTGGAGCTAAGATGAGTGTTTAGCAAGCAAGTGAAGATGGAGCTAGCATGGAGCTGTCTTCTACGTGAATGGAGAAGGAAGAGAGCAGGAGAAATTGGTGGGAAGAAGAAAGAATGAAGAAAGGAGGAGAGAGGTAAGTAATAAAGAGATATTTGTTTCTAAAAGCAAATAGTAACTATCTTACCTTTCCCTCTTATTTTATAAACTAGCTTATTCATGTGGTGACTCATCCCCTTAATAAACTGGACCCTTTATTTAATTAAGGCTAGTCATGGTCTTGTTTGACCATTTAATTAGACTTAGTTGACTAAAGACTAAACTAGGCACTAATTGGTTACTATTCACAAACTAGTGCACATATTTGTGAAAATTTTGATTTCCCATTGATTTAAACTTCCTAATGTGATAATAAGTAGTAAAAAAGTTGATTAAGGAGTAATCATGGGCATTTAGCCACTTAAAACCCCTTTCTAAGGCAATTTTTCAAAAATGTGCTTTAAAAGTTCTTAAAGCACAATTTGTGTTTTAACTTGTTTTTGAGCTTGGTTTTCTTTGGTAATTGATTTAACATGACCATTAGGATATTACTAAGGTCTAAGAATGATATTTGGGTGCTCACCCATGTTACTCCAAGCTTAGAGCACATTTTTGCTTAAATTGCTCTTATGGTGTTTCCTTGTATTTTCTTCAGTTTAAATTGTTTCCTAATGTTTCTAAGGCATTATTTAGCCTTCTTATATCTTATTTATCATCTAAACATCATATCTAGGTTTGGGGTATTTCAATTATAACCGTCGGTGCAGTTGCTTTACTATAATGAATAATCTTGCTTTAAAATAATGTTATGAATAGAATATTGTTTATCTTTGAGATTGTGCTTGATTGTTTTCTCCATGATCCTAAGTGTGATTTACCTAAGAAATACCAATTGGTTAATCAAAGAGTAACTGAAGTTGTAACTTGGAAGTAGAAATGATATGGCCATATAGTAAACGTTTGTATATTATAGTTTTAAAAGAAAGTTGTGTGTAGTTTTAGCATTCATAGAGGTTGTGAATGTGCCGGTAACACTCATTAGGTTTAATGACTTCTGTTACTAATTGGCTTCACTTATCTATTAATCATTGACTATGTAAATGGTTTGGAAATTTGGGGTGTTACACATGTAGTCTATCGTCAGATTATCAGCTATGCTTCTAAGCTTGCTAATATGAAGCAGTATTTAAGGCTTCTTGTCATGTCCATACTAGTAGGAGAATATATGTGTGGCTCAATTAATTTCCTATATTTTCCTTACCTGTCGTCCTTACTTCTTTCCAATGAAACATGTCTAATGTCATAATATGTGTCATAAGAGCATCCATAGTAAAGTGAAAATCCGCTCTAAATTTGTAAATGAAAATGTTTGATGAAGACATGAAGAAGAGAGAAAAAAAGAAATTTTTTAACTAAGGAACCTACTTTATGTCAAAGAAAAAAGAACATGTGAAAGAAGAAATAGTTATAATAATATTAAGTGGATAAAACCACTTTGTTTATCATAACCAAGTAGGCGTGTTATGTATATTCATGGTGTCCTTTTTTCAGGGTGTTTATTTCTCTCCAATTAGGTCTTCTTTTTAAACAACTTAATGATAGCTTTACATCAAAGCCAAAATACAAGGTTTCCCTAACCCAGCAAGCTTCCATCTGTTTCAGACATCCAACTCTAGCCAAACACATGTGCACTTATATTCTTCTTTTTATTCACAAAACCCCACCGAACAGACTCGAAATCCACCCTTTGCCAACCCAATTCCTTTACAATTTGTGTTAAATTAAAAGAAGGCAAAGGCCCACCATTCAAAATTGATCAAATCTTTACAGTCAGAAAAGACTAACACCCTACTATCCGCCTACAAGACAACCCCAAGCTAAAAGAGTGAGCCCAAGCCTCCCCAACACAAGGAGAAGGATGAGCCTCACCACTTCTAAGAACAAAACCCAGAACCCGCCATCACTAGCTCGCCACACCACTTTAGTAACACCCCTCTTTTGTAATCTTAACTTAATCTGACCCTTAGCATAAACAAGTAATTCAAAAGCAGCGGAAATATATACAATTGTCTTCCTCCCAGGTGTTACCGCCGTTACTCACCCATGTGAGTAACAAGACTTCCAAATACCTGTACAATGTAACACTGTGATGACCGAGAGATAATCTTATTCATAATACACAACTCTTAAATAATTTACATATGAACAATCTAACTTACACCAAATTTTGTGTAACCAAATGTATAAGCCATCTATTATAATCCAACTATGTTCATAAGAGTAGTACTCAACTAACTACCCAATCCCGCACTTCAATGATGTCTTCCGCTGTGTACATGAAATATGGTTAGGCGACAAAGGGCTTAGCACAACTTGCTGAGTATGATAACGTGCAACCCATGAGCTATCGGGCTACACACGACTAATTGGTCAAGTGAACATGTAATTGATTTATCTCAATATATATGAAAAATACGATAAACACTCAACATGCTAACATATAATAACATATTTTCAAATAAAAGGATCCAACACAAATGGATCACTACATCATATAATTCAGTTAGTCGTTTATCCATTCCTTTTGTCTTGAGAAGTTAATTGATTCGTGTGTACGACCTTAGTTATTTGTCAATACAATCCGCTTATTGGGATTGTTTCTTTTCCATCCTTAATTATCATTTAACTTTGGGTATGTTCAAACCCTATCAAATGAGATTTAATCTCAATAAAACCGTTCACCGTCAAAGTGACGTACCATCAAAAGTCCCTCGTCAATGATCATGGGCCAAAGACGCTGAGTCGTTCTCTTGAATCTGGGATGACCAAGTTTGGAGACGAGATCTACGGAAGTTGGAATCATTGTAGATGCCACATCCCGATAGAAATACGCATGCACTGGAACCATCACGGATTGCTGTTTCCCCCAGTAACCGAGTTGGTTAGAAGTATATTCGGAACATACATCCTACTACTAGTATGTTAGTTCGGATCATCTCGATTCAGATGCCCACTAAATGTTCATGGAGCTAGTGAGAAGTTCTCAAATGTTGTCCACTATCAGATATTTCAAGTATTCAAGTCTCTATAGTTCTCTAATCCTTATTGTATGTACTTTCTCTGAGTTTTCGTCTACTAGTCTCGTAGTTAGTAGTTCATCACAAAGAAGGCCAAGGTCAGACATATACACAAGCATTGGACAATATAATAATCAGTACTATGAATTTATCTTATTGATCGTTCAAATAACATATAACACACAAGCCGAGGTAGGCCCAGTAACACACAGGTTACAAGAAACCATACCATACACCTACGAGGGAGACAAACTGTAATCCCGCGCCTATCCTTAATATATCAGCCCTGGGATATGATGCTACATATTAATATTCTATAATCCATTAAACCTTTTTGGTACCCTTGAAATGACTAATCCCTAGTAATTAACCCTGATATTAACCACTCATTTTTGTTCGATTTTTTACTTAAAGTATATGGATCCGGGATTAGTTTGCTTATCCTACAACGTTGTTAATATTTAACTTGTTGTATCACTTATACAACTTTAAAGTTATACTCTTGTCAATACCCTCCTTTAATCATATGCATATGTATATATATGTACATATATTCACTCATATAGATTTCATTTACTATATGGTGATAATCTATTCGACCTCAAGTATTAATGGAATTTAGTCTTATAATTATCATGTAGATTAATGAGTTGGTCAGTTTGACCCAATTGGTCAACTTAGTTTATTAGGCTAACATGGCCAACATACTAACTGGTCTACATAGTCAACACTTCTAAGAACCTTATAATTTCTTAGGTTTAATAACCTCTCTAATCAACATTCTCCTAACCATTTATGTAATGGCTGATATACAACTTTAAACCTTATACTCATGACTTAGGTTTACTTCCTAACCATTCTCATACATAATTTATATCCCCAAATCATAGTATATGATTCCATATTTTCCATGTATTCTTATTATTCCATTTGGATTATAAAACTCTTTTAAGTTGTTACCCACTTTGACCTCTACATTAAGATGCTTATACTTAATGTATCATATGGTATAATCTTCATCTATCTCAATTTTACTCTTAACTATCATCATACTCATCCTTACTCCAGTTCTATTTAATACTACATGAAATGCCCTAAACCTTAATTACAGTAATTAATCATGAATTTGTAACACCCCAACTCTTAAAATCGGGATCATCTTATAAACCTCCAATTATTTATATTAACAACACAACGGAATTCTCTACAAAGTTGGTGTTACCGCCGTTAGTCACCCACATGACTAACTAGGCATACTAAAATCTATAAGATCTAGCTACGGCCTGATGGACCCGAATATACCAAACATAAGTATACACAAAGCCTTAACTAAAATACATATTTCAAGTACAAGTACCTCTCATAACCTAATACATCTTACTACAACTTATACCATCTACAGACGAGTGTACATGCACATCTCGTTTAACAAAAAGGAAAACATCCCGAAGTACTTCTACCTGCTCCTACTCTCAGGACGGTCGTCTTCTATCGTTTACCTGTAAAATATAATATGGATGCCCCGAGGGGCTCAGCACCTTTGCTGGTACGGTTAACGTGTAGCCCTCAAGCTAACGGGGCTACGCACGACTATTTTGTCGTATACATGTGATTGATTATTCATACAAAATTAATAAGAAGTATAATAAAACACAACACAATCATGTAAACAATCACAGCTCAAACACATTGAACGACTTAATCAGCGTTCCTTAAGTAAGTGAGTTAGCTTTTTAACTCCTTAAGTTCAGAATTCTTTGATTCTCATGTTCATCCTTAACTCAAATATATCAACCGTTATTTACTTAGATTCGGTTGTTCCTTATTCCATTGTTTATCTTTTTCGGGTCAAAGTAACCCTAGCCAATGAGCTATCAACTCCATTGGGTTAAGTAAACAATATTTCTTAGAATTAGTTGGGATTTAGGTAGATCCCACCATACCATCTTAATAATGCCTCCCACCTTGAATCGAAATTCAAGGTGACCTAGTCAGTTTGTCGACTCTAGGCGACGAGTTTGAAGACAAGTCTCATTTGGATGTCGAATCTGATAAGGATACCAACATCCTCTAATACACATGTTCCGGCACCATTCCAGATTTCCTCACCCCCAAGTTTCAGTTAGTAGAAGTCTCAAAGACAATGTTTGTTAGTTAAACCTCTTTCGGTTATTAACAAACTAATATTAGAGAGTGTTCAATGTTCTCATACAATTGTTTACTAAACATAGTTAGTAAGTCCTCAAAGGTAAGTTGTGTTAGTTTCATACAACACACAACAAATACAATAAACCAGTTGCATGTTTTATCTTGTTTAGTCGGAACATATAAACAAATAGCACACAAGCCGAGGGAGACCTCGTTAGCGAGCAAGCTACAAGAAAATCATACCGTTCACCGTCGGTCGTTCGGTTGCCTATTCTCCTCCGGAGTCCAAATACTCAAATCCTATAACATTCATCGAATTGGGTGGTTAATTTCTTTTAATTAACCTCACTCATATCTTCACCAACGATTTCCGACTAATAACCTCTAAGTCATTGTTGTTTAACATTAGTCATATAAGTTAACCACTACTCATTAGATCTTATACTTGTTCACACCTATAATGGCCATTAAATGTCACCAAACATCCCCTAACAATCAATAACATTACCTAACAAGCCCCCTTCATTTACCTTCTAAAACTCACATTTTATGTGTAAATTGAGCTGGTCTGGGACATGGTCTGGACCTAAGGTCCCAAACCAATGTCTAGCATGACTTTCGGCAAATAAAATGAGGTGGTCCGGGACTTGGTACCTATCCTAGGTCCCGGACCAATTCTAGGGTGAATTTTCGGCATGTTTTTGGTGCTGGTCCAGGACTTTATCCAAGGACCAAGTCCCGGACCATGCATTAAACTGTTAAATTTTACAGTTTTGAACTTCATTCTCCACTTGTTCTTTTGCCCCATCTTCTTCTAATCTCTCGACATGTATCCCAACATGTTCTAACACCATTTAAACACCTTAAACCCTCTCTTCATTGGTTACAACTCCATTACATATCCTCCCAAGTATTGAAATTTGTTTACACTTAAAACATTGAACATTATTGCATTTGTTTCCTTATAACACATTTCTAACCTCATCTTAAGTGGTACTACTTACCAATTCTCTTCACAACTCTTCCTAGAGTGTGTTAACCTGATCTCTTCAAGTCTAACTTCATTAATCATTGTTTACCACCTAGTTATATTAGACTTAGTCATATTGCATTTCCATGCACAATATCCTTTCCTTTACATTTCCTACTCATTATTCCCAAGCTTGCACATACATATGCATCTCTAGTCATACTCTTAATACCTTACATCTTGCTCTCAATCATCTTGACCATACCACATCGTCTTTAGACAGTTTTCACCTCTATCACCCAAGTCCACTCATTACCATCAAGGGTATATAAACTAGATCATACTTAAACCATCTCAAGGCATTTTACATCATTCTCCTACAGATTTTTGTGCAACTTCCTACACTTCTCATACCATGATTTTGGTGTGTTTAATTCACCCATTGAACCTCAAATTCCCTCCTTATCAACTCTAAGTCCTTCTAACTCCTAAGAACACCTTTAGTTAACTCCGTTCAACTCAATTTACCTTAAATGACTCCTAGTAAGTCCTAGGTCATATTAATTCACCTAACACTCAAAAGACTTAGTTTCTACACCAATTTTGCCATAGCTTCTCTACTATATTATCATGCCCAAATGCATAGTCTTTCCCATTCAATCAACTCACATTAATCAAATCCTTATCTCACGGTATTTCTCACCAAATTCAAGCCATTCATAATAAACATAATATGATGCAATAATCTTAAATTGCATAGCACTAAGGCTCTTAAATGACATGGCTCTTAGGCCCTTAAATGACATAATTTAAACACTGAATTTCCCTTAGCCACCTGTACTTAACAATTTTCCCTTGGCATACATAGAAGCTCTTATATTTCCTTTTATGATTGTTCTTCTAACTTATAAGTCATTAGCTCCTTAGTCACAAGTTCATAAGATTGTTTAAATTCTTCCCTAGCTTAACATAACCCATATTTATACTGTAAGCTCTAGGCTACATTTTCTATCTATCTAAACACCATTCCTTAAGACACTAAACTACATTAAGGTAAGTCATTTACCTTATGTTTTTCAAGCCTTTCTCTCTTTCTCTTCTCTTGGTTTCCTTGATTGAAAATCGGCCAAGGACTTGTTCCCTTGCTAATCTTCTGATCAATATTCAAATAAATGTAATGAGTATTAAGTAATATACCTAGACTCATGGAATCATCCCTAGGTTACAAAGGAGTGCTTAGTGCACTAAAATGAGATGATTACCTTAGGAGTTTGGAATGAACATTGATAGGAAATCAAGGCAAGACCTCCTCTAGTCTGTTCAATATTGAATCAAGGATAAAACAAGGAGTAAAACAAGACTGTTCAAATGAAAATTTTCGGCCGTGTACAAAAATGAAAGGAAAGATGAGTTTTTTTGTGCTCTTTCTTACCTTAAACCAAAGAGAGCTTAAACTAGCTCTTGAAACTGAATTTTCCTCTTCAAATGGAGCTCCATCAATGGAGTCCAACTTCTGGTTTTGAAATTTTGAAAAGAGAGGATGGAAGGCCTTGACTCAACTAGCACATATATGCACTTGGTTTTGGATTTGGAGCTTGGAGTTGCATTTGGAAAGCAATTGAAGTTGATGAACTATGGAGGAGTAGCTCAACATTTTCTTTGGGAGGAAAGGGATGAAGAAAAACATTGGGGGAAGAAGAAGGAATGAGAGGAGAGGAGAGAGGAGGGAGTAAGTAAGATTTTTGTTATTTTTGTTACTTTTGTAAAAGCAAATAGTAATTCTTTCTTTTCCCTCTTCTTTTCTAAGAGTGCTGGCATATGGTGATGACTCACCCACCTTAAAACCATGCCCTCTCCATTTCCCTTAGATATTTATGGGCTAGTTTTGACCATTGACAAATAAGGAAGACTTTTGACTTATTTTGGGCACTATTTGGGTACTATTCATAATTAGTGCATAAATTTGTGAATTTTTGGTTTCTCATTGATTTAGGCTTCTTAATGTGATACTAAATAGTACACATGTTGATTAAGGCATAAACTTGGTCATTTAGCCACTCAAAACTCATTTTTAAGACAATTTTTCAAAAATGTGCTTTAAGGAGTCTTAAAAGCACAATTTGTGTTTTAACTTGTTTTTTAGCTTGGTTTTCTTTGGTAATTGGTTTAACATGTTCTTTAGCATGTTAATAAGGTATAGGAATAACCTTTGGGTCATAACCAAGGTTACACAAGGTCTAGAGCAAGAATTTGCTTAAATTGCCTTTATATTGTTTTCTTGTGTTTTCTATGGTTTAAATTGTCTACCAATGTTTGCAAGGCATGTTTTAGCCTTATTACATCATAACTTGATGTTTAATTACCATATTTAGGTTTTGGGTATTTCATAATTAATTAAAATAAAGGATGAACCTTAATTCATTAAAGAGTTTATCACCTATAAACATACATGTACAAAAAAGTATGTAAAGTCCAAAATGAGCACCAAGTCTCACATAAAATAATGGACCAAAGAGGAAGCACCTATAAGAGGGAAGCGACTCCTAAAACTAATGTAACATATAGTACATTAATACATACGAAAAGATCACAAATCACGTGATAAAATTCCATGGTATACTTCATGTAATTATAATAAATAATAATGAAACAGCCCAAACATTAATTACCCTAATTTACCAAGCCCCCATGGCTTGGTCGGTAGAGGAGTGGTATCCTACAACCAAAGGTTATGGGTTCGAAACCTACTCACTACTGTAACTATCAATGTAACACCCCTACTCTAATCGGCTCCTAATCGTCTTACTTAACATTGTAATCACAGCGGTAATCTAAACAATTGAACTACTGGTGTCACCGTTCTCACTCGCCCATACAAGTAATAACGTGCTTACTGATATATTCATAAATACGAAACAATTTCCCACAATGACCACAAGAGATAGATCTAACCTTCCATTCCAATATAAAATACAATCATACTAAGTACCCCAATCCTATACACGTTTCTATTGTTCGTATCAAAATACAACAGTGCATATTTAAACAACTGTGACTAAACTACCTAGTGCGTCCCGCCCTCTATCGACACCGGAAGCTGCATACCTGCAAAATATTTGTTTGTGGTATGGAATCAGCCCCTACTGAGTATGTTACTACATAACTGTCATGCCCCCTCAGACCCTCAATTGATTAGTCAAGAGCATGCAATTCATTTTCATGCGAGTAGTTTAATATAAAAACTGTAAAGCAACAAATACATTGCAGTAAACTCAAATAGCAACAAGCCCCCGACTTCACACATCACATCGCAATAAACCAACTGAAAGCGTTACAACGCATATATGAGTACGAAGACTCCACTCCAACAAACACTTAATAGTTCATAATTGAGTACGGCGACTCACTTGATCAATCAGTCCACAATAATCCACGCATGAGTACAGTGACTCGACTCAACCAGCTCACAACATAGATATAAGTACAACGACTCAATTAAACCAATACACAACACACATATGAGTACAACGACTCATTTCAACAAATCCACCAACATACATCACATAACCACATAGCATAACCATAGAACAACAAGGCGAAACAACGAGGATTATAAACAAGTATAGATTCTCGTCTTTGGCTTACAAGCCCAAATAATGTTCGCCTACTGTACGAGCTAATATAGTTGTTCGTAATTGTTCAGTCATGCCTAATGACAGCGTCTCGTTAAAACGACGTGTCTCTAAGTTACCCATCTCCTATGGCGGGTCACCCACGGTAGTAGGCTAGTAGCCACTCCAGCGGTAGAGTCTCCGACCGAGGAACCATCTGTAGTCCATTGGAAATTTATCTGGATACTTACAGATACCCACACGGCGTCCTAGTATCGTTAATTGATCATAATTCACAGCAAGAGCCACATCCTCTTGATTAACTTATCTATACATCGCATCGTTTTACTATTTTCCTAACACAGCAGACTAAGGTCGTCAGTCCAATCCTGAGTATGATGACTCGAGATCCAGTGTTAGATACGAGAGCGGCGTTAAAAAGGCCATTGCTCCGTATATAAGTCTCGGATAATGTATATATATATATATATATATATCTTATTATCCTAATGCTACAACGTTTTACTTATGTTCCTTATATTACACATATAAGATAGCATCATTGCCGCTAGTTCGTTTTATAATATGTTCATATATACGAACAGTACTGTTATCGTACAATAGTAATAATAATAAAGCAACATTAATACAGAACTCAAGCATATTAATTCACACAAGCAGACATTCAATCTTAACACAGATTTTCACGCAATGTCTGAACCGAGGAAATCCTCAGAGACAATCAAGCCACATAATAACATACCGTGCACCGGGATTATAAGACTGTGGAGTATGAATCAACTAGATCCGAAGCTCCCCCGTGATGTCTCTAACAGTCTAATAATACATAACGCTACAGATTAGCATCCTGTATAACAACATTACTCTACGGTACCCCGTACCGTCACTAATCCCTCCCGGTTCATTCCCCGTTATTTACTAACAACGTTTGTCGGGTTTTCGGTTTAACTCGGGATTAGGAAAAACGCCATATTACATGCGTGATTACGTCGAGTATATTAATATACTTAACTTTAAACGTTTGTTATCACATGTAATTTAATACCCATTTGTATATTATATAGTTTATCACTATATAGCATGTATAATCTTAATCATATATTATACATCTCACCTTTGTATTTATTTCCTAAGGTTAGTTTTTTTCCATGTGTAATGTTGTATAATTCATATTTGAAAATACTTTGAAGTATATAACTCCTTATTATTTCATGAACAACATAACATTAGAATTTCCTTATCCAATGTTTATAATTCTTTTCTTCTTACTCTATATCATTTTAATTATGATATTATATGGTTATTTGAACCATATTGTATTTTTCATTCCATAACATATATTTATTTATATATATGTATTATGGGACTATTTATTATAGGGGGTTGCTATTCGCAGTACAAAATTACTAATCACCGTAGTACAAAATTTTTTTAATTCATATTGACGTTGTACACATGTAATGATGTGTCGCTGTGTTTTTTTTTTCAAAAAATGATATCGGAAAGTAAATTTACCGAAGTACTTTGTAGTTGATTAGTAGCGAATTTTACTAGTTACTTTTTGTTGGAATCAATACAGGAACCTTTTTTTTGTAAAAAAAGTGTTGGATTACATTTTTATGTGTTTATATTACATTTTTATGTGTTTATATTATTAATTTGACTTAAAATTAATTTGTACTGCGAATAGCAAATACTTTACTATTCGCAGTACAAATTTTTTTTTTCACCAAACTTAGTTGAATAAGTTTGAATGTTACGGGGAGACACTTTTTTTTGAAATAATAGATGTTTGAATAACCAAATTTAAGTCAATATGAGTAAAACAACAACTAAGTTAAAGAGAAACTAAGTTACAACAACTAATTTATAGAAAAACTAAGTTACAGTTACAACAACTAAGTTAAAGAAAGACTAAGTTACAACAACTAAGTTAAAGAAAAACTAAGGTACAACGTTGATCCAACTATCTAACCTAGATTGTAATTGATGAATCCAAGGTCCGACAGTGTTTGGATCTCTATAAGTGAACCACTGCGGATAGACAGGGGGAAGTGGGGAGTCTTTGTAACGCCCCTATTTAACATAAATGCAGCGGAAATAAAACACTAAGGCGATTACAGATCATCGGGTTCCAAACACCCGGCACCAAACCTCACCAATTACAACTTATGAAATTACAGAAGCTACGGTCTGAACTCGAGAAAACATCACATAAAAGTAATAATAACAAGATACAATAGCTCTCCAAAATTCCTAATTCCCATCCCATACACTCACTCTCTTTGTGGCCACCTGTACAACAATTCGTACCTGCATGATGAAACCAAGCAGCCCACCCCGGGAGGGGTGAGTCAGTTCCCTGGAATGGAACTGGTACAATCCTCATAACAGAAATTAAAACATAATCTATAACAATATAGAAACTTAGAAAGAAACTCTTAAAAACCAAACAGAGGGACAAGGCACTTCAAATCACCAAGTCAAAGCAACAAGCAAGTAATAGAGATAGTCAACAATAAAGATAAAGTTAGTCAGTTAAACCAGGAGTTAGTTAACATCCCATGCTCAAGTTAGATTAAGTTCCAGTAAGAGTGGAAAAACCCAAGTAGTCACAAGGACTAGGATAGGAAAGAAGAAATCCAAGAACTAACAACTCAAGGGTGGAATGAAACCAATTGGAAGAGATGGCTCGCTGTTGACTACGTCCGATAGGACAGGGGATATACAGCCCCTCGCTGTTTACAACGTCCGTCTGGACAGGGGATATACAGCCCCTCGCTGTTTACCACGTCCGATTGGACAGGGGATATACAGCCCCTCGCTGTTTACCGGTGAAGATGTGCGCACATCACAACAAAGACTCAGCTCATGGTTGAAATGATATCCATAGTCGAAAGAAGAATTTACCAAGATCAACATTCCCATATTCCCACTAGATTAATAACTGCACGAGCGCAATACCAAAACACTTAGTCCTACAGAGTGCAGAAGCGTAAACCCTCAGCAGTTAATATCTAATGAGGTAACCAGATAAGGAGAACCAATGATCATGTGAATTGTACATTCAAGGTCCAGTTAGTCACATCAAGCTGAGTTAGTCACACAACAGTTCCCTTTCGAGATTCATTCAAGCTCAGTTAGCGTTTCTCAAAACATTCCAAGAAGTTCGTCACCAAAAAGTATCTGAGTACGAGAAATCGTACCTAGTATATGTAGAAGCAGCAACCAAACTTGAAAATGCGAACTACTTCCACTAATCACCTATAATTAAAGTATTCCAAGTATTGATTAGTTAAGGCACTATAATGCTACACATCCCCCATTCTTATTAGTCTATATTTTCGTTTTACAGTTACTCCCTCCTAAGGATCTGGCTAGATCTCGTAATTAAATTTTTAATGTAAACTTATCTTACTCCATTTACCCACTCCTGATTATAGGTTTGATTTAATTAATCCCTTGGGTTACGATTGGCTAACTTAATTTGACACCTATTGAAATACCCCAAATTAATAAAACATGGATTAAATATTTAATCACATTAATTAAGGCCTAAACATGCCTTAAAAGTCAACTGAGAACAACAGTGGTCAACACAAATCAAGATGTTGCACCCTTTGACCGTTAGGGGTAAATAAATACCCAAATGAACTTCTTAGGACCTAAAAATTTGTCCTAAGTATATTAACACATTACTAAACACATTACAATTGTTGGACAACACTCCAACACAAATAAAAAGTATTTACATGCTTCAAGGTCAAAAAGAGCAAAAATGTCCTCTAAGAAACCTTAAAGGTCTAATGACCTCTAAATGATATAAAATTGGATACCATGATCAAATATCATTTAAGTAACACAACAAAACCGTTGTCAAAGAAAACCAAGCTCAGAAACACCTTGCGACACAAAATGTGCACTAAAACTCCTTAAAGCACGTTTTTGTGTAATTGCCTTCTAAATTGGTTTTAAATGGGCTAAAAGGTTATAAATACCTTTAAATATGATAAAATATCATAATATCATATTAATTTAATTCCAAGAATTTACGAATTTTTACAAATTTAATATTAAAATATTAATGAAACCCTAAAAGGGGGCCCGCAGGAGTCAATATTGACTAAGATTGGTCAAGAGGTCAAAGTTGACCCCTTAGACCATATAAGTTCGACATGTACAAGCAAATGAGGCTCCAATTTGTCACTTACTAGCTTAATAAACAAGACTCCACTTGTTCCCTTAATTAAGGCTTACTTTTTGCCTTTTATTAGTTTATACCCTCCACTAGCTCCATTATTTGAATTCTCCAACTGGAAAAACGTGTGAGGAGCCTCTCCTTTCTCCAATTATAGATTCCAGCTCCATTATTACCCCTTTGATGACTCATTAGTCATTACAAATCAATAATATAGTCCAAAAGTGCTTTTTCATTCAATAATGCTCATTTTCAATCATTCTTTGCCTCCTAGCTCCATTCCAACGACTCCAGCTCATTCCAACAGAGCTCCTTGAGTTCCCAAGCTCTCCCAACCGTGGCTCTTGAGCTAAGAAGGTAGATTCAACTTCTAAGCTTCGAATTAATGGTTTAAGGCTTGTTTTTGGCTCTTTTTCTTCATCTCTTCACCACCTATGCTTAGATTTCGTGACTAATCAGTTCCTATGGCTTATTCTCAGTGTTCTAAGGTTAGAACATCAATCAAATTCGAATGAAACAAGTTTAGAGACCAAGGTTGCTCAAAATCTCATTTTAAGGTAAAATGTGCTTTAAGCTCATAACTTTTGATTCCCTTCAAGTTCGGCTGTGAAACTTTGGTCATAGCCTCATCTTCTTCTCCTTTTCATGTGGAATCTGTTGGTTAGCCATTTGGAGCAAGGTGGCCGAGATCCAAAGGAAATACCCTCTTTTAAGGCATTTTTCCAAGGTAAAACCTAATAACAAGGTAGCTTGTTGAGATCTAGTTATTTCCTATGTCATATGGTAGATCTAACACCTTGTGGTGTGTTTGATTCAGGCCGAAATCATCTGAACTCTCCTTGTTTTAAGGTGATTTTTGCCTAAATCTTACATTAAATTACTTCTTATGGTTAGATCTTGCTTGGAGACTAACTAGGCCTTGTTTTCTGTCTAAAAACTGTAAGAGAAGCTTTGGAGAATTCTCCTTAAGGTGGCGAATCCAAACAAGGATTTACCTAAGCTAAATCAAGGTATAAGTCACTTAAACATTAACTTTGGCTAAGTTAAAATGTTTCTAAGCTATTTCTAATGTATTGCGTGAGGGAATAAGGATAATAGGTCTTATTTGACCTTAAAATGTTTAAGGAATGGTTTAATAAATTTTATAACTAATTAACAAGCATAAGTGTCAAATTTAAGACATTATGTGGAAGTTTGGTAAATAAATAAAAGGTGTGTGGTGAGGCCGAAAATTTATATGTATTTTGGGACATTTATGTGTAATTTATTTTGCAAGCCAATGTTTGTAATAAGGCCATGTATTTTAGGCCATTTTATTTATGCATTTACAAGCTTTTATTTAAGTTTAGGTGATATATAATTATTACCGAAATGAATAAGGGGTGTATTAATTAAATTAAATTTAGGGACTTTAGAAAAATAAAGCCGAAAATTAGAGTTAAAAAGGAGTTAAAATAAAGTTTATAAGATTTTATAAAGTTTTGGTGGTTAAATGGTAATTTTTGAAAAGTATGGGTACAAACCGTGAATAAAGGAAATTAATGGTCAAAGAAATATTAAGGTGGTCAACCTTGACCATATGATAGGTTTTGACCAAATTAGATAAGTTAAATAACTTATTTAAGGTTTTATAATAAGATAAGTATCTTAAGGAAATATTTTCATAACATATGTGGTAGATATGTTATTACCGAAAATTAAGGGTGTACAATGGTATTTTAAACACCCATGGGCTATTAGGAATTTTTAGGAATTTGTTTGGTGGATTTTGGAATTAAAATGAACTATATATGAATAATATATAGTTATTATGTCATTATGACACTTTGGAGAAATATAGATGGTGGAATGGTAAATATCGAAAGTATATGGGTTAATAAGGATATTTATAACCCTTTGGTAAAATTTGGAGATTTTTAGAATTATTTAAGAGTATCTATTGAGATATGTGTATAAGATATGATTTTAATGATATGGTAAAACTATATGCTATAAATAGGGCCAAATGGCAATTATAGAATAGCACAAGGGCTGTTCGGAATTTACAAAAAAATAATCATAGGTTATACTCTTTTATAAGTTAGAAATGTTATAATGGAATATATAACATGGTATGATTTAAGGGGTGATTTTGTAAGTTAAGGGAACTATGGTTTATGGAAAAGAATAAGATTTTCTTATGGTGCCTAAGAGGCAATAATAAATAGTTTTGCATAAAAACTATAAGTTATAAGTTAAGGGAAATAAAAATATCACATTGTATGATATTAGTGTATAGTATAACATTACAAAATATTATGTGGTCAAACGGAATTTAAATTGAGTTAAGGGCTATACCGAGTTAATAAGAGTTGGAAAATGAATTTTAGACTAAGGTCTATAATGTTATAAATGATATAACAATTATATGGTTTAGATGGAATTAATATAAGGAAGGGTACTCACATATAAGAGTGTGACAAACTATAAATAAATGAGATTTATAAACTAAGGTATTTGTGGAATAAACCTTAGGAGTTGTGGATGTACAACATAAAATGTTACATAATATTAGGATAACAATCTTAATAAGTTGTATATATTCAACTAATGGGAATAATCATCTAATAAAGATGATAAAATGTAACATAAAATATAAGAGTTTACGAAACTCATGAGAATTACCTACGTGGTAAAAATATATACAAGAATAATGTATATAAGGCGTATATATATATATATATATATATATTTTGGTTGAAACCATATGATTCAGTGGTGGTGGTTATTTAAAAAAATATAGTTACAAACTATGAGTTATGATTTTAGAATGCAATATAATATAAGAATGCATGCATACATGCAACTATAGGTTACGTACCTAAACTAGATGTGGACAAGATTAAAAAATACAACGAATTAAACTTAACAGTTGAAATGTTATGACGTACACGTTTAAGTAACAAACCGACTGTTTTAGAGAAACCCGTACGAACAACTGTAGAAAACTGGGGTGAACTGTCGGGGTTACTTATTATTCTGGAAATACCGGATGTAGTTAGTCATGGAGACTGACTTATAGTTTATTACCGTTTAGATTGTACTCTGACAAGACGCTCGACGAGCTAGCGGACTACACGGAGCATAGGATCTTGCTGATTCATACTCCACCGTAATACAATCATGTGAACGTATGTAAAGGGGTTTGATCCGAGTTGTCCTAAGGTTGCTCCTTGGGCTCGGATTTGTTGATATAACTTGTATGTTGTTTAATGTCTCGGATTGTCTCTGAGGGCTTCCTCAGTTCACTTCTGTGTGATTTGTGATAAGATTGTTTGTCTGAACGTGATAATTAATATGCATGAATTGTATATTATAGCTGCTTATTATTTACTGTTGTTTTAACAGTATTGGTTCGTATATATGAACCTATATATAAAAAACTAACTAGCGGCTATGGTGCTATCTTATATGAATATAAGGAACGTGAGTAAACGTTGTAGCACTATGATAATAACATATACATATTATCTGAGACTTTTGTACGGAGCATTGGCCTTTTCTATACGCCGCTCTCGTATCTAACACTGGATCCCGAGTTTACAAACTCCGGATTGGACTAATGACCTTAGTTTTGCTGTGTTAGAAAATTTGGTAATGCGATGCGATGGTATAATTAATTAATTAATGGAATGGAAGTAAAGCCAAGAGATTGGCTCTTGGTGCGCGCTGTGATCACAAAACGATACCAGGATGTCCGCGTACGGGTCCGTAAGTATCAAGAAAATTTCCCGTGAGCTAGAATGGCTCGTTGGTCGAGACTCTACCGTTGGTGTGGCTACTGCCGTGGTGACCCGCCATAATATATGGGTAACTATAGACATGTCGTTTTAACGAGACATTGTCACTGGTATAACTGAACAACTAAAACAATTGAGACTTATACAGTGGCGAACAATACCATGGACGAGACTTAATACTTGTTTATTATTCTCGTTGTTTCGCTTTGTTGTTCATTGTTATACTTGTGGTTGTTTTATTGTATGTTGATGGTGGATGGAGCCTACAAGGCTAAGGTAAATTAAATATGAAAACTGTACGCTACGCGAATGTACATGGTACATTAATTGTTATTGCTCGATACGTTCGATATACAAATGTTATTTGAATATTCTATGAATGTTTGGTTTGGATGGATGACTAATGTTTATGGATATTTGAATGGTTGATTATGTATATTATACATTTATCTTCAGTTTTGATTATAACTGTAAAAAGGAAAAGCATGAAACCAATCTAATAATAAGATGGTTAAAATGACAAGTGACCATTAGGGTCCAGGCCCGGCATACTCAGCTCTATCGCTGATACTACACCATTACAGGTTGTTGATCATTCGGAGCTGAAGAGCAGGAACAGGGTAATTGGAGTGTTTACTTTTGTCACCACACTTGGGATGTTGTATAGCAATGAAGATGGTGAATTGTATTATGGTGAGGTTGTGTATTCAGGATTGGGTAGACGCTCACGTGTCGATGTTTATGGTTTATGGACTTAGTATGATGTATAGGGTTTCTCGTTATCACTGCGGTTAGCAGTTTATTTGTATTGGAAGTTGGATGTAGTTTGGCTGCGTTGCTCGCATGGGCGAGTAACGGCCGGTGACACCCGAATGGTTTGTAATAGTTATTCATTTTTACCGCTGCGAGACGTTTTATTTATTGCTACGTGAGGGATTATTACGTGATTTTTGGAGAGGGGTGTTTACAAAAGTGGTATCAGAGCGGAGTACCTCTCTGATGACGAGAAAGTAGGTTAAGACAGTGAGCTTAGGACTTGGGAAATATTGGAAACGTTTGGGAAGTACGAGACGATTCGTCTCAAAAGATATTGTGTCTAGTAACGCAAATTGCGTGATAGGCTAGCCTTTAAGACAATTCAATATCTACTGGTTGTGTACGGTAACTTACCGAGTATTTATGTGACATACTGTACTACAGATGTCTGGTGGAACTAGAGGCGTGGTACTAGTAGAGGTGGAGGCGGTGACCCCGGCATTCCAGGAGTTGCTGAGACGGTTGCATCCGTTCTTGCACAGCTGGGTACTCAGATTGGAGAGCACCAGCCCACCCCCACGCCCAGGAAACGAACTGACTGAAGTCAGTTAGCGAGACCCGACCCCTACATATTCAGGGGGAACCAGACCCCGTAGCTTTGTAGCGTTACATTGTTCAACACGAGAAAGCATTTGAAGCCTTACAAGTACCCGACGACAAGAAGGTCGCCATTGCTGCTTTCCATCTGAAGGACGCAGCCAGCACCTGGTGGAGGTTGGTCAAGGACCAGCACCTGCTACGCCCGACTTTTCGTGGGCTGCCTTTGTCGAGTTACTGAGAGGGAATACTACCCAGCTCATCTTAAACAGAAGAAGCGCCATGAGTTCGAAACATTGACCCAAGGAGGTCTGACCGTGGATTACTCAGAGACCGTTAAGGTCGAGAAGTTTCGGGGAGGACTATAATTTCACATCAAGATGGCGATGGGTGCTACCCCTACATTACCATCAGGGTGCTAACATGAAATCCATAAAATTCTTTACTTACTACATTGCCAATTAACTTAGTGAGAACTTACCAAGGAGATTCCAGGAGTGTTAAGAGGCTGCCTCGAGGACGGAGCTAATGCTCCAGACTCGGGAAGAGACTCCCGGGGCCAAGAAAAGGAAGAACCCTGAGGGAGAGTCTGAGGGTGGAGGAGCATCTCCAGGCGAAAGCCAAAAGAAGGGAAAGTAAGGACTTATTCCATTTCAGATTATTTATCATATTAAATACCTTAAGAATGCTGACCCGAAATCTTGAACAGGAAATTCTGTAAAAAGAAAGGGCAGCAGGGTCACCAGGGAACAAAGGGAAAAGAGCCCGTCCTTCGGTTGACCGGCCCAGCTATAGATGCTAAGCCTCTGAGATCCACACCTCCTAAGGGTGAGAACACCTACCTCTTAAATTAAATTGTAACCTTAACCTTTATACCGCCAGATTTTAACCTAAACTTAAATACTACCATCAGGCACCGGACAGCCCCAGCGCCACTTTTACTGTAAGCGTTGTGGGAAAGACCATTCTAGGGTCGACTGCGAAGGCCGTAAAGTCGAGTGTCGGTGTTGCCACAAAGAGGGCCATAGGGAATTCGAATGCTGGATGAACCCAGAGAGTCGTAATTACAGGCCACCAAAGAATACTCAGAAGACCGCAGCTAGAGGATCTGGAGTACCACGAGGCGGTCAGGATGGCCAGACATCTACTGATGCTGGAGCCTATAAAGGCAAGGGAGTAGATAGGGCATGAGTACCCTAACTCCATGAGACCGCTGGTGGAAGACTTTGTTTACTTACTTTGTTATGTACTTACCTTGGATGTTAACAGACTTATGTTATTAGTATATGGGAGTGTGTCGGGGACCACTTGCCATTTGTGTATGACTTCTGAGATTACGTGTACTCAGTACCAGTAAGCTTTAAACCTTGACGGAAAATATATATATGAACAGAATGTTAATGCTTACATTATTATGTAGCAATACTCAAATGACGAAGAGTCAATGAGACCGGGGATTACTGAACCAGAATTTCCACCTGCATGGCGCACTTGCTGTTGCAAGCGCTATGACAATAAACTACTGAAATTTCCATCTGCCTTGCGCACTTGCTACAGCAAGTGCAGCGACAGCAACAGTAACAGCTACTGCAAATACAACTGCAACAACTACTACTTTTTAACCTTTTATAAAAAAAAAACTGTTTTTCAAACCTTTTCATACAAACCTTGAGATTAGAAACCCATGCAACGTTGGAAGGACCGTTAGTCCAACCACTGCAACTGGAGAAACTATACAACCACTGTGATTGTAAACCAGACCAGTTTAAACATTTGGGAATTTTTCAGACATGGCTTACTAGCCAAATACCATCAGTGTATAACCGCATTTAATGCTAATCACTACTAGTGATGAATGTTTAGTCCTTATGGACAGGCATACCCTTTGTAGATGCACCACCGTCAGTGAGGATGGTTGGGAAGTGGAGAGCCAAGTTGCTCAAGCTATTATGCAATCTGCAATACATCCAATTACATGGATGAGGGAGCGAATATGAATTATGAATGTGATATGATCAGGATAAACAGGGAGGAAAGGAGAATGTGTTGTACTCAATAAGATCGAACTAGGAGAACCGGGTTTGCTAAATGTAGCACAGATTTTACTTACAAGCCGGCGTTATGACGCTGGTTAAAGATACGAATTACCACGGATGCCACAAAGGCAATAACACTTATTACAGGATAACCGATAACACGAACTATTAGACAAAAAAAAAAGCAAAAGCAAAAAGAGGACAAAAAAAAGCAGAAGCAAAAAGAAGACAAAAAAAAAAGAAGAAGAACAAAAAAAAGGGATATCCATCAAAGGGAGATTGACAACAGAATACTTCACAATAACCGTGTGACAGACATTACCAGTTTACTAAACGAGACATGGGACGACTGCACTCCGTTAGGAGCATGTGGGCCTGACAGACTCATTTATGAGTTAGTCGGGTAAGTAGTAATGTATCAGTACGGTACCCCATGCAAGTAGACAAGTAGTGTTAGGAACACGAGAAGTAGTCAACTCCATACTACGGACAGTAAGACGGATTACCTCGAAGATGGACGAGAAGAACCGCAGTTAAACCAACGAGCTAGAGAAATCACGAACCTTCAGCAGATAGCATTAGGCAGTATACAGAAACAAGGAAACCCTTCAAGGACGTGAAACCTAAGGATAAGAACATGGAAACCCATTATGGACGAATAGGATGTAGCACCCTCATAAGGATCAAGCAAATGCTTGCAATCCAGAGGAAATCTACCAGATGATATGGATATTAACGCGTGACCACGCAAGGAGAAAAGATAAAGCTATATGATAGAAGATACCTTGCTTAAGGAACAGTGGATTTGGAATGTACCACTCACAGGATAATTCGCTCATCTAATCTGTTTGACTCATGAGATATTAGCTGTTGAGCGTTTACGCCTCTGCACTCTGTATGACTGAGTGTTTTGGTATTGCACTCGTGCAGTTATTAATCTAGCGGGAATGCAGAAAGATAAAGTGGAAATCAACACGAGTGTGCAAAAACGAAAGAAAAGAAAGAGAACTACAACAGTGTGTTACTCCGGAACAAAACCACCAGGAGACATGGATGACAAACATCATCTTTATGGACATATAGGCTGGTACGTCTTAGTATTACAAGACGAGTGCAAGAGCACTAAGTACTAACAGTAGCCAATGTCATATTATACCTCAAGCTAAATATCAGTGAGAGAAGACACACGCTTGTTTGCTAGTGATCCAAATGAGAGGACACATAGCAATGGAAATAGGCAAATTGAGCCTATGTTCATGGGTCTACGCCTCATACGGAGCGAGTGGGCCCATAAGAACGAACTTAGAGAGAGCACAAATAGTTAGTGCCTCACCCTTTATATATTGTGGAGCCAGAAGGGCTAGAGTTATACCCGTCTCTCTGATATGAGGATAACCCACGAGTTGGTGAACTCTTTGAGAGCCAAGTATCCAGCGCTCCTTGTTGAGCGGCTGTTGTATACTTGTGGGGTACGGGGGCGTAACCCTTTTTAAGGGGGGTAGAGCCTCTTGGCTGTGCACATGTGTGCACTAAGTTTTGGTTGTTTAGTATGCATTGCATACAAAGAATTGGTGGTGTGCGGGGCATACGAGGTTTGTTTGTTTAGTATGCATGGCATACAGTAAATTGTTTCGTATGCATGGCATACAGTGAATTGGTTTTGTTGGTTATGGTTGGTACGCGGGGCGTGCG
The DNA here is from genome assembly GCA_023374045.1 of Limonium bicolor. NCBI lineage: Eukaryota > Viridiplantae > Streptophyta > Magnoliopsida > Caryophyllales > Plumbaginaceae > Limonium > Limonium bicolor. The sequence goes on from CM041782.1 coordinate 187,562,555, forward strand.
TTGTTTGGTTTGTTTGTGTGTAATGTGCACTTGTATGTATGTATTTTATGAGATACTTGCTTGAATGTTGTATTTACACCATGTGTGTAGTACCTTTCTTATGCTATTTGTGATATGTATTCATATTGCTTTATAGAATGATTACATATGGTATCGCCTAGATACGAAATGAATCATTAGATATGGAATGTGGAACAATGGAATGATATGGATACCTCAGGAAGGTTGTTAGGGTTGGTAGAACTGATAGGAAATGATGGTGCTGATGGATCACCTATATCCATATATGAGTGAACTAACGCCACAACGTGATGGCTATGTGCTGTATAAGCGCAATACGATGTGTGTAAATGATATATCACATAGATATACATTATGGGAACAATGGGTAGTTATACATTTATATACTTACCTATTTGATTAAGAGACTTCGGGACGAAGTCTTTTTAAGGGGGGTAGATTGAAATACCCCAAATTAATAAAACATGGATTAAATATTTAATCACATTAATTAAGGCCTAAACATGCCTTAAAAGTCAACTGAGAACAACAGTGGTCAACACAAATCAAGATGTTGCACCCTTTGACCGTTAGGGGTAAATAAATACCCAAATGAACTTCTTAGGACCTAAAAATTTGTCCTAAGTATATTAACACATTACTAAACACATTACAATTGTTGGACAACACTCCAACACAAATAAAAAGCATTTACATGCTTCAAGGTCAAAAAGAGCAAAAATGTCCTCTAAGAAACCTTAAAGGTCTAATGACCTCTAAATGATATAAAATTGGATACCATGATCAAATATCATTTAAGGAACAACAAACCGTTGTCAAAGAAACCAAGCTCAGAAACACCTTGCGACACAAAATGTGCACTAAAACTCCTTAAAGCACGTTTTTGTGTAATTGCCTTCTAAATTGGTTTTAAATGGGCTAAAAGGTTATAAATACCTTTAAATATGATAAAATATCATATTATATCATATTAGGAATTTAATTCCAAGAATTTACGAATTTTTACAAATTTAATATTAAAATATTAATGAAACCCTAAAAGGGGGCCCGCAGGAGTCAATATTGACTAAGATTGGTCAAGAGGTCAAAGTTGACCCCTTAGACCATATAAGTTCGACATGTACAAGCAAATGAGGCTCCAATTTGTCACTTACTAGCTTAATAAACAAGACTCCACTTGTTCCCTTAATTAAGGCTTACTTTTTGCCTTTTATTAGTTTATACCCTCCACTAGCTCCATTATTTGAATTCTCCAACTGGAAAAACGTGTGAGGAGCCTCTCCTTTCTCCAATTATAGATTCCAGCTCCATTATTACCCCTTTGATGACTCATTAGTCATTACAATCAATATATAGTCCAAAAGTGCTTTTTCATTCAATAATGCTCATTTTCAATCATTCTTTGCCTCCTAGCTCCATTCCAACGACTCCAGCTCATTCCAACAGAGCTCCTTGAGTTCCCAAGCTCCCAACCGTGGCTCTTGAGCTAAGAAGGTAGATTCAACTTCTAAGCTTCGAATTAATGGTTTAAGGCTTGTTTTTGGCTCTTTTTCTCATCTCTTCACCACCTATGCTTAGATTTCGTGACTAATCAGTTCCTATGGCTTATTCTCAGTGTTCTAAGGTTAGAACATCAATCAAATTCGAATGAAACAAGTTTATAGACCAAGGTTGCTCAAAATCTCATTTTAAGGTAAAAATGTGCTTTAAGCTCATAACTTTTGATTCCCTTCAAGTTCGGCTGTGAAACTTTGGTCATAGCCTCATCTTCTTCTCCTTTTCATGTGGAATCTGTTGGTTAGCCATTTGGAGCAAGGGTGGCCGAGATCCAAAGGAAATACCCTCTTTTAAGGCATTTTCCAAGGTAAAACCTAATAACAAGGTAGCTTGTTGAGATATAGTATTTCCTATGTCATATGTAGATCTAACACCTTGTGGTGTGTTTGATTCAGGCCGAAATCATCTTGAACTCTCCTTGCATTCTTAAGGTGATTTTTTGCCTTAAATCTTACATTAAATTACTTCTTATGGTTAGATCTTGCTTGGAGACTAACTAGGCCTTGTTTTCTGTCTAAAAACATGTAAGAGAAGCTTGGAGAAATTCTCCTTAAGGTGGCGAATCCAAACAAGGATTTACCTAAGCTAAATCAAGGTATAAGTCACTTAAACATTAACTTTGCTAAGTTAAAATGTTCTAAGCTATTTCTAATGCTATTGCCGTGAGTGAATAAGGATAATAAGGTCTTATTTGACCTTAAAATGTTTAAGGAATGGTTTAATAAATTTTATAACTAATTAAACAAGCATAAGTGTCAAATTTAAGACATTATGTGGAAGTTTGGTAAATAAATAAAAGGTGTGTGGTGAGGCCGAAAATTTATATGTATTTTGGGACATTTATGTGTAATTTATTTTGCAAGCCAATGTTTGTAATAAGGCCATGTATTTTAGGCCATTTTATTTATGCATTTACAAGCTTTTATTTAAGTTTAGGTGATATATAATTATTACCGAAATGAATAAGGGGTTGTAGTATAATTAAATTAAATTTAGGGACTTTAGAAAAATAAAGCCGAAAATTAGAGTTAAAAAGGAGTTAAATAAAGTTTATAAGATTTTATAAAGTTTTGGTGGTTAAATGGTAATTTTTGAAAAGTATGGGTACAAACCGTGAATAAAGGAATTAATGGTCAAGAAATATTAAGGTGGTCAACCTTGACCATATGATAGGTTTTGACCAAATTAGATAAGTTAAATAACTTATTAAGGTTTTATAATAAGATAAGTATCTTAAGGAAATATTTTCATAACATATGTGGTAGATATGTTATTACCAAAATTAAGGGTGTACAATGGTATTTTAAACACCCATGGGCTATTAGGAATTTTAGGAATTTTGTTTGGTGGATTTTGGAATTAAAATGAACTATATATGAATAATATATAGTTATTATGTCATTATGACACTTTGGAGAAATATAGATGGTGGAATGGTAAATATCGAAAGTATATGGGTTAATAAGGATATTTATAACCCTTTGGTAAAATTTGGAGATTTTTAGAATTATTTAAGAGTATCTATTGAGATATGTGTATAAGATATGATTTTAATGATATGGTAAAACTATATGCTATAAATAGGGCCAAATGGCAATTATAGAATAGCACAAGGGCTGTTCGGAATTTACAAAAAAATAACCATAGGTTATACTCTTTTATAAGTTAGAAATGTTAATGGAATATAACATGGTATGATTTAAGGGGTGATTTTGTAAGTTAAGGAACTGGTTTATGGAAAAGAATAAGATTTTCTTATGGTGCCTAAGAGGCAATAATAAATAGTTTTGCATAAAAACTATAAGTTATAAGTTAAGGGAATAAAAATATCACATTGTATGATATTAGTGTATAGTATAACATTACAAAATATTATGTGGTCAAACGGAATTTAAATTGAGTTAAGGGCTATACCGAGTTAATAAGAGTTGGAAAATGAATTTTAGACTAAGGTCTATAATGTTTAAATGATATAACAATTATATGGTTTAGATGGAATTAAATAAGGAAGGGTACTCATATAAGAGTGTGACAAACTATAAAAAATGAGATTTATAAACTAAGGATTTGTGGAATAAACCTTAGGAGTTGTGGATGTACAACACAAAAATGTTACATAATATTAGGATAACAATCTTAATTAATGTAATATAATATATACAACTAATGGGAATAATCATCTAAAAAAGATGATAAAATGTAACATAAAATATAAGAGTTTACGAAACTCATGAGAATTACCTACGTGGTAAAAATATATACAAGAATAATGTATATAGCGATATATATATAATATTTTGGTTGAAAACCATATGATTCAGTGGTGGTGGTTATTAAAAAAAATATAGTTACAAACTATGAGTTATGAATTTTAGAATGCAATATAATATAAGAATGCATGCATACATGCAACTATAGGTTACGTACCTAAACTAGATGTGGACAAGATTAAAAAGAAATACACGAATTAAACTTAACAGTTGAAATGTTATGACGTACATTTAAGTAACAAAACCGACTATTTTAGAGAAACCCGTAACGAACAACTGTAGAAAACTGGGGTGAACTGTCGGGGTTACTTATTATTCGGAAATACCGGATGTAGTTAGTCATGGAGACTGACTTATAGTTTATTACCGTTTAGATTGTACTTCTGACAAGACGCTCGACGAGCTAGCGGACTACACGGAGCATAGGATCTTGCTGATCTCCACCGTAATACAATCAGGGTGAACGGTATGTAAAGGGGTTTGATCCGAGTTGTCCTAAGGTTGCTCCTTGGGCTCGGATTTGGTTGATATAACTTGTATGTTGTTATATGCTCGGATTGTCTCTGAGGGCTTCCTCAGTTCAGACTTCTGTGTGATTTGTGATAAGATTGTTTTGTCTGAAGTGATAATAATATGCATGAATTGTATATTTATAGCTGCTTATTATTTACTGTTGTTGAGTTAACAGTATTGGTTCGTATATATGAACCTATATATAAAACGAACTAGCGGCTATGGTGCTATCTTATATGAAAATAAGGAACGTGAGTAAAACGTTGTAGCACTATGATAATAACATATACATTATCTGAGACTTTTGTACGGAGCATTGGCCTTTTCTATACGCCGCTCTCGTATCTAACACTGGATCCCGAGTTTACAAACTCCGGATTGGACTAATGACCTTAGTTTGCTGTGTTAGAAAATTTGGTAATGCGATGCGATGGTATAATTAATTAATTAATGGAATGGAAGTAAGCCAAGAGGATGTGGCTCTTGGTGCGCGCTGTGATCACAAAAACGATACCAGGTCGCGTACGGGTCCGTAAGTATCAAGAAAATTTCCCGTGAGCTAGAATGGCTCGTGGTCGGAGACTCTACCGTTGGAGTGGCTACTGCCGTGGGTGACCCGCCATAATATATGGGTAACTAGAGACATGTCGTTTAACGAGACATTGTCACGGGTATAACTGAACAACTAAAACAATTGAGACTTATACAGTGGCGAACAATACCATGGACGAGACTTAATACTTGTTTATTATTCTCGTTGTTTCGCTTTGTTGTTCATTGGTTACTTGTGGTTGTTTTATTGTATGTTGATGGTTGGATGGAGCCTACAAGGCTAAGGTAAATTAAATATGAAAACTGTACGCTACGGCGAATGTACTGGTACATTAAATTGTTATTGCTCGATACGTTCGATATACAAATGTTATTTGAAATATTCTATGAATGTTTGGTTTGGATGGATGACTAATGTTTATGGATATTTGAATGGTTGATTATGTATTATACATTTATGCTTCAGTTTGATTATAACTGTAAAAAGGAAAAGCATGAAACCAATCTAATAATAAGATGGTTAAAATGACAAGTGACCATTAGGGTCCAGACCCGGCATACTCAGCGTCTATCGCTGATACTACACCATTACAGGTTGTTGATCATTGTCGGAGGAAGAGCAGGAACAGGGTAATTGGAGTGTACTTTTGTCACCACACTTGGAGATGTTGTATAGCAATGAAGATGGTGAATTGTATTATGGTGAGGTTGTGTATTCAGGATTGGGTAGACGCTCACGTGTCGATGTTTATGGTTTATGGACTTAGTATGATGTATAGGAGTTTCTCGTTATCACTGCGGTTAGCAGTTTATTTGTATTGGAAGTTGGATGTAGTTTGGCTGCGTTGCTCGCATGGGCGAGTAACGGCCGGTGACACCCGAATGAGTTTGTAATAGTTATTCATTTTACCGCTGCGAGACGTTTTATTTATTGCTACGTGAGGGATTATTACGTGATTTTGGAGAGGGGTGTTACACCTATTAAGGTTTAGGATGTGTATTTCCCCCTAATAGTCTACCTGGATGTCACACTAACCCTTAATATTTTTAATTGCCACGTAGGAATTAGGTTTATCCCAATTTTTCCCTCTTAATATGTTTCCCATAAGGAATGTTACTTCTTATTTACTTTAATGTATTTTATATACACTTATATTTTTCTTAGGATTTATCCAAAACATTCTTTAAGAAATTCTTATTGTATTTAATTATATCTAATATCTTTTAGACATCTCCACAACTGATATATGGTTTATAAAATAAAGTGTTTGCCCTAGTTTAATTAAGCATATTAACCTACATAATAATAATATGTAGTTTATTAATTCGATTTAATATAAGTCCCTATTTTATTCTTCTCATATATATATTTATGTGTAAACAACTTTTACTTCACCGAAAAGATAACACCCAAAATATTTATAAACATACTGATGTAAAATGTTAATTTAGGTTTAATTATTTTCCCCATCCTAAAAAGTTAATTACCCAACCATACTTTAATTTTTGGTTACATTAAAAACCTTATATTATAGGTTATTCTTATGAAAAACTCATAAACATAATTTTTAAACCTATTTACCCTTGCCCAAAAATTCCCAAACTTAATATAATAACTATAACATTTTAGACATATTATAAAATTTTTATTCCATAAAAATATCTTTTTAAATCACCCAAATAATTCCATAATACCCGTAACTTGCAAAATTCATAACTTATGTTTAAAAACTAAAACTCATATTAATTTACATCAAAATAAACTAGACTTTATAAGGAATCTATGGTTAAAATTTCAAGTCAAAATACAATCGGGAAGGCCATTAAATAAATCTAGCAAGTTAGGACTTTATTCTGGAATAATATAAAAACTTATACTTATATTTTGAAACGTTTTAATCGTGGCCGTCCGTTTCTTTTAATCGCGATCGGGCGGCCCAGAACCCTCGAGTTCTTCAGCGTTCTCCCCTTCCGACCCGAGTACTAATCACCCTATAACTCACAATCTACAGAACGAAATTCGATGATTCTTGTTCCTATCGATTCGTAATCAAATTCCGGTTCTAATGGTACCGATTTCCCCAATTATAATGCAGTATACACCAAGTTTCGAAATCGATTCGAGAGTTAGGGTTTATTTCGGTACAGAACTTAATTCGGTTGCAATTCCTACAAATTCTCCCATTGTAATGCATAATAGACTAAATTGGCATGTGGGTTTGATCGGTGATGAAATTTCGAATGGCATCAATGGAACAATTTGGCCAGAAACTTACCGGAATTGCATTAATCGGGGTGAAACCAAGTCGACAATTCTGGAATCGGTATTTTATGCGCGTTTCAGGTACGCCCTTCTCGAATCAACTCGCACCAACTGAGAGAGATTCGTTCATGTAACCTATCACAATCCAAACTAGACATGTAACTCTAGATGCTAGTGGAAGAATCATTGATTTTGATGAACTAGGGAGAAAGTTATAGATCTCACAAGATCCGAGTTTACCTAGTTGGTTCAGGATGAAACTGGGCAGAATTACCGCCGTGATCGAGTGGGCAACTTTAGACAGATTTATCTCCCAACCCAGTGCGAATCAGCCTTGGCCATCAACATGAAAGTTATAGAGGGATTAGAGATCTTCAAAACAAGCTAAAGAACAAGAAATTTGGACGAGAAATGAAGAAGTTATGGCGTGACGAAGTTTACCCGTTTTCAGGAAAAACTGCAGTTCTGGGTTACGAACTCGCGAGGAGGCAACTTTGGATCAACTTTCCGATCATTGTAGAAGGAGTTAGATGGTGTGTGAGTAATGGTTGGAAAGAGGAAAGATAGGAGAATCGAATGAAACAAACGGCATACCAAATGGTGGAGTAGGGAAAAAGATATAGGTGTCTAAAGATCGACCCTCGACATGCCAAAACCGCTGGGAAAATCAAACGGTTAAGTGTCGGGTGCTGACTGGGCGCGACACGTGTCCTGGACACGTCAGCATCCTTCAAAATTTTGGCTCTAAACTTCAATTTATCATAACTTTGGCTAGGATGATCCGTTTTTAACGTTCTTTTTATCGATCTTCATGGTTTTTCATAACCTATTTATTGGTATAGGTTTCATGGCCTGGTTTGACCATTCTCAAAAAGTCAACTCTAACAAGGCTTAATAAGCTTTAAGGTTTCTAGAATTTATATTGACTTTTATGTTTCAAAACAATGTTCCAACACTTCCTAAAATCTTTATAATATTTGGAGTGTTTAGAAATTTTCCCAAGATTTATTGACTTATAAATCTTATTATTAAATTCATAATACTATATAATAATGTATAATAATTAGGGTTAAATAGGAGAAAACCCCTAAATAAATTTCACAATTCCATATAATAATTTAGTATTCATAATTCCATATAATAAGTAAATTTTTAATAAAAGAAATCCCCTAAATTAATTTAAATTAATTTAGGGGTATTTCAGTATATCCCCCTTAAAAGAAACTTCGTCCCGAAGTTTATCACCAACTAATAGCTACTCACACCACATCAGGTGTGCTGTCAAAAATTACCAGAATATTCATCCAATAACAATCCCAACCAAAATTCCATACCAATCCATACCAATTGTAACTTCTCCCACAATCCATTTCCACTCATTTCCATTTCCAAATTCCTCGCAAGATTATTCATCGTCAGACCAAAACCAAGATTTTCATAAACAGAAATCAAGAATCACACAATGTATAAATCAAGTACATGCATACACCTTTCCATCATTCTACTAACAAAACAAACAGGGCATAATCTGGATGAGGTGACGAAGGAAGAGTATGCACTACCCCCCCCCCCCGAAAAGAGCCAAGGTACGCCCTCGTACCACTATGAACAAGAACCCAGTAAAGGCAAGAATACAAGGAAATATCATGGGAATAGGTGTGGGTACTTCACTCTCATAGAGTCCTCAGACTCCCAAGTAGCTTCTTCAACCCCATGATGCTCCCAAAGAACCTTCACCAGCTTGACTGATCTGCCTCTCGTTTCCCGGACCTTCGTGTCCAGGATCTGTATGGGAGTCTCCTCATATCTCAGTGTAGGTTCAATCTCTAATCTCTCTGGCTGTAGTACGTGAGAAGGGTCAGGTACATACTTCTTCAGCTGAGATACATGAAACACGTCATGTACCTTCCCCAACTCCGCTGGTAGGTCTAGCCGATATGCTGGGCCCACGCGCTCCGTAATCCTGTACGGACCAACATACTTAGGGCTTAGCTTTCCTCTCATCCCAAATCTGAAGATACCTCTCATCGGAGATACGTAGGAAAACCATATCACTGATCTGAAATTCAAGCTCTCTGGTACGCTGATCCCCGTAAGATTTCTGCCTAGACTGCGCTGCCCTCATGTGCTGCTGAATAACTCTGATGTCATCCTGTAGTCTCTGAACATACTCTGGACCAATCAAAACTGTCTCAGCGGGTCACTCCATGATAAAGGTGTCCGGCACGGTCTGCCATACAGAGCCTGAAATGGGGCCATGCCGATAGACGAGTGATAGGAGTTGTTGTAGGAGAACTCTACCAAGTGTAGACGCTCTATCCAACTCCCCTGATAGTCTAAGGCGACCGCTCTCAACATATCTCCAGTGTCTGAATCGTCCTCTCGGTCTGCCCATCTGTCTGAGGGTGGAAGGCTGTGCTAAGTCGCAACTGAGTACCAAATGCCTCCTGCACCTGACGCCAAAATCTACTAAGGAAACGTGCATCACGATCGGAGACGATCGTCTTCGGTACCCCATGGTACCGGATGTGCTCTGTGGTGAACACCTCAGCTAGTTTGGGCACCTTCCATGTGTCCTTGATAGGTATAAACTTAGCTGTCTTAGTTAACCTATCCACTATCACCCAAATTGTGTTCAATCCACCTCTAGCTGGAGGGAGACCGACCACAAAATCCATACTAATATCGTCAAACTTCCAGCACGGTACTGGTAATGACTGAATCTGGCCTCCTGGTCGCCGATGCTCGAACTTCACCTTCTGACAGGTGAGACATCGCGAGACGAAGTCTGCTACATCCCTCTTCATCCCGCTCCACCAGAATAACTTCTTTAAATCCTTGTACATCTTGGTGGCTCCAGGATGTACTGATAACGTAGAGGAATGAGCTTCAGAGAGAATCCTGGTCTGAAGTTCTGTCGCATCCTGAGGAACGCAGAGTCTGCCTCTAACTCGAAGGTGTCCCTCGCTGTCTAGCTCGTAGTCATACTTCAGACCATCAGTCAACCCATCTGCTAATTTCTGCCTGATACCCTGTAGATACACATCACTGTCCTGAGCTGCATATACCTCCTCAGCTATCGTGGTCGTCTCTATGAGAGCAAGAAGTGAATGTGCTCTTCTGCTCAGAGCGTCTGCCACGACATTACCTTTACCCTCAGTGTACTGGAGGTCGATATCATAATCAGCTAGTAGCTCGATCCACCGTCGTTGCCTCAAGTTCAGCTCCTTCTGGGTCCAGATGTATTTCAAACTCTTATGATCTGTCATAATTCGGACCGTGGCTCCATACAGGTAGTGTCGCCAGATCTTCAAGGCAAAAACTATGGCGAGGAGCTCAAGGTCATGTGGGATAATTTTCTTCGTGCTTCTTCAGCTGTCGAGAAGCGTAAGCCACGACTCTACCATTTTGCATCAATACTCCACCGATCCCCTTGCCCGAAGCATCACAGTAAACCTCGAATCCCTCATTTCCCTCGGGGATCACCAATACAGGAGCTGTGGTCAGAGCATCCTTCAGTGCCTGAAAGGAGACCTCACATGCCTCTGTCCATACAAACGGCTATCCTTCTTCATCAGAGAGGTTAAGGGCTTGGCTAGCCTGGAGAAATCCTTCACAAAGCGTCTATAATAGCCAGCCAACCCAAGGAAGCTCCGAATCTCAGTCACTGAGCGAGGTCTGTGCCAGCTCTTTACCGCCTCAATTTTAGCTGGGTCCACTGAAACTCCCTCAGCTGAGATCACATGACCAAGAAATGATACCTTGTCCAGCCAGAATTCGCACTTGCTGAACTTGGCATAGAGTTGCCTCTCTCTCAGGTCTCCAAGACTGTCCTCAAATGCTGCTCATGTTCCTCTTTGCTCTTGGAGAAGATCAGAATGTCGTCTATGAATACGACCACTGACTTATCTAGCTGGGCTTGGAAGACTCTCTGCATCAAATCCATAAATCTCGCCGGTGCATTGGTCATCCAAATGGCATCACTGTGAACTCATAGTGGCCATATCTGGTCCGGAAGGCTGTCTTCTCTATATCTGTCTCAGCTACAGCTATCTGATGATACCCGGAACGCAGATCAATTTTAGAGAACACCTTAGCTCCCCTCAGCTGGTCGAACAAGTCATCGATCCTGGGCAGTGGGTACTTGTTCTTGATCGTGACATTATTCAACTCCCTGTAGTCAATACATAATCTCATGCTTCCGTCCTTCTTCTTGACGAACAGCACAGGAGCACCCCAAGGTGAGACACTGGGTCGGATGAAACCCTTATCTAGTAACTCCTGAGTTGTTTCTTCAATTCCACCATCTCCGCAGGGCCCATCCGGTAGGGTGCTTTGGCAATCGGTCCTGTACCAGGTATGAGGTCGATGTTGAACTCAACCTCCCTCAATGGTGGTAGTCCAGGTAACTCCTCCGGAAAAACGTCGGGGTACTCCGACACAACAGGTACGTCACTCTTGAACTTTGGATCTGTCCTCAGATCCTGGGCATAACAGTAGTAGGCGGTCGCTCCCTTGGACACCTCCTTCATCAGGGATAATGCCGATACAACCTTCACAGTCGGCTGCTTGGGCTGCATTCGGTATGATACTGTGATCCCTGTAGCTGACTTCAAGAGGAGGCGATGCTCTGCACAGTGAAGCCTACCTCTGTATCGCTGTAGTGTGTCCATGCCCACAATTATGTCGAACCCCATGCCAGGGAAGACAATGGCATCAAAGAGGAAATCTGCTCCCTTGATGCGTATATTCAAGTCCTACATTGCTTACTGCACTTGATTAACTCTCTGGATGGCAATAAAACTGAGCAGTCATGGATATCCTCTGTGGGGGCATCTATCTTAGCATGGAATGCCTGGGATACGAATGAATGGGAGGCTCCAAAATCAAACAGAACAGTGGCTTCCACCTCATTAATTAAGAACGTGCCTGAAACCACAGAGTAGATTCTAAGATTCTCAAGCATTACTTCCAAGGTAATAAATCAGGCTAGTAGTTATACCTGTGATGACCATCCCATTGCTCTTCGCTTGAGCCTGGTTCAACAAAGTCAACCTGATCTCTGAGTTCCCAACCCCTACAACGACGAAACAAACTCATAAGATTTCCACTCTTATTAAGGTCTTCGTGAGCATTTTAATGATTACAATGCTGAAATTGCATAAATTACAAGGCTAGATCTGTCTAAAGGTCAGATTTATACGGCCAGGTTTCATGTGGCTCTGGTTGATGATGGATGTGGGGGCTGTGTGGGGCTTAATTCTCTTCACCCCATGGTAGATAAGTCTGGCTGCTCCCCCGAATATAGCACATCACCCGACTTCAGGAGGATCTTTGTAGCGAGATCCATTCTCTTCTGATCTCCAAATAGGAACTCCGCATCGTCTCCAAGTGATATGGACACCACTGGAACTCCTCTGGTGATGGACTCCAGAGACTCGTCCCTATCCTGATGCATTCCTAGCTTACCTTCTTTCCCATAGAAGTTGATGATGCACACGTCTGAGGTTAGGTCTGGGACGGGCTCATCCTCCAATTCCTGGGCCGCTTTAACTGCAGCCCCGATAATGGTCTGCAACTCTCCTGGAATTGGTGGCACCTCCACCTCTTCATAGCTTCCAGTGGTGTGGTCCCACTTCTTACCTAGGCACATGATCTTTACCTTCATGGTCGCACCGTTCTTGAAGGTAGGGGTGTAAAAGTTTCCTCCTTTCACACCTAATTCTCTGATCTTGAGGATCAATGCATATTGGTCAGCTGGGGTCAGAAATTCTCGTAATAAGACCATCCCAGGCTCAATATCTCACACTTCTCTGGTGGGTGTGGTTTGGCCTCAAAGGGAATGGTGGGTGTGGAAATAGGCAGTACAGGAAAGCAAATATCGAAAGCTGAACGAAAACAACAATTGCCATTAAGTAAAACAAGTCAAGGTTCAAACTGGTCTTAGCACAAAGATGTAAAAGAAAGAGGGATTTATAGTTCATCCCTTTACAATGTAGAGGAAAAATTGCTTGAAGAAATTAAGTGGAACGAAGGTCTAAGCTTCTTCAGTAGGAAAGTAGTCCTCACCAGGTGAGCTCGGATCATCACTAGCTGATTCAACACGGTCCACCAGGTTGAGAATTGGTGCTTTGCCCGGCCTTTGAGGGTAGCTCTGGGCAGGGCGGTTGGTAGATGGTCCTGCACCTCCTGTGCCACCTCTACCTCCTCCTCCGGCAGCATTTGTAGCTGGGGCTTTAGCCGTCGACCCGGTGTGTGGCTTGTAACTCTTGGAGTCCGGGTTCAAGAAGCATTCGAACCCCCTGTGCCCCTTCTTACCGCAGTAGTGGCATTCTACCAGGTTCCCTTTACAGTCCTTTCCTGGGTGATCCTTCTGGCACCACCTGCAGAAATACCTTCTCACCGGGTTGTCTCCTGTTTCAATTCAAGGTTAGTAATGTGATAGCAAAATAAAGCTACATTGTAGATTCTATCTTTTCTCACCCCTAGGTGGCTCATAGCGGAGAGGCTTAGCATCAGCATGGGAAGGAACGATGGCCTTCTCATTCCCTCCCTTGAAAAATTTTCCCCTCTTCTCATGATTCTGAGAGGATCCTCTTCCATTTCCTCCTCCATTATCATTCCTCCTCTTCCCTAGCACAGAATCCTGGTATGCGATGGTGGTTTCGCAGTCATTGCATCATCAGCTAGTTCCTGTCGTTACAGCACGTGTTAGTGGGGAATCCAAGCATGCTAGAAATTTCATAGTCATATTTTATACCTGTAAAGTCTTTCCTCTGGTGGAACCGATCATATTCATGATCCTGAAGTCCAAGCCGGTATGGAATTTGTCCACCAAATACCTCGGAGCGTAAGCCCCCTCGCCAATGACGGCAAGCAACTCCACAAACTTGTCATAGTATTCAGCAACAGAGGAAGTCCCCTGCTTCAACTGCTCAAATTCACTTCTCATCCTCTTCTGTAGGTAGGATGGGTAGAACTTAGCTCTCAGGGCCACCAGAAAAGCTTGGAAATCAAAGTTCGCTTGAGCGGTCAGCTCGGCTCTGGCTGTCTGCCACCATCGATGAGCGGGCCCTTGGAGAAAGTAGGCCGCTATGTCCACTTGGCGTTCTGCTGGAACATGTAGAGAGGTAAAAGCCTTTTGAATCTCAGCTATGTATTTCTCCAGAGCTTTTGGTACTGGCTGGCCTTCGTAGACTGGGGGACGAAGATCGTTGACCGCTTTCAACCAGTTAAACTCTCGTGGACCATTGGGTGGTGGTGGCGGTGGTTGAGGGATCTGAGCCTGCTGCTGAGCTAATGCAGCGGTCACAATCTGAGCTATGACCTCAGGGGTAACAGCGTCGGGTCCGTAACCACCTGGGGGTCCCGCTCCTCGTCCTCCTCTTCCTCCACGTCCTCCTCTTCCTCCTCTTTGAGACATTTAGCTGCTAAAGGATGGTGTTTGTTGTTCAGATGTTGCGTATTAATTCTAGATATCTAAATAGTAACGCGCGAAGTGTTTCATAACTACCCATGGACGGTATGTAGTTAGTGTGTTCATGAGTAATGTAAGTAAGGCAAAGTATGGGGTAAGGGTAACGTGCCTTTCTGGAATCCTCACTTCCCAATTCTACCCCACTTCCCCAGTTTTAAGGGCACCTATATTCTAAGTATTTCACTCGGCTTGTTTTCTCGGGCTCAGAGCGTAACTACGCTCTGATACCACTTTCTGTAACGCCCCTATTTAACATAAATGCAGCGGAAATAAAACACTAAGGCGATTACAGATCATCGGGTTCCAAACACCCGGCACCAAACCTCACCAATTACAACTTATGATATTACAAAAGCTACGGTCTGAACTCGAGAAAACATCACATAAAAGTAATAATAACAAGATACAATAGCTCTCCAAAATTCCTAATTCCCATCCCATACACTCACTCTCTTCGTGGCCACCTGTACAACAATTCGTACCTGCATGATGAAACCAAGCAGCCCACCCCGGGAGGGGTGAGTCAGTTCCCTGGAATGGAACTGGTACAATCCTCATAACAGAAATTAAAACATAATCTTTAACAATATAGAAACTTAGAAAGAAACTCTTAAAAACCAAACAGAGGGACAAGGCACTTCAAATCACCAAGTCAAAGCAACAAGCAAGTAATAGAGATAGTCAACAATAAAGATAAAGTTAGTCAGTTAAACCACACCAGGAGTTAGTGAACATCCCATGCTTAAGTTAGATTAAGTTCCAGTAAGAGTGGAAAAACCCAAGTAGTCACAAGGACTAGGAAAGGAAAGAAGAAATCCAAGAACTAACAACTCAAGGGTGGAATGAAACCAATTGGAAGAGATGGCTCGCTGTTGACTACGTCCGATAGGACAGGGGATATACAGCCCCTCGCTGTTTACAACGTCCGTCTGGACAGGGGATATACAGCCCCTCGCTGTTTACCACGTCCGATTGGACAGGGGATATACAGCCCCTCGCTGTTTACCGGTGAAGATGTGCGCACATCACAACAAAGACTCAGCTCATGGTTGAAATGATATCCATAGTCGAAAGAAGAATTTACCAAGATCAACATTCCCATATTCCCACTAGATTAATAACTGCACGAGCGCAATACCAAAACACTCAGTCCTACAGAGTGCAGAAGCGTAAACCCTCAGCAGTTAATATCTAATGAGGTAACCAGATAAGGAGAACCAATGATCATGTGAATTGTACATTCAAGGTCCAGTTAGTCACATCAAGCTGAGTTAGTCACACAACAGTTCCCTTTCGAGATTCATTCAAGCTCAGTTAGCGTTTCTCAAAACATTCCAAGAAGTTCGTCACCAAAAGTATCTGAGTACGAGAAATCGTACCTGGTATATGTAGAAGCAGCAACCAAACTTGAAAATGCGAACTACTTCCACTAATCACCTATAATTAAAGTATTCCAAGTATTGATTAGTTAAGGCACTATAATGCTACACATCCCCCATTCTTATTAGTCTATATTTCGTTTTACAGTTACTCCCTCCTAAGGATCTGGCTAGATCTCGTAATTAAATTTTTAATGTAAACTTATCTTACTCCATTTACCCACTCCTGATTATAGGTTTGATTTAATTAATCCCTTGGGTTACGATTGGCTAACTTATTTGACACCTATTAAGGTTTAGGATGTGTATTTCCCCCTAATAGTCTACCTGGATGTCACACTAACCTTTAATATTTTTAATTGCCACGTAGGAATTAGGTTTATCCCAATTTTTCCCTCTTAATATGTTTCCCATAAGGAATGTTACTCTTATTTACTTTAATGTATTATATATACACTTATATTTTTCTTAGGATTTATCCAAAACATTCTTTAAGAAATTCTTATTGTATTTAATTATATCTAATATCTTTTAGACATCTCCACAACTGATATATGGTTTATAAAATAAAGTGTTTGCCCTAGTTTAATTAAGCATATTAACCCATAATAATAATATGTAGTTTAGTTTAATACCTCGATTTAATATAAGTCCCTATTTTATTCTCTCATATATATATATTTATGTGTAAACAACTTTTACTTCACCGAAAAGATAACACCCAAAATATTTATAAACATACTGATGTAAAATGTTAATTTAGGTTTAATTATTTTCCCCATCCTAAAAAGTTAATTACCCAACCATACTTTAATTTTTGGTTACATTAAAAACCTTATATTATAGGTTATTCTTATGAAAAACTCATAAACATAATTTTTAAACCTATTTACCCTTGCCCAAAAATTCCCAAACTTAATATATAATAACTATAACATTTTAGACATATTATAAAATTTTTATTCCATAAAAATATCTTTTTAAATCACCCAAATAATTCCATAATACCCGTAACTTGCAAAATTCATAACTTATGTTTAAAAACTAAAACTCATATTAATTTACATCAAAATAAACTAGACTTTATAAGGAATCTATGGTTAAAATTTCAAGTCAAAATACAATCGGGAAGGCCATTAAATAAATCTAGCAAGTTAGGACTTTATTCTGGAAATAATATAAAAACTTATACTTATATTTTGAAACGTTTTAATCGTGGCCGTCCGTTTCTTTTAATCGCGATCGGGCGGCCCAGAACCCTCGAGTTCTTCAGCGTTCTCCCCTTCCGACCCGAGTACTAATCACCCTATAACTCACAATCTACAGAACGAAATTCGATGATTCTTGTTCCTATCGATTCGTAATCAAATTCCGGTTCTAATGGTACCGATTTCCCCAATTATAATGCAGTATACACCAAGTTTCGAAATCGATTCGAGAGTTAGGGTTTATTTCGGTACAGAACTTAATTCGGTTGCAATTCCTACAAATTCTCCCATTGTAATGCATAATAGACTAAATTGGCATGTGGGTTTGATCGGTGATGAAATTTCGAATGGCATCAATGGAACAATTTGGCCAGAAACTTACCGGAATTGCATTAATCGGGGTGAAACCAAGTCGACAATTCTGGAATCGGTATTTTATGCGCGTTTCAGGTACGCCCTTCTCGAATCAACTCGCACCAACTGAGAGAGATTCGATTCATGTAACCTATCACAATCCAAACTAGACATGTAACTCTAGATGCTAGTGGAAGAATCATTGATTTTGATGAACTAGGGAGAAAGTTATAGATCTCACAAGATCCGAGTTTACCTAGTTGGTTCAGGATGAAACTGGGCAGAATTACCGCCGTGATCGAGTGGGCAACTTTAGACAGATTTATCTCCCAACCCAGTGCGAATCAGCCTTGGCCATCAACATGAAAGTTATAGAGGGATTAGAGATCTTCAAAACAAGCTAAAGAACAAGAAATTTGGACGAGAAAGAAGAAGTTATGGCGTGACGAAGTTTACCCGTTTTCAGGAAAAACTGCAGTTCTGGGTTACGAACTCGCGAGGAGGCAACTTTGGATCAACTTTCCGATCATTGTAGAAGGAGTTAGATGGTGTGTGAGTAATGGTTGGAAAGAGGAAAGATAGGAGAATCGAATGAAACAAACGGCATACCAAATGGTGGAGTAGGGAAAAAGATATAGGTGTCTAAAGATCGACCCTCGACATGCCAAAACCGCTGGGAAAATCAAACGGTTAAGTGTCGGGTGCTGACTGGGCGCGACACGTGTCCTGGACACGTCAGCATCCTTCAAAATTTTGGCTCTAAACTTCAATTTATCATAACTTTGGCTAGGATGATCCGTTTTTAACGTTTTTTTATCGATCTTCATGGTTTTTCATAACCTATTTATTGGTATAGGTTTCATGGCCTGGTTTGACCATTCTCAAAAAGTCAACTCTAACAAGGCTTAATAAGCTTTAAGGTTTCTAGAATTTATATTGACTTTTATGTTTCAAAACAATGTTCCAACACTTCCTAAAATCTTTATAATATATTTGGAGTGTTTAGAAATTTTCCCAAGATTTATTGACTTATAAATCTTATTATTAAATTCATAATACTATATAATAATGTATAATAATTAGGGTTAAATAGGAGAAAACCCCTAAATAAATTTCACAATTCCATAATAATTTAGTATTCATAATTCCATATAATAAGTAAATTTTTAATAAAAGAAATCCCCTAAATTAATTTAAATTAATTTAGGGGTATTCAGTCTTGAACATGCCGAACCTTATGAATGACCCTGGGGGCAAATTCCTATGTGGATCTCCTCTTGGGCTATCACGATCGTATAATTATTGATGGGAAGGTATGTGGCACTGCCGCACCCCCATAGACAGTAGAGTAGAAAACTACTATCGAAAGGACCTTGTCGCGATCACCAACCCCATTTCCGTGTGCATCCATTTATGTTGAGGTGCTGGCTCTCCTGAATTCCAATGAAGCGCTCTTAACATGCCGTTGTACGGTCCTTCGTTAAAAATGGCCTTGTATAGTCCATTCGCCGGTGCTTGATTCTTCATGTGATTGTACAATACACGGACATCTTTCCACTCTATTCGTCTGAATATAGGTAGTCAGCAATGACCCTGAAACCACAATTCCCATCTCCACGAACATCAATATACCAGTCATATATTGATATAGGTTGGGGTTGAAATTCTGGTAGTATGGGAAGTTGTCAAGGGCTGGAAGCGAACTCGGATTTGATGATCTTCTATTACGAGATCTTCTATTTGATGGCGCTCCTTCCTGACTGGCCTGCCCTTGGTCGGTTACGCTCCAAGATGAAGGTTCCCGTCGGTTTGGTCTTGAGGGCACGTAGGTCTGCCAATCCCAACTGTTCCAACGGCTCTCTAATTGGCACACCATATGGGTGAAGGAAGTTTTGGAGTTGACTGTAACATCTCGCAATCAGAGTAGGATCATATGACTGTGCTACCTCAGAAGCTATGTCTCGCCATCTATTTTGTTCTTTCCTCCATGTAGGATACCATATCAATTGTCGATTCATGCTCTCCCAGCTTAGGGTATACAGAACGATGTATTCCCTCTTCGAGCATAGTATCCACTATCCAGCATGTAGTTTAATTTACAAGCGCATGTAATCCATGAGAGGTTACCTTGTCACATCCACAGATTGAGCTGTCCATTTGCACATAATTCGTCCTTCCAAGCTCTTGACTAGCTCATCTAAGCAAAGGGTACTAACCTTCCCGATCAGGTCAGCAATTGGAACCCTCATGTGCTCTCTTCTGTGTTTTGTCCTGGCTGCCTCAAATCCTTTTTTAACCTCTCGGATGCTTGTATCACATGATCGTTAATCTTTGGAAAGATTACATCCAAAGGTGTCTAGCACTCCTTAATTCTCGCCTTTAGAGAAGAATGTGCGGCCTCCACCCTATCAAATGTTTAAGTAAGTTTTATAGATCTATAACAATCACTGATTATCTTAAACATTACAAGATTAACAATTTACCTATGTGTCGTTGTGTTACCGAAGTGCAACACATTCTTGACCCAAGCTCCACAAATTTTTCCTTGTATTTCTCCAGACTGATGCAACATACGTAATGAACGTGGGTAGCTTTGGTATGTTTCTTGAAATGTGCGTACCTCTCGTTGTAGTCCTGCTCTGTGCTCGAGTAGACAACCGAAGTCCACATTTGGACTGCAGCCGCCGCCCTTCCTCTATCACCCATATAAGTCTCGGCTTTCCCTGAACATTCCTACTTATGTGCCACCGACATAGTAGATGATGAGATTCAGGAAATACCTCATCTAAGGCATTCATCAGGGCCAGACATCTGTCGTGATAAATGTAGAGTTGTAGTCCGCCCGAGGAGGTCCCTTAATTGTTGAAGTGCCCACACATACATGTCTGTTGATTCTGATAACAAGAAGGCGAAGGCAATGCTGAAGTTTTTGCCTATACTCGTCATCCCGATGAACTGAACCAAAGGTATTTTTGTATGTTTGTTTTATAGGTAGTATCAATGCCTATGACATACGGGAACGCATGAGTAGTAATTCTAGATGTAGGGTGTGCAAAGAGATGGGACCCAAGTCGTGTTTGATCAACTATACATGTGAAATATAATCATGTATCTATCAATTAATATGAAACCTAAATGATTGAAGTTATTTGAGACATACTGAGTTGACTTACTTGGATCTGTATGTAATCGAGTAGTAGTAGTGTTTTTGTCTAGCTCACTCAGCAGAGTCTGCACCATAGATCGACCATCTCTATTTACTATTTTGTTTTTTTATCCGGTTGTATATGTCTTTCCTTGTTTGCTGACGTTTCTGGGTTGATTGTTGTGAGCTCGGAATAAATTGGCACAGGGTGGCACACCGACTCTGGTTCTCTGATCGATCAAATCTCCTCCGCCTCAGTCAGCGTTTTCCCACAAAATGACCCTCTGCCCACTCTGCGAGACATGGTATGCCATCCGTTACCCACACGCAAGAAACACCGTAGCTTGTGTATACCCCTTAATTTTAAAAGGACAACCACATTTATTTGAACCAGATGATCTGCGCCGGTTTGATGACACAGGTCGTGATGTCTTTCGTGGTTTCCAATACCTCTCGCATGTTATGTGGAAATCTTGGCCTGACCGAGAACTTTGAATTATGGTGTATAGATGTTGGGATGGCCAACACTATCTACCCATGCTTTCGCTTCTTCTTCCCCTAAAGGCCTGGTTTGTTTCAAATAGTAACCGTGTCCACCACCGAGCTCGAATATACATCTCTTGCATGTCTCATCCATCTGTGCATATGATCTGGAACACCTTCATCAAATTCATCCCAATCTGATCATGGTTGAGTCACTATCCTGCAATAAGGGTCGAGAGAATGTTAGATGAATATTGAAAATTAAATGTTAGTGCGAATATGATTAACAAGACATAAACTAAATACTTACTGGGCTTGATAATGGAACATACTCATGATCGGAATCTGAAGATTGACTCATGTTTAGAGAGAGCTTGCCCAATTTTACGAAATAATTTTTGGAGAGAGTAAGGAGATAGAGAGCATCGAGATATGGAGAGTGAGTGTGGTGAAGATGAATGGAGGAGGCATCCCTATATAGAGGTTGGTCATGAACTAGCCACAAGGTTACAAGTTAACAAAATGGTAACCTGGTACGTGTACAGTGACCTAGTACGTGTACCTTTCCTGACAAAAGTAATTACCTATGGTAACTTTGAATTCACTTTGTACTGAAAACTGTAACCTGGTACGTGCACAGTGACCTGGTACGTGTACCTTTCCTGACAAAAGTAATTACCTATGGTAACTTTGAATTCACTTGTACTGCAAACGGTAACCTGGTACGTGTACAGTGACCTGGTACGTGTACCTTTCCTGACAAAAGTAATTACTTATGGTAACTTTGAATTCACTTTGTACTGCAAACGGTAACCTGGTACATGTACCTTTCCTGACAAAAGTAATTACCTATGGTAACTTTGAATTCACTTTGTACTGCAAACGGTAACCTGGTACGTGTACAGTGACCTGGTACGTGTACCTTTCCTGACACAAGTAATTACCTATGGTAACTTTGAATTCACTTTGTACTGCAACGGTAACCTGGTACGTGTACAGTTGACCTGGTACGTGTACCTTTCCTGACAAAAGTATTACCTATGGTAAACTTTGAATTCACTTTGTACTGCAAACGGTAACCTGGTACGTGTCAGTGACCTGTACGTGTACCTTTCCGGACAAAAGTAATTACCTATGGTAACTTTGAATTCACTTTGTACTGCAAACGGTAACCTGGTACGTGTACCTTTCCTGACAAAAGTAATTACCTATGGTAACTTGAATCACTTTGTACTGCAAACGTAACCTGGTACGTGTACAGTGACCTGGTACGTGTACCTTTCCTGACAAAAGTAATTACCTATGGTAACTTTGAATTCACTTTGTACTGCAAACGTAACCTGGTATGTGTAACCTTTCCTGACAAAAGTATTACCTATGGTAACTTTGAATTCACTTGTACTGCAAACGGTAACCTGGTACTTGGTACAGTGTCCTGGTACGTGTACCTTTCCTGATAAAAGTAATTACCTATGGTAACTTTGAATTCACTTTGTACTGCAACGGTAACCTGGTACGTGTACCTTCCTGACAAAGTAATTACCTATGGTAACTTTGAATTAACTTTGTACTGCAAACTAACCTGGTACGTGTACAGTGACCTGGTACTGTACCTTTCCTGACAAAAGTAATTACCTATGGTAACTTTGAATTCACTTTGTACTGCAAACGGTAACCTGGTACGTGTACAGTGACCTGGTACGTGTACCTTTCCTGACAAAGTAATTACCTATGGTAACTTGATTCACTTTGTACTGCAAACGGTAACCTGATCTGGTACAGTGACCTGGTACGTGTACCTTTCCTGGACAAAAGTAATTACTTATGGTAACTTTGAATTCACTTTGTACTGCAAACGGTAACCTACGTGTACTGACCTACGTACCTTTCCTGACAAAAGTAATTACCTATGGTAACTTTGAATTCACTTTGTACTGCAAACGGTAACCTGGTACGTGTACAGTGACCTGGTACGTGTACCTTTCCTGACAAAAGTAATTACCTATGGTAACTTTGAATTCACTTTGTACTGCAAACGGTAACCTGGTACGTGTACCTTTCCTGACAAAAGTAATTACCTATGGTAACTTTGAATTCACTTTGTACTGCAAACGGTAACCTGGTACGTGTACAGTGACCTGGTACGTGTACCTTTCCTGACAAAAGTAATTACCTATGGTAACTTTGAATTCACTTTGTACTGCAAACGGTAACCTGGTATGTACCTTTCCTGACAAAAGTAATTACCTATGGTAACTTTGAATTCACTTTGTACTGCAAACGGTAACCTGGTACGTGTACAGTGACCTGGTACGTGTACCTTTCCTGACAAAAGTAATTACCTATGGTAACTTTGAATTCACTTTGTACTGCAAACGGTAACCTGGTACGTGTACCTTTCCTGACAAAAGTAATTACCTATGGTAACTTTGAATTCACTTTGTACTGCAAACGGTAACCTGGTACGTGTACAGTGACCTGGTACGTGTACCTTTCCTGACAAAAGTAATTACCTATGGTAACTTTGAATTCACTTTGTACTGCAAACGGTAACCTGGTACGTGTACAGTGACCTGGTACGTGTACCTTTCCTGACAAAAGTAATTACCTATGGTAACTTTGAATTCACTTTGTACTGCAAACGGTAACCTGGTACGTGTACCTTTCCTGACAAAAGTAATTACCTATGGTAACTTTGAATTCACTTTGTACTGCAAACGGTAACCTGGTACGTGTACAGTGTCCTGGTACGTGTACCTTTCCTGACAAAAGTAATTACCTATGGTAACTTTGAATTCACTTTGTACTGCAAACGGTAACCTGGTACGTGTACCTTTCCTGACAAAAGTAATTACCTATGGTAACTTTGAATTCACTTTGTACTGCAAACGGTAACCTGGTACGTGTACAGTGACCTGTACGTGTACCTTTCCTGACAAAAGTAATTACCTATGGTAACTTTGAATTCACTTTGTACTGCAAACGGTAACCTGGTACTTGTACAGTGACCTGTACGTGTACCTTTCCTGACAAAAGTAATTACCTATGGTAACTTTGAATTCACTTTGTACTGCAAACGGTAACCTGGTACGTGTACCTTTCCTGACAAAAGTAATTACCTATGGTAACTTTGAATTCACTTTGTACTGCAAACGGTAACCTGGTACGTGTACATGTCCTGTACGTGTACCTTTCCTGACAAAAGTAATTACCTATGGTAACTTTGAATTCACTTTGTACTGCAAACGGTAACCTGGTACGTGTACCTTTCCTGACAAAAGTAATTACCTATGGTAACTTTGAATTCACTTTGTACTGCAAACGGTAACCTGGTACGTGTACAGTGACCTGGTACGTGTACCTTTCCTGACAAAAGTAATTACCTATGGTAACTTTGAATTCACTTTGTACTGCAAACGGTAACCTGGTACGTACAGTGACCTGTACGTGTACCTTTCCTGACAAAAGTAATTACCTATGGTAACTTTGAATTCACTTTGTACTGCAAACGGTAACCTGGTACGCGTACAGTGACCTGGTACGTGTACCTTTCCTGACAAAAGTAATTACCTATGGTAACTTTGAATTCACTTTGTACTGCAAACGGTAACCTGGTACGTGTACCTTTACTGACAAAAGTAATTACCTATGGTAACTTTGAATTCACTTTGTACTGCAAACGGTAACCTGGTACGTGTACAGTGACCTGGTACGTGTACCTTTCCTGACAAAAGTAATTACCTATGGTAACTTTGAATTCACTTTGTACTGCAAACGGTAACCTGGTACGTGTACCTTTCCTGACAAAAGTAATTACCTATGGTAACTTTGAATTCACTTTGTACTGCAAACGGTAACCTGGTACGTGTACAGTGACCTGGTACGTGTACCTTTCCTGACAAAAGTAATTACCTATGGTAACTTTGAATTCACTTTGTACTGCAAACGGTAACCTGGTACGTGTACAGTGACCTGGTACGTGTACCTTTCCTGACAAAAGTAATTACCTATGGTAACTTTGAATTCACTTTGTACTGCAAACGGTAACCTGGTACGTGTACAGTGACCTTGTACGTGTACCTTTCCTGACAAAAGTAATTACCTATGGTAACTTTGAATTCACTTTGTACTGCAAACGGTAACCTGGTACGTGTACCTTTCCTGACAAAAGTAATTACCTATGGTAACTTTGAATTCACTTTGTACTGCAAACGGTAACCTGGTACGTGTACAGTGACCTGTACGTGTACCTTTCCTGACAAAAGTAATTACCTATGGTAACTTTGAATTCACTTTGTACTGCAAACGGTAACCTGGTACGTGTACCTTTCCTGACAAAAGTAATTACCTATGGTAACTTTGAATTCACTTTGTACTGCAAACGGTAACCTGGTACGTGTACAGTGACCTGGTACGTGTACCTTTCCTGACAAAAGTAATTACCTATGGTAACTTTGAATTCACTTTGTACTGCAAACGGTAACCTGGTACGTGTACCTTTCCTGACAAAAGTAATTACCTATGGTAACTTTGAATTCACTTTGTACTGCAAACGGTAACCTGGTACGTGTACAGTGACCTGGTACGTGTACCTTTCCTGACAAAAGTAATTACCTATGGTAACTTTGAATTCACTTTGTACTGCAAACGGTAACCTGGTACGTGTACAGTGACCTGTACGTGTACCTTTCCTGACAAAAGTAATTACCTATGGTAACTTTGAATTCACTTTGTACTGCAAACGGTAACCTGTACGTGTACAGTGACCTGTACGTGTACCTTTCCTGACAAAAGTAATTACCTATGGTAACTTTGAATTCACTTTGTACTGCAAACGGTAACCTGGTACGTGTACAGTGACCTGGTACGTGTACCTTTCCTGACAAAAGTAATTACCTATGGTAACTTTGAATTCACTTTGTACTGCAAACGGTAACCTGGTACGTGTACAGTGACCTGGTACGTGTACCTTTCCTGACAAAAGTAATTACCTATGGTAACTTTGAATTCACTTTGTACTGCAAACGGTAACCTGGTACGTGTACCTTTCCTGACAAAAGTAATTACCTATGGTAACTTTGAATTCACTTTGTACAAACGGTAACCTGGTACGTGTACAGTGACCTGGTACGTGTACCTTTCCTGACAAAAGTAATTACCTATGGTAACTTTGAATTCACTTTGTACTGCAAACGGTAACCTGGTACGTGTACCTTTCCTGACAAAAGTAATTACCTATGGTAACTTTGAATTCACTTTGTACTGCAAACGGTAACCTGGTACGTGTACAGTGTCCTGGTACGTGTACCTTTCCTGACAAAAGTAATTACCTATGGTAACTTTGAATTCACTTTGTACTGCAAACGGTAACCTGGTACGTGTACCTTTCCTGACAAAAGTAATTACCTATGGTAACTTTGAATTCACTTTGTACTGCAAACGGTAACCTGGTACGCGTACAGTGACCTGGTACGTGTACCTTTCCTGACAAAAGTAATTACCTATGGTAACTTTGAATTCACTTTGTACTGCAAACGGTAACCTGGTACGTGTACAGTGACCTGGTACGTGTACCTTTCCTGACAAAAGTAATTACCTATGGTAACTTTGAATTCACTTTGTACTGCAAACGGTAACCTGGTATGTGTACCTTTCCTGACAAAAGTAATTACCTATGGTAACTTTGAATTCACTTTGTACTGCAAACGGTAACCTGGTACGTGTACAGTGTCCTGGTACGTGTACCTTTCCTGACAAAAGTAATTACCTATGGTAACTTTGAATTCACTTTGTACTGCAAACGGTAACCTGGTACGTGTACCTTTCCTGACAAAAGTAATTACCTATGGTAACTTTGAATTCACTTTGTACTGCAAACGGTAACCTGGTACGTGTACAGTGACCTGGTACGTGTACCTTTCCTGACAAAAGTAATTACCTATGGTAACTTTGAATTCACTTTGTACTGCAAACTGTAACCTGGTACGTGTACAGTGACCTGGTACGTGTACCTTTCCTGACAAAAGTAATTACCTATGGTAACTTTGAATTCACTTTGTACTGCAAACGGTAACCTGGTACGTGTACCTTTCCTGACAAAAGTAATTACCTATGGTAACTTTGAATTCACTTTGTACTGCAAACGGTAACCTGGTACGTGTACAGTGTCCTGGTACGTGTACCTTTCCTGACAAAAGTAATTACCTATGGTAACTTTGAATTCACTTTGTACTGCAAACGGTAACCTGGTACGTGTACCTTTCCTGACAAAAGTAATTACCTATGGTAACTTTGAATTCACTTTGTACTGCAAACGGTAACCTGGTACGTGTACAGTGACCTGGTACGTGTACCTTTCCTGACAAAAGTAATTACCTATGGTAACTTTGAATTCACTTTGTACTGCAAACGGTAACCTGGTACGTTTACAGTGACCTGGTACGTGTACCTTTCCTGACAAAAGTAATTACCTATGGTAACTTTGAATTCACTTTGTACTGCAAACGGTACCTGGTACGTGTACAGTGACCTGGTACGTGTACCTTTCCTGACAAAAGTAATTACCTATGGTAACTTTGAATTCACTTTGTACTGCAAACGGTAACCTGGTACGTGTACCTTTACTGACAAAAGTAATTACCTATGGTAACTTTGAATTCACTTTGTACTACAAACGGTAACCTGGTACGTGTACCTTTACTGACAATATAATTACCTATGGTAACTTTGAATTCACTTGAACTAGCCGTTGGACATGTCAGTGTTACTCAAATATTATAAAAGTGGGTATTAGTGTCCCAACATACTCATTCCTTACCCCGTGCTCTCTGAATCTGTCTAATTACATCTTGCTTGAACTCTTCACACCTTAATTCCCATTTCGCTCCCAAAATCAAATGGAGTTTCCTTTCTGTTTGCACGTTAATTATGTAGCTACTTTTGGTCGTCATGGAGCACAATTTGATAGAAGAATAGGGCACAGACGCGTAGAAGTTACTATGCCATATCCTAGTAATCTCCGGGATCTACAACGACGAGTAATTCGAGCACTACAGTCCCTCCTCGGCAGAATAAACATAACAATAATGGTGTATTTGGGGCTGGAGGGCGACTACGAGTGGACTTTTATTCATGTACGAAATGATACATCAGTTCGCCGGATGATGGAGAATTACATGGAGTATAATGATTTCATCGCTCATATTCCATTACTTGTTATTTATGATCCTATTGAGCCCGATGATGATGATTTTCAACACCAAGAACCAATTTATGAGATGAGACGTAATGTAATAGCGCGGGGAATAGAGAGACAAAGGTTAGGAAATAATTAGGTTATTGGTTATTGCGTATTTGATCTTGTTAGTTCTCGTGTTGTTATAATTTTCGGGATTTATAATCTTTAGTAGATGTTTGGACGTGAAATAACGTGTTGTTATAGTTATTGACTTTTAATTATGTGATTCATCGTATTATCAATAACAGTAACGGGAGGGACATTATCAGGGCATCCACCACAAACTTGCGGTTGCAGCTTTCATTTATGTGATCATACGATTAGGATTCAGGGACTTTTCTTTCTTAGGAATTTCTACATTTTGATATATTTCATTTCTCGTGACATATACAATCTTTGGTACATGTTAGATATTTCATTTCGACACTATCATTGCTGGAGAACATTCAACGACCAACAAAGAATTTAGACCACCCATCTTGGCATTGATCTTAAGAAGCACATTTGTCAAATACTGATCGTTAACTTTGAAAGGCCATGAATGCAGAAACGATGCATTTCTAGAAAATTTTTGGCATAGTCTCCCCTGTTTTTCTTATCTCCACCGGTTCTAAGAACTCCACAAAATCAACCAACAGATCATCAACAAGGTCACCAGCATTGTCAGCAATAATTCCACCATCACCAAGTCCACCAGAAAAAAACTACATCCAAACAAATTGTACTAGCGTCTA
Source organism: Limonium bicolor (assembly GCA_023374045.1). Taxonomy (NCBI): domain Eukaryota; kingdom Viridiplantae; phylum Streptophyta; class Magnoliopsida; order Caryophyllales; family Plumbaginaceae; genus Limonium; species Limonium bicolor. The sequence goes on from CM041782.1 coordinate 187,591,748, forward strand.
ACACACCAAGTCAAAATGAAAGACAACAAATAGTTCCAAGATGATACTAAAGTTTATTACATCCAAATCCAAGATGACAAGCACTAGGGTGCACCATGCTGGCGCTGGTAACTATCCCATATGTATAAAGAGCTGAACACATCCACAAGACCATCAGTTGCAGCCCTTTGTTCTTCTTCTGGCATCCCCTGACGATAGTATGACCAGTCCCATGCATTGTTCTCTTGGTAGTACGGGCGTGCAAGCTCACTTGCCTCACAGTAGCTGTAACACACTTGGTCAGGTAAGTACACATAAAAAATAAAAGTGATATTTAATGAAGTACTATGACAAAAAGAACTTACTAGACAGGGATCTGGACGATGAACCAGGGTGGTCTGATAAGTCTCAGGGTTTAGGATCTTCGGGTGTGTGTGCTTGGTGTACCAATCTAGGTAGAGTGGGTCACAAGCATGCAACCGCGCATTTGTGCGCGTATACCCTGGAACCAGCAATTTAGGAGTGTTTTCCCAAAAATTATACATGGGGGGGTATACACAGGTGTAGGTTGGGTTTTTCCTCTTTTTTCAGACCTTGGGTTGGGTCTAATAGGAGGTTCAGGGATATCCTGAATGTAACCAAACTGGCGTAGACAGCGACCAGGCATGTATGGCTCATTCAACCCCAAAACCGGTATGTTACCTCTATACCATGTACGCCCTCCATGAACATTAACATTATCTCGACCGTAGGGCAACCAATCAATCTACAATGAACATTAATAGTAAAATGTAACCAACAACGAAAGACAAAATAATAATGGTTCAATGTGTTAGCAACTACAAACACTTACATTTAGAGCAGTCAAAGCATCTAGATGCTCACGATATCCTTGCAGTGAACGATGATCCTGCACTTGAGAGGTAGATCTCACCCATCTTAGAGCCCAAGGTCTATCATCATTAGCGCGCCAGTCCGGGCTAATCGCTGGTCTTAATGTAGGGAAGTACGCATAAATCCAGCACTGTGCATATAAAACACTAGAATGATTAAGCAGTACCAATTATTAATACTCAGTGAGTTATCATATACTAGATGCACATTAGGACACATACCTCAAGTAACGTCATAGAACCACCTATCCCACTGGAGTCGGCACGAGATGCTATCCCTAGCTGGCGATATAACCATGCAAGAGTACCAGCTCCCCATGCATATTTACGAAGCTTGGTACCTTTCTTCACAGGAGCTACTAAACTGAACAGCTGTGGACTCAGACGACCATTTGATTTTCCAGCTAATATGGTGGTACCAATCAGATGATACAACCAACCACATGCCTGCTTCATTGCCTCTTCATTTTCATCCCTACATTGCTGCAACAAGCTCGAAATTGATACAGCACCGGTATTCCACAGTGCCTCTGTCATACTCTCAACATCTGCCCCAAAATTAAGACAATCAGCCATTACATCCTTCAACTCAGGGGTGGATGAATTCGCTGTCAATGAACGACCGACGATGGGGATTTGCAGTATCATCCACACATCATGCAGGGTAATCGTCATCTCACCAAACGGCATATGGAATGAGTTTGTATCAGGCTGCCACCTCTCCACAAAAGCACTGATCAGGGACATATTGTTGTATGGCATCGTAATATCCTGTAGGTGCTCTATACCAGAATACTCAAGCATCTTCCTTGTTCTTGGTTTAGAAATTTGATCTTTTGGCCAGCAGGTAAGCATCACCCTACGGGATTTGAAACTCAAAACCCCACGATCCTATTAATGACCAATATTTAACACTTACAAACGTAGTATGAAATTAAATGATCAAATACAGGAGAAGATAGAGAACATACCTTAGCCGAGGTCCATAAGTCAAGCGCCACATGACCCCCGAAGCTAGTGATAACACTAGTGAGTAGTGGACCGCCAGGAACTGGCACCTCTGTCAACTTCCAAGAGGTAGGAATGACTGGAACCATCGCTAGCGCTGCTTCCTCGTCAGTGTCATCCTCCTTATCCATGACTTCATCATCTTCCTTATCCTCCTCATCCACGTCGGGTGAGTCCTCATCATCAGCACCACGACCATCATCATCAGCATGTGGCGAACGCTCAGTCATCACATGGTCCTCAACAGCACGGGCAGGTGATGGGCGTGGTTGACGTGATGAACTACCACCGCCTGACGGAGCAGTCTGGTGGCTTGATTGCCCTGAGATATTGAAGCTAGAGCTGTGCAGTGATCTGTCAGAAAAAGCACTACTGGATGATGACAACTCTGGCATGCGTCTCCTCGGTATATTGAACACCGCCGAGTCATCCTCCGCTACCATTGGTGGTGCTGGTACTTGAAACGCCGGGTCGTTGGAAGATTGACCCGGATGGAAAGATGAATGGCGTGCTGCTTCCATGCGGGGGGCAGGATTACTCGGCCCTTCACCAGGAGCATGTGCACGACGACGGTACGAGGCCGTCATAGCCTGTTGCACACCCCGGTCTTTATTCTTCCTCTTCGTGACATGTCTCACTGCTTTTTTCAGACGATCCATCACTGCATACGAATATCACACAGTTATATCCCTCATTCATAACATAAAAATTCAAACATTTATAATCATATCATTCACAATATTACAATTCAAAATTCAAATATTTATAAATCATTCACAATATTAGTTAGAATTCAAAAAAATAACAAATTAAAACATTTAAAAATCATTCACAATATTATAATACAAAAATAAACAAAATAAAACATTTAAAAATCATTCACAATATTATAATACATAAATAAACAAATTAAAACATTTAAAAAAGCATTAAAAATATTAGAATTCAAAAAAAAAAATTAAACTGGGTCGAGTAGTGCAGATGCTCGCACGTCTCCAACTCGAGGACCGCGGCTCCTCTACATCTCCGGCGGCGAGTAGTGCAGATGCTCGCACGTCTCCGAACCGAGAAGCGGTGCTCCTCGCACCAGCCGTCGGGCGCCCGCGCACAGAGGCCGAGCAGCAGCGATCCTCGCGTGCATCCGGTACGAGCCGCTCCACTCCTCGATCTCCTATAACCCGAGCAGCAGCCCTCCTCGCGTGGCTCCCGCTAGAGCAGAGGCGCTGCTCGCCCGCCAAGAATCCGAGCAGCCACAGTACTCGACCCACCCTTCCGTTTCTTTTTATTTTTTTTGAATTTTTTCGAATTTTTCATGCTAGATCTAGCTCAAATGATGTTGAATTTCAAAAAACTAACACCAAATTCGTACTCAGGACACCCAAATCTATAAGTTGCAAAAAAAAAATCGAAAAACTCACCGGAAAATTTTTCCTGCGGCTCCGGCGGTGGTTGGCGTGGCGGCTCCGGCGGCGGCTCCGGCAGTCAGAAGAGAGCTTCTTCCTTAAGAGAGATAGAGGAGAGAGTGAGGAAGTGAGAAATGAATAATCCAAGGAAGGTTAGGCTATATATAGTACGAGCGTTTTTTACCCGAAATTGACGTTTTCAACAGTGATTTCAATACAACGTTCTGAAAGTGTAACAATGTTTGTAATTTAGTCAAACACAACATAAAATGTCATTAACTTATGTGGAGTCACAATTATAACGTTTAAATGCGATTAAAAAGGGTTTAACGTCTTTTATTACAATTAGAGCATTTTTCACCCGAAATTGGTGTTTTTAACTATGAATTGAGTACGGCATTCTGAATATGTACCAATGTTTGTAATTTAGTCAAACATAACGTAAAATGTCGTCCAAATTACGTGGATTCACAATTAAAATCATATTGACGCAAGTAATACGGTTTATAAGTTTTGTAACAATCAGAGTGTTTTTTACTGTTTACGCTAAAGAAATTATTTTTTAAAAAAACAAAAGTTACAACACGACATCATTACATGTGTACAACGTCAGTATGAATTAAAAAAATTTTGTACTGCGGTGATTAGTAATTTTGTACTGCGAATAGCAACCCAGTTTATTATATGGTAAATCTTTATAATATATTCATTCTCTTTTAATGAATATTTCTTATATTATAAATGTTACAACCTTTATAACATTAAAAACCATATTATAAATTCTCATACTAAAATACCCATTATTACCGAACAACACTCATGTTCTTTAATATTTACAAAATCCACCACATAATTTATATAATGCTATATTATAGTTATATAACATATATTATGACATTTATGTCATCAAAACAATTATAACTTATAGTTATAAGTTGTTACAAAATACCAAAAAGGCCCCACTATTCTCGGTTTTTATTTAATTTCTCTATGCTTTCAGAATTTACAAATCAACCCCAATTTATATTCCATTGTCACACTTATAATATATACCTTATATTATAATCCTTAAACCTTAATATAATTATAACCTATGGTTATAAATCCTCAAATTAACCGAACAGACCCTAGGTCTGTTCTAAATTAATTTCCAACCCATTAACTTTCCATATTCACCAAATAACCCCATTTTATAACATATAGTGTCTAATGTCATTAAAACTTATATTATACACATATCTTAATAAAACCTCATATATAATTCCAAAAATTACCAAACTACACCAAAAGGTTATAAGAATCATTCCTAACCTTATACTTTCAATATTTACGGTTAATACCACATTTGTTACCCATATGTAATAATGATATAAAATATCATATATTATACTTATATAATTCATAATAACTCCAAATTTAACCAAATAAACTCCTAAAAATTCCTTATGACCCAAGGTCTGTTCTAAACCCCATTTGGTACCCTTAAGTTTCGGAAATTACATTCTCACCCCAATACTTATAAATCTTTTACAATTTAATAACCAACTTAATATAAGGTAGTATTTTAATTCCATAAACTTTCCAAACTTGGTCAAAGTCTCCTATATAGTCAACTTTGACTTCTAAATCCCATTTGAGCCTAAACTCTCAGTAATTACAATATATACCCCAAACTTTCCTATAATTACAATTTTGACACAAAACTTTATAAAATGTTATAAATTTTATTTAAATTCATTTTAAACCCCATACTTCTCCTAAAATATCCCACGGCTTTGTATTGTTTTAGTAATTACCGGTTTGACCCCAAACCTTATGCTAAATGCATAAATTAAATTTAATAAGCTTTTAAACTTAAATAAAATGGCCTAATGACATGGCCTTATTACAACGTTGCTTTATAACATAAAATTACACATAAATAGCTTAAAATTACTATAAACTCTCAGCCTAAATCCAACATTATTAATTCTTCCACATAATGTCATAATTTGGCCATTATGTTAATTAAATCACTTAAATGACTAGCTTAATTTATCTAAGTCATTTTTGCCCATACTTAGGTTAAAATAAACCATTTAAAATTGTCCACTCTCGGCACATATAATATATATGCTTAGAAAACATTTTAACATAAGATAAAGGCATGTATACCTTGAATTAAGGTGTATAAATGCTCTATATAGCCACGACAGCTTGGAGAAAAATTGGCACAACACTTTGACATGTTTTATACAGCAAAACAAGGTATGATTATACTCCAAGCATGAGCTAACCATAAGGAACAAATTAATGTAAGATTTAAGGAAAAAATTACCTTAGAATGGAAAGGCTAGCTCAAAGTGTTTTCGGCCTGAATAAATAACACCATGAAAACATGGGGAATACATAGACAACAACAAGGTGCTATGGTAATAGATTTTACCTTGGCAAAATGCCTTAAAGTATGAGTTTTCTCCTTGTTTTCAGCCACTCTTGCTCCAAGGGGTTAACACACTGAACCAACATGAAAATATGAAGATTATGAGTATATAAACTCATTGAAATAAGACCAAGAAAACCGGATGAAGAAAGGAATTCCTTAAGGTATGTTTTTACCTTATAATGGAAATTTTGACCACCTTGGTCCCAAGGGTTGCTTCAGCCGAGAATAGCTCTTTTTCAAGGGTTAAAATACTGAGATTAAGCCATGGAAAGTGATAGATTATAAGTTCCATGTGTAGGTGATGAAGAGATGAAGCAGAAGAGCTAAAATATGCCTTAAACCATTACCTTAGGTGGAAATAGGTTGGATTTGCCTTGAATACTCAAGAACACAGCTTGAGAGCTTTAGGAACTGCTGGGAACTCGGCTAGAATGGGACAAGAGGAAAGAGAAAGAAAGATTTTGTGTTTTAAGGAATGAAAAGTAAGAAATGGAATAGTAAAGTGATGATTCACTAAATTGGCAAGATATTTTGATTAAAGGCTGATGTGCTGTCCTACTCCCTTAATGCTGCCGCCTCAAAATGGATAAAGATGGGTCAAATCTTGACCATTGACTAGACTTGGTCAACATTACTAAAAAATGCACTATTTCAGTTACTATTCACAAATGAATGTCATATTTGTGATTTTTTTGAAAATCTTGGAATTAGACCTCCTAATGTGGTACATTATAGTACATTAGTATAACAAGGTCTAATCGAATGCCTAACACCACTCAAAACCCACTCAGAAAGTCAATTTTCTCAAAAATGTGCTTTGAGGAGTTTTAAAGCACAATTTGTGTTAGAACATGTTTTTGAGCTTGGTTTCATTTGAGAATATTTTTATAGTATTCATTACTTAATTATAATACTTACGAATCCACTTTGGGTCCTAATTGTGTAACACCCCTTCCCAAGCATATCGTGGTTATCGCAATCTTAACATCTTAATCGCAAACGTCGCAGCGGAATAGACTAACACCGGGACCTTGCCACGGTCTGATCAACAGAATATACTGAACTTAAAATATTTTTACAACTATTAATCCAAAAGAACATACCAACTATCCAAAACAACTACCAACCGAGTTCATAGTATCTCCATTAACAACATAGCTTCCATCAGTCTAAATATTGACAGACGGGAGCACAGGCGCAACCCGTATTCAAAATAAAAGGTCACCTAAGTCTAACCGCCCCTACTCTCAGGATGACTCTTCATGGGTCTCTTACCTGCAAAATAAAAACAGCCCCCAATGGGGGTTAGCAAGAATGCTGGTACGACCCTCTCGTGGCCCCCTAGCTAACGGGACTACGATGACTAATTGTCGATAGCATGGAAATTGTTTGGATACACAATCATAATATGAAGTGCAATAAAACATCAATCCATAGATGAACAAGCATAATTCACACACAAATGAACGGCTTAAAGCGTTCTCTTAATAAGTGAGTTAGTAAGTAAACTCCTTAAGTACCAATTCCACTTATCCTCAGTCCACCTTAACTTACCTCAGTCTTACCCTTATCTTAATCTCAGTATACAAACCGTTCCTTAAATAGAAATGGTCGTAACTTATCTCAATGATTATTTTGTCGGGTCAAAAGTAACCCTAGCCAATGAGCTATTAACTCCATTGGTGGAATAAACAATTTATCTTATAATTTAGGATTTAGGTGATCCTACCGACCATCTTAATGCCTCCTACCTTGGACTGGAAATCTAATGTAGCTGAGCCGACATTCGACCCTAGGCAACAAGTCCGAAGACAAGTCCTTAAGCGGAAGTCGGATCTGATTCAGATACCGACCCCCTTTCCTTAGCATGCATGACTGGAGTCAGTCCCGGGTTCCTCACTCTTCCCTTAAGTTCCAGTTAGTGAAAATCTTATAACCAAGTGTTAGTTAAACCTTCTTAGGTATTAACCAACTGTTAAACAATTTTATTCCTCTCCTTAATTCAATAGGTACTAAGCTTATTTAGTAGCTAACCTCAAGTCTCGTGGGTTAGTGTAAAGAAGACACGCACACAACGAGAGCAATAAAAACCGGTTGCATGCTTTATCTTGTATTAGTCATAGCAAATAAACAGATAGCACGCAAGTCGAGGGACACCTCGTTAGCAAGCAGGTCACAAGAAGACTGTACTGTTCACCGTCGATTGTCCCGGTTGCTTAATTCTCCTCCGGTTCCAAACTTTCAAATCCTAAAATATTCATCCAACTTAATTTATTAATCATTTACTCATATCTTAACTTATTCAACTTGCTTAACCCATAATGAACCCCTTCTAACTCCTATTGAGTTCTTACCACTTAAACTTACAAACTTAACCTACACATTTAGGTTTGTTTTTACTTAACTTAATTCCCTTAGGTCTTAATCTTCTTAATCATCATTGTTCTCTTAGTGGTGTACCTTTAGTACTACTTAACATCCTTAAAGTTATATATATATATTTATGGGCCGACCGGCCCTACCGACCGACCCTACCCAGGGTCGGTCCATTCCAGAAACATTCTGATTGAAAAATTTCCACTCGACCGACCTTGCCAAGGTCGGTCCATTCCAGTAACATTTTACCGTCTGAAAAATTTGCCCCAACCGACCTTGCAAGTCCGGTCCCCAAGGTCGGTCCATTCCAAAAACATTTTTGCCCTTTGTTTTTCAGTCCGAGTAACCTTGTCCATGGTCGGTCCTAAGGTTGGTCCATTCCAGAGAGTTTCCTACGTGTGTATTTTGAGCCTGACCGACCTTGCCAAGGTCGGTCCTAAGGTAGGTCGACTCCAGAAACTTATTTCTAAGTGTTAAATTCATCCCAAACTTCACCCCAAGTGTTCTGATGTGCTCCCACATCATTTAGGCTCTTAAAATCACCCTTAAAACATCCACCAAACTCATTATAACAATTTCCAAAGATCTTCTTAAACATTCACTCAATCCTTAGAAAACTCCCAACACTTGGCACTTATTTCCTTACATCCCTAACATGAAATTTGCCTAGAACTTCAACTAGCCCTAGTGTTCCATCCTTAGCAATTTGACCACTTCTCAAGCATTGTTTTTCTCATCCTTATTCCATTTACCAAATCCTCCTCTTGTCATACACAATAGTTCTCACCTAAATCATTTCAAAGTTTTACACCTTATTTCCATCACTTGCACAAGCTTCCTAAATTCTTTCATCATGGTCTTGGTGCCTAAAATTCACCATTGTAACCCCTAATTCCTCCTAGACATACCTAGGTCATCCTAGTTCACAAGAACCCTTTAAACTCACTCCTTTTTCATTAAAACAACTACTAAAATTCCCTAGCACTTCCTTAGTCATAAAATCTTCTTAGGACATCTTAAACATCATGTTTCTTCTCCAAATTTTGACGTGGCTTCCCTAGTATATTACCATACCCAAGAAATTAGGTTTTCACCATTAAACAACTATAAACACTTAAATCCTCCTTACACCAACATAGCACACCATATACACCCAAATTACACTACATCACAATATAGTGCATAAACTTAAATTGCTTGGCACTTAGGCCCTTAAATGTCTTGGCTCTTAGGCCCTTAAATGCATAAATCTTAAACACTGAATTTTCATAATATATATTGCCTTTGACCTGCAAATACACACAACAAGGCTCCCATTGCAATAAAAATGTACTTATAATTCACCTTGACATTGTTTAACTATCTCATTTCACATTTGCTCTTTAATCACAAGTTCTCAATATAATAATGTTTATTCTCCTAAGTTTATAACCCTTTTTCTAAAGTAAACTCTAAGCTAAACTTATCATATGTCTAAATCCCATCCCTTAATGCATTAAAACACCTTAAGGTAACACATTTACCTTGTTCTTTTACAAGTTTCACAAACTTTCTTCCTTAGATTTTTCCTTAAACAATCTCGGTCTCCAACCAAATTCTCCTTGCCAATGTTCTAATCAATATTAAATTACTCCAATGAGTGCTAAACAATTCACTAACCTTTAGGAATAAAACCTAGGTTAAAAATGTGTTTTAAGGTATCGAATTGAATGTTATACCTTGAAGTCTTAAGGTAGACTTGAATATGAATCAAGAAGGACCTCCTCTAGCCCTTGGAGAATAGAAAACAAGCTATAAAAAGGCATAAAAATAAATCCCCATGAGTATCAATTTTTGGTAATGGAGAAGAAATGGTGGAAACCTAGTTTTCTTACATATTCTTTACCTTAAGAGAATGGAGAAGCTAATGGACTCCTCAAGCTTGTCTTTCCTCCTCTAATGGCGGTTTGGCTTGGCACCAAATTGAAGTTCTTGAAGATTTGAAAGGATAGGAAGAAAGAGCTTGAGCTAACTAAGAAGAATATATACTTAGTTTTGATTTTGGAGCTAAGATGAGTGCTTGGCAAGCAAGTGAAGATGGAGCTAGCATGGAGTTGTCTTCTACGTGAATGGAGAAGGGAAGAAGATGGTGAAATCGGTGGGAAAAGAAAAGAATGAAGAAGAGGAGGAGAGAGGTAGTATAAATGAGATATTTGTTTCCTTAAAGTAAATAGTAACTAGTCTTCTTTTCCCTCTTCTTTTACAATCTTACTTATTCAAGTGGTGACTCATCCCCTTAGAAAACCGGCCCCCTTATTTAATTAAGGATAGTCATGGTCTTGTTTGACCATTTAATTAAACTTAGTTGACTAAAGACTAAACTAGGCACTATTTGGTTACTATTCACAAACTAGTGCACATATTTGTGAAATTTTTGATTTCCCATTTATTTTGACTTCCTAATGTGATACTAAGTAGTACACAAGTTGATTAAGGAGTAATAATGGGAATTTAGCCACTTAAAACCCCTTTCTAAGAAAATTTTTCAAAAATGTGCTTTAAGAGTCCTTTAAGCACAATTTGTGTTTCAACTTGTTTTTGAGCTTGGTTTTCTTTGGCAATTGATTTAATATGACCATTAGGATGTTACTAAGGTCTAAGAATGATATTTGGGTACTAACCCAAGTTACTCCAAGCTTAGACCACATTTTTACCTAAATTGCTCTTATGGTGTTTCCTTGTGTTTTCTTCGGTTTAAATTGTTTCCTAACATTTCCAAGGCATTATTTAGCCTTCTTATATCTTAGTTTATCACCTAAACACCATATCTAGGTTTGGGGTATTTCAATCTACCCCCCTTAAAATAACTTTGTCCCCAAAGTTCACATGTGTACTTAATCATTCACGGTACTCAATTTCCATAATCGTAATACCATATCTTATATTCACATTCATACATCACAAGACTCAACGGTCTGCCACAAGTACAATACATAAGTACTATACATATCTTAAACTTGCCACACGTGTAGCCACTTACACAAACCACATCTTACACCAACAATCAAAATGACAAACATGTTCGTTTACTAACTCAAAAGCGAGGAAGCTCTACCCCCCTTAAAAAGGGGTACGCCCTGTACCCTATATAGACGATCTAGTCAGTAAATAACGAAGGGTACTTCAATCTCATCTTATCCTCTAATTCCCACGTGGCCTCTTCGACATCCTGGTTAGACCAGAGAACCTTCACCAGTCGCACTAACTTATGGCAAGTGTCCCTAGTTTTACTATCCAAGATTCTCTGAGGAACCTCCACTGATCTCATATTCGGTTCTAATGTCAACCTCTCAGGTTCTAACACATGGGAGGGGTGGTGCATGTATTTCTTTAGCTGTGAAACCTGGAAAACATCATGCACTTTACCCAGTTCAGCAGGTAAATTCAACCTGTAAGCAACTGGGCCCACCCGCTCCGTAATCTCATAAGGACCAACAAATTTCGGGCTCAGCTTGCCGTTCTGCCCAAATCTAAATACACCCTTCATTGGTGAAACCCGCAGAAATACCCGGTCGCCCACTGCGAACTCTAGGTCTCGTCGTCGAACATCAGCATACGACTTCTGCCTATCTTGAGCAGTTTTCATGTTCTCCCTGATTTGCTGAACTTCAGCCTGAACTTGTTCTAAGTATTCTGGTCCTATAATGACCGACTCACTCGACTCATCCCAGCAGAGCGGTGTACGACATGGTCTACCGTACAACGCTTGAAAAGGTGCCATCTTGATCGAAGCATGATAGCTATTGTTGTAAGAGAACTCGATCAGATGCAACTTGTAAATCCAACTGCCATGGAAGTCTATGGCACATGCTCTCAGCATGTCCTCGAGTGTCTGAATCGTACGCTCAGTCTGAGCATCTGTCTGAGGATGGAACACGGTACTCAACTTCAGTTCTGTACCCAACGCTTCTCTCGTAGCTCTCCAGTATCTCGAAAAGAATCTGGTATCTCTATCTGACACTATGGTCTTCGGTATCCCGTGATGTCTCATAATTTCCTTCTCAAATAACTCAGCTAATTTCGTTACCTTCCAAGTATCCTTCATCGGTATGAATCGGGCTACTTTGGTAAGGCGATCCACCGCCACCCATATCATGTTCAGACCTCCCTTAGCAGGTGGGAGTCTGACTACAAAGTCCATGGAGATATCATGAAACTTCCACTCCAGAACTGGCATCGACTGTACCATTCCACCCGCTCGTCGATCTCGAATTTTACCTTCTGGCATGTGAGACACCTCAAGACGAACTCGGTAACATCTGCCTTCATCCTTGACCACCAGAAGTATCTCTTCATGTCTTTATACATTTTAGAGGCTCCCGGATGGATGGAAACTGAAGAACAGTGTGATTCTCTAAGTATACGGTCTTTCAGATCCGTGCTGCCTCGTGGTATGCGTAACCGGCCCTTAAATCTGATCAGATCATCATCATGAAGTATGAAGTCGTATTATTGACTCTTAAAGGTACCCTCTGTCAGCTTCTGTCTGACTTCCCTCATGTACTCATCTGTCCTCTAAGCCTCTCGCACCTCATCAACCAAGCTGGAGAAAGAAACTAGCGAATGGAGTGAGTGTGCTCGATGACTTAGGGCGTTAGCTACGACATTGGCCTTCCCTTCTTTGTACTGAAGGTCAATATCATAGTCCTTCAAAAACTCTAACCATCTCCTCTGTCTGAGATTCAACTCCTTCTGAGTGAATATATATTTCAAGCTCCTATGATCGGTGTAGATCGTCACACTAACCCCGTATAAGTAGTGGCGCCATATCTTCAAAGCGAAGACTACAGCTCCCAGCTCTAAATCATGCGTGGGCTAGTTCTCCTCATGTTTCTTCAACTGGCGTGAGGCATATGCCACCACCTTGCCATGTTGCATGAGCACGCAGCCCAGCCCTCTACCAGAAGCGTCACAGTAAACCTCAAAGCCCTCTGTTCCGTCTGGAATAGTCAGAACTGGTGCAGTGGTCAGTGAGTCCTTCAAACTCTGAAATGATAACTCACAATCATCCGTCCAAACGAACAGTGCATCTTTCTTCATCAGACTGGTCATCGGCTTCGCGACCTTGCTGAAATCCTTAACAAACCTCCGGTAGTAACCTGCCAAACCAAGGAAGCTCCGAATGTCGGTAACTGTCTTCGGTCTTGGCCAGGTGCGTACAACATCAATCTTAGCTGGATCCACCGCGATCCCAGCATCCGAGATGACATGACCCAGGAAAGAGATCTAGTCAAGCCAAAACTCACACTTAGAGAACTTAGCGTAAAGCTGGTTCTCCCTCAGTATCTCTAATACCATCCTCAGATGTTCCTCATGCTCAGCTTTCGATTTCAAATATATTAGAATGTCGTCAATGAATACCACAACCGACTTGTCCAGCTGCTCCCAAAACAAGCGGTTCATCAGATCCATAAATTTCGCCGGTGCGTTCGACAAACCGAACGACATCATTGTAAATTCGTAGTGGTCGTATCGTGTCCGGAATGTCGTCTTCTCAATATCTCCCTCCTTAATGGCTATCTGATGATACCCCGATCTGAGATCAATCTTGGAAAACATAGATGCCCCCTTCAATTGATCGAATAGATCATCAATGCGGGGTAGTGGATACTTATTCTTCATAGTCACTACATTCAACTCTCTGTAGTCGATGCAGAGGCGGAGACTACCATCCTTCTTCTTCAAGAAGAGAACTGGCGCTCCCCATGGTGATACACTCGGTCTAATGAATCCCTTATCCAACAAGTCTTTCAACTAGTCTTTTTACTCATTCATTTCTGCCGGAGCCATGCGGTATGGTGCCTTGGCTATCGGTCCGGTTCCAGGTAGCAGTTCGATGGTGAACTCCACCTCCCGAGTGGGTAGCATGTCGGGCAGTTCCCGTGGAAAGAGATCGGGGAACTCCGACACTACCGGTAAGTCGGGGTCGAACTCGGGGTCCCTCTCTATGTCCTGGACATAGCAGAGATATACTTCTTCCTTCCTCCTCAACTCCTTACACATTGCCATAGCGGTGATGATCTTAGTCGAAGGCTCTGAGGGCCTCTGGCGGTATGATATTGTTACCCCAGACGGACTCCTGAGCAACAGTCTATGCTCGGCGCAGAGGATACGACCCTTGTGCCGCTGCAACCAGTTCATCCCGAAGATAATATCAAATCCCAACTCCTTGAACTCAATAAAATTGACTGGAAAGTCTTCCCCCTTAATTCTGATGATGGCTCCTCGGTAATAGCGAGTGCAACGAACCTTCTCCTTAGACGGGTGCGTAACCGTGAAGTTGGGTAGCTCATCAGCGTCTAATCCCAACCTTCTCGCAAATGATGACGAGATAAAGGTATGCGAGGCCCCTGAGTCGAAGAGAACTGATGCCTCGACCCCATTAATCGGAAAGGTGCTGGTGAGGATAGTACCGCTGGTGTCGGCCTGTGCCTCTGTAAGTATGCTTAGCGCACCTTCCGTACAGAGTCCATAACCTAATTGTATTCCACAAGCGTTATGAGTAATGATGGTATAACAAGAGTCGTAACAAATTATATGAACAACGCTGTTATTTCATTAATAACCATCCTATTTACATCATGTGCTTCCTTCTTACATCTCATTCCTTATCTCATACTAAAACATTACATGTCTAATGTTGTCTAAAGGTTAGGTTCAACCGCCCTAGTCTCATATGTGTCGCATTAATCACTCCTGACAGTGTTGTATTCAGCTTAATTCTCTTAATTCCATGATACAACATTCTTGATTCTCCTCCCATAACTAATACATCCCCTGACTTAAGTATCAACTTATTAGCACGGTCCGCACGCTTCTGCTTGCCATACAAGAACTCAGTGTCGTCTCCAATGGACCAAGACACTATGGGTATCCCTCTTTCGAGAGACTCCGTTGTCTCATCCTTATCCTGGTGTAGTTTGAGTCGCCCGTCTTTCTCGTAGAAATTCACAATGTAGATGTCTGCCTGGATGTCTGGAATCGGGTCAGCTTCCAACTGCTGAGCGATCTCCACAACTTGTGTAATAACAGGATGAAAATCTTCGGGTATCCCCGGGGGTGAGACTCCATCTTGTGCTCTCGTGGTCTGGTAAGTCTTGGCATACGGATTCCAATTCTTGCCTAAGCTCATCATCTTTAACTTCATCCTTGCTCCTCCTGGGTACTCCGGCGTATAAAAACCTCCCGGTCCCACTCCTAACTGACTGCATCTCCTGATGATGACTATTTGTGCTTCTAGTGTCAGGTATCTCCTTAATAAGATCATACCTGGGCGGATAACCTGACACTGTTCAGTTGGAAAGTCTTGGGTTTCGATGTCGATGTCTTCCGGGTTAGGTGTTGAGGGTATGGGATAGCAAATGTTGAAGTTTTCTAAGGTGGTAATAGGTTATGTCTTGCTCAAGTCCTAATCTTATCTTATTCTCATCTAACTCACTTATTCACCAAAGCATGCATGAAATGCGGTAAGCAGGTAATTTTATTACTTAATGGTTTGTAGCGGTACCTAGCCTCGATAAGGGTTCAGCCTCATCGTCTCGGTCCACCATGTGTAGAGTGGGTCCTGACTTCTGGACTACCCATGGGTTCTTGTCTGCGACTTGCTGCGCTCTCTTCTGACCGTTAGATCCAGCTCCCTGATCGGTCTTGCCCTTGCCCTTCATCTCGGGTCTAAAGGCTCTACTATCGGGGTTCCGGAAACACTCATATGCTCGGTGCCCGTACACCCCACAGAAGTTGTACTCCACCTTGCTCCCTTTGCAATCAAGCCCAGGGTGGTCCTTGTGACACCACTGACAGATATAGCGTCGTTGGTAGCCACCACCAGCTCCCTTCCCAGTCTCAGATCCTGATTATTCTCAATATTAGTATTTGTATCTCAACGGTTTGCTAAATGTTTCTCAACTCACTCAATGTACATTTCCTTACCCTTTGGCGCTCTAGAGCGTAGTGGCTTCGCAGCGATACCAGAGGTTAGCTTAAGCGGCTCTTCAGTAGCCTTCTCAGTTCCTTCCTTCCCTTTTTGGTTCTTACTCTTCTGGGCTTGAGGCTGGTACCTCTGCTTCTTGTACCCACCTTGCCCTTGGTTCTCTATGCTCTTCCTGGCACTCTTCCTCTTAGCATTGTCCTCGTCCCTCAGCTGGACGGTTATCTCAACCTTAGCAGCGGCATGATAGCACTCCTACTTTCCAAAGTATTAGTTTCTCTTATTTTTCAAGTCTAAATCTTACTCACTTATCATATCTCAATCATTCTCATTACCTGCAAGGTAGTATAACTCGTCGGCCCCATGCCGTAGCGGAGTCGATGGCTAAGCCCGCCATAGAAGCGGTCCACCAGAATCTGGTATGAATATCCAAGACCTGGCAGAAGACGAAGCAAGGCGGTGAACTCTAAGTAATACTCGTCCACCGTCATCTTGTCCATCTGCTTTAGTGCATCCAACTGTAAGCGCTTCTTCATCTGGACATGGGCGGGGTAGTACTTTGCTCGTAGTAGTGCGGTGTACTGCTCCCAGCCGAACTCTGTATTGGCCACATGCTCGGCCCTCACCAGCTTCCACCAATCGCCTGCTGCCCCCTTTAGATAGAATACAGCCAGACGCACCTTGATCCCAGCAGGGACATCAAGGGTCTCGAAGGTGGTCTCCAGCTCAGAGATGTACACCTCAAGCTTGGCAGGATCAGTCTCCCCCTTAAAGTGTGCGTGTCGAAGGTCAGCCAGACTCTTCACCCAATTCGGTTCCCGGGGCTGTGGCGGTGGAGGTGGTGCACCAACACCAGGCTGATAGCCCATGTGCCCTAATGCGGCAGCCTCGATCTCTGCGATCGTCTGCCCTCCCGGTATCTCGGTAGCATCATCGCCTCGGCCTCCTCTAGGATGTCCTGCCATCTGAACAAGCACAACTCACATTAGGTCTGTACTCACCACGGTTTTGGTTCAAGAATTTATAACGTCCGTAGACAGTAAAGACGATCCATACTTAATAGTGGTCATCTGACTCTACTCACTCTAACTTCTCACACCCTTAGCCCATTACTTATGTCTATACTCATATCCAATGTAACACCCCAACTCAATCCAAATGTGGTCTCGCAACTTAACAGCATACATATAAATATGTCACAGCGGAATTCTTTACACTCCAGGACCTTGCCACGGTCTGACTACAGAATGTACCGAACATTAGTACATAACAACCTTAACCAAATACATATCCTTCTTACAATCCCCTAACATCCTATACATCTTACTAACTCATTTGCCATACGAGTGTACATGCACAACTCGTAGGCCACACTTAACCCTTAACACTTGAACCCCTTCTTACTCTCGCGACGGCCGCCTCCTGATGTTCACCTGTGTAGTAAAAACAGCCCCCAAAGGGGGTCAGCACGAATGCTGGTACGATCCTCTCATGGCCCCAAGCTAACGTGGCTACGACGACTAATTGTCGATAGCATGGAGGTTGATTAGATGCACAACATAATAGAAGGTGCAGTAAACAACAAACCAAATATGAACAATCAAAGTTCAAACATAACGAACGACTTAAATGCGTTCCCTTAATTAGAGAGTTAATTATCTAACTCCTTAAGTTATATTTCCTCTTAATCTTATTCCATCCTTATCTCACCTCAATCTTAGTCGTATCTTACTCTTAGAAGCAACCATCCTTTAATAAGGAGTGGATGTAGCTTATCTTAGTCTTAATAATACAAACCATCCTTTAAAGAGGAATGGTTGCAGCTTATCTTAACCTTACCTTAATCTTAACCTTAACTTATTCTCAGTATACAAACCGTTCCTGGAGGGGAATGGTTGTAGCTTAATTTCAAACCTGGGATTTAGGTGATCCCACCGCACCATCTTAAAGCCACCTACCCTGGACGGGTCCAGCGTAGCTGAGCCGGCAACCGGCCCTAGGCTACAAGTCCGAAGACAAGTCCTTAAGCGGAAGTCAAATCTGCTATAGATACCGACCCCCTTTCCTTAGCATGCATGACCGGAGTCAGTCCCGGGTTCCTCACTCCCCCCTTAAGTTCCAGTTAGTAGTAGTCTCAAGACCATGTTGTTGGTTAACCTCTTTCGGTTTATATCAAACTCATATTAGGGAGTGTTCCTTAGTCTCACTCAATTCCTTACTAAACGTTGGTTAGTAAGTTCTCACGGTATGTTGTGTTAGTTTTCAAACATCACACAACAATACAATAAACATAATATTCCGGTTGCATGCTTGATCTTGTTTAGTGAGCACACAAAAAAAAAAATAGCACACAAGCCGAGGGACACCTCGTTAGCAAGCAGGTCACAAGAAGAACTGTACCGTTCACCGTTGGTCGTTCGGTTGCTTAATCTCTTCCGGAGTCCAATTTCCAAGTCCTAAAACATTCATTCAGTTTTAGGTTGTTAATCACTTAACTCAATTCAACTTACTTATCTTACTTAACTTAGTTAACCCTTAATGATTCCCACCTAACATCTCTTAAGTTTTACAACTTAATCTTACAAACTTAACCTTAAACTTTTAAGCTTACACTTAACTTAATCCCTTAGGTCTTTATACCTCTAGTAATCATTGCCTCCTTAATGGGGTACCCTTAATACAACTAAACTCTCTTAGGGTTTCTTTTTTTTTAAGTCTTAAGGGTCGTCCGACCCACCGTCCGACCCACCAACTGGGTCGGACCCTTCCAGAGAGTTTCGGGTTTGAAAAACTCCACTTGTCCGACCCATGTCCGACCCAACCAACTAGGTCGGACCATTCCAAAAATCCTCCCGTCTTTTAAAACTCCTCCGTCCGACCCACCGTCCGACCCACCAACTGGGTCGGACCATTCCAGAACACTTCACTGGCGTCTAACAGAGGCCGTCCGACCCAAACTTGGGTCGGACCCCTGGGTCGGACGCCACCAGAGCATGTCCAAAAATTGTTAAATCTTCACCAAGCTTCTCCTAAAGCCTCCTAATGTGTTCTAACATCATTTAGACCCTTTAACCTGCCTTTAATCATCCTCCAAACTCATTAAAACAACCTCCAAAGATCTTCTTAAACATTTACTAAATTCTTGCAAAAACTCCTAACACTTATCATATAGCTCCTTATATTCCCAACTTGCAACCTCACCAAAACTTCAACCAACCCTAGTGCTCCCTCCTTAACAGTTTGACCACTTCATAAACATTATTTTTCCATCTTTAATTCATCCATCTTTCCATTGCTAAACCTTCCATGGTCATCTTGCATGTCCATGCACAACTTCTCTTCTTTTCATTTGTTACTCATCACTCCTAAACTCTTGAGCTTACTTATACATTTCTTTCCAATACCTTAACACCTTGACATTGTTCTTCATTTACCTTGACCATGCAACACCCTCCTTAGACATTTCCACCTCTTTTATGCAACTTACTCACCATTCTCATGATCATACACCCTCATACGTTTCTAGTCATTTTCCTTGACGACTTACAACCTTCTCCTACAATTTCCACTTCCATCACCCAAGTCCACACATTACCGTTTAAACTAAACCTTACTAGCCCATTACTAACATCACCACCTCTTACACAAACTTCCCGAAACTCTCACTGTTTTAACCTCTAGTTCATACCTAAATCATCTCAAAGCATTTTACATCATTTCCTCCAAGTTTTTGCACAAGTCTTACATTCCTCCTACCATGATTTTGGTGTGTTTAATACACTCACCAATCCTCTAATTCCTCCTAGACATCTCTAGGTCATCCTAAACCTCAAGAACTCCTTAGTTAACTCATTTCCACTCAAATTCCTTTGTATAACTCCTAGTAAATCCTAGGTCATATTAATTCACCACCATCACCTAAACACTTATTTTCTACTCAAATTTCGCCATAGCTTCTCTAGTATCTTATCATGCCCAAACACATTATTTTCCTCATTCAACCATCTCACACACATCAAGTTCTTTCTCATCATATCTCATCACCCAAACCAACTCATTCACAACAAACTCAATATATTGCAATAATCTTAAATTGCATAGCACTAAGGCTCTTAAATGGCATGGCTCTTAGGCCCTTAAACGACTTAAACACTGAATTTCCCACATATAAAAGCTTTCAACTTGCATATACACCCATCAATCTCATAGTAGTTATAATGCTCTTAAAACTCATCTTAAACTTATATTACTAACTCATTCTCATTGGCTCCTTAGTCACAAGTTCATAAGCTTGTTCAAATTGTTTTTCCTAGGTTATATAACCCATTGCATAATGTAAGCTCTAAGCCACATTAGTACTTATCTAAAACTCATTCCTTAAACCTTAAGCCACCATTAGGTAAGTAATTTACCTTGTTTACTCAAACTCATCTTATCTTCCTCCTTAGACCTTCTTCTTGAATGAATATCGGCCACCACTTAAATTTCCCTTGCCAATGTTCTAATCGATATTCAATGACTCACATGAGTACTAAACAATACACTAACCTCAAGGAGTAAACCCTAGGTTAAAAATGTGTTCTAAGGTTTAAAAGTGGATGATTACCTTTGAAGTCTCAAAGTAGACTTGGGCATTGAATGAAATAGGACCTCCACTAGTCCTTGGCGAATAAAACAAGCTAGAACAAGGAATAAAAACACAGCCCCATGAGTAGTAATTTTCGGCCATGGGAAAGGAATGATGGAAACATGGTTTTTCTTACATTTTCCTTACCTTGAATGAATGGAGAACCAAATGGGCTCTTCAAACTTGATTTTCCTCCATCAATGGAGTTTTCTCATGGCACCAAACTTGAGCTTTGAAGGATTTGAAAAGATAGGAAGATAGGTCTTGGCCTAACTAAGAGAAATCTATACTTGGTTTTTGATTTGGAGCAAAGATGAACACTTGGTGAGCAATTGAAGGTGGAGCACCCATGGATGGAGCTCTCTCGGTTTTGGAGCAAGAGAAGAGAAGAAGAAACCGTGGGAAGAATAGAAATGAAGAGAGAGAAGAAGAAAGGTAGCTTATAAGAGATATTTTGCTTTTTAAAGCAAATAGTAACTTCTTACTTTTTCCTCTTCTTTATAACATTATTTGACTACTCATGGTGACTCATCCTCCCTTAGAAAACCGGCCCCCTATTAATTAAGGCAAGTCATGGTCTTGTTTGACCAACTAATTAGGCTTAAGTGATTAAAGACTAAACTAGTCACTATTTGGCACTATTCACTAATTAGTGCACATATTCGTGAAATTTTTGATTTCCCATTGATTTAGGCTTCCTAATGTGATACTAATTAGTACACATGTTGATTAAGATGTAATCATAGGCATTTAGCCACTTAAAACCCATTTCTAAGACAATTTCTCAAAAATGTGCTTTAAGACTTCTTAAAGCACATTTTATGTTTTAACTTGTTTTGAGCTTGGTTTTCTTTGCTAATTGATTTGAAATGTCCATTAGCATATTACTAAAGTCTTATCTTGGTATTTGGGTGCTAATCAAAGTCACTCCAAGCTTAGAGCATGTTTTTGCCCAAATTGCCCTTAAGGCACTTTCTTGTGTTTTCCTTGGTTTAAATTGTCTACCAATCTTTCTAAGGCATATTCTAGCCTTACTACATCATAATTTGATGTTTAATTAGCATACTTAGGTTTAGGGTATTTCATCCAAACTCGGTGGTTACCTATGTCCGGTATTTCTTGATCAGAGCGTAGTTACGCTCTGATACCACTTTTTGTAGCACACCTTCCAAAGCATATCGTGGTTATCGCAATCTTAACATCTTAATCACAAACGTCGCAGCGGAATAGATTAACACCGGGACCTTGCCACGGTCTGATCAACAGAATATACCGAACTTAAAATATTTTTACAACCATTAATCCAAAAGAACATACCAACTATCCAAAACAACTAACAACCGAGTTCATAGTATCTCCATTAACAACATAACTTCCATCAGTCTAAATATCGACAAACGGGAGCACAGGCGCAACCCGTATTCAAAATAAAAGCCCACCTAAGTCTAACATGGGTCGCTTACATGCAAAATAAAAACAGCCCCCAAAGGGGGTCAGCAAGAATGCTGGTACGACCCTCTCGTGGCCCCCAAGCTAACGGGGCTACGATGACTAATTGTCGATAGCATGGAAATTGTTAGGATACACAATCATAATATGAAGTGCAATAAAACATCAATCCACAGATGAACAAGCATAGTTCACACACAAAAGAACGGCTTAAAGTGTTCTCTTAATAAGTGAGTTAGTAAGTAAACTCCTTAAGTACCAATTCCACTTATCCTCAGTCCACCTTAACTTACCTCAGTCTTACCCTAATCTTAATCTCATTATACAAACCGTTCTTTAAATAGAAATGGTCGTACCTTATCTCAATGTTTATTTGGTCGGGTCAAAAGTAACCCTAGCCAATGAGCTATTAACTCTATTGGTTGAGTAAACAACTTATCTTATAATTTAGGATTTAGGTGATCCTACCACACCATCTTAATGCCTCCTACCTTGGACTGGAAATCCAATGTAGCTGAGCCGACATTCGACCCTAGGCAACAAGTCCAAAAACAAGTCCTTAAGCGGAAGTCGGATCTGATTCAGATACCGACCCCCTTTCCTTAGCATGCATGACCGGAGTCAGTTCTGGGTTCCTCACTCTTCCCTTAAGTTCCAGTTAGTGAAAATCTTCTAACCAAGTGTTAGTTAAACCTTCTCGGGTATTAACCAACTATTAAACAATTTAATTCTTCTCCTTAATTCAATAGATACTAAGCTTATTTAGTATCTAACCTCAAGTCTCGTGGGAAAGTATAAAGAAGACACGCTGTAACACCCCAACTGCTAAACCTGAACCATCACGTAACGAACCTGCAACAATATTACAACACAGCGCAAGAAAGTACTAAAGGTTGGTGTTACCGCCGTTAGTCACCCACTTGACTAACTAGGCCTATTCCAGTCTCAAGCTACGGTCTGATGGACCCGAGTGTACCGAACATAAGTGTGTACAAGTCTTAAAACAAATACAATACCGAGTCTGAAGTAGCTCTCCTATTATTACAACTTACTACCACAGTTTATAAAGCGAGTGTACAGGCACACTCGTAATGTAAATTAAACTCATCGTGCTCTACCCACTCCTACTGAAATACCCCTAACCATAAAAACTTAATTAAATGATCTACTAATGATCTAAGATGGACTAAACATCTAATCACATTGACTAAGGCCTAAACGTGCCTTAAAAGTCAACTGAGAACAACAGTGGTCAACACAAAGCAAGACTTTGCACCCTTTGACTGTTTAGGGTAAATAAATACCCAAATGAACTACTTAGGACCTAAAAATTTGTCCTAAGCTTATTAACACATTACTAAACATATTAAAATTGTTGGACAACACTCCAACACAAAGAACAAGCATTTTCATGCTTCAAGGTCAAGTAGGGCAAAAATATGCTCTAAGGGAACTTTAAAGGTCTAATGACCTCTAAATGATATAAAATTGGATACCATGATCACATATCATGTAAGGAACACAACAAAACAATTCTCAAAGAAAACAGAGCTCAGAAACACCCTGCGACTCAAAATGTGCACTAAAATTCCTTAAAGCACGTTTTTGTGTATTTGCCTTCTAAATTGGCTTTTAAATGGGCTTAAAGGTTATAATTACCTATAAATATGCTAATATATCATATTATAACATATTAGGAATTTAATTCCAGAAATTTACAAATTTTTACAAATTTAATATTAAAATATTAATAAACCCCTTAAAGGGGGCCCGTTTGAGTCAACGTTGACCAGGAATGGTCAAGAGGTCAAAGTTGACCCCTTGGATTCCATAGATTCGACAGCCACAAGACAGGGGGAGCCTGATTGAACTGAATTATTGACAAAAGGAGACTTAGTGGAGAGTGTTACTTTTCCATTTAATAAGAAATTAATACTTTAACTTACCTTTTCCTTATTTTCTTCATTATTCCACCCTTATCTCTTGTCTCCAACGACTCCTTGCTGCTTCCTTCTGTCCCAGCCGAGCTCACATGCTCCCAATCTCACCATTGTTGAGCTTTGAAGCTATCTAGCAAGGAAAAACCTAATTCACCTAAGGTAATGGTTTAAGGCATAAAATAGCTCATTTCTTCCTTTCTTCAAGGGCTATCTTATGAGCTAACTTCTATACTCTTCCCATGGCTCAATGTCAGGGTGGATGCTAGAGTAAGAGTTCAAATTCGTTGGTAGTGGTTCTTGGAGCTAAGAACACAAAAATCATCCTTTAAGGTAAAAATGTGCTTTAAGCACATATCTTATGATTCCCTTCAAATTCGGCTGTGAAACTTTGTTTCTAACCTTATAATCTTCATCTTAACATACTTATTCAGTTGGTACATCAAGATCTTCGAAGTATAACCAGATCCAAGCCTAAAACACCATTTTAGGCATTTTAAACAAGGTAAAGATTAGCCATCTTCTAATCTGAGTTATACCAGTTTAAAGCTTGGTTTTAGTAGATCTTTTAACACTCTTTGCCTACTGTAAAAACAGGCCGTGACCAACCTTATTTACCTAGGTATTTTGAGGTAAATTTTACCTTGAAAATTGACATTAAACACTTCTTATGGTTAGATCTTGCTTGGAGACTAATCATGCCTTAATTGCTGTTTGAAAACATGTAAATAATGCTGTGAAAATTTTATCCTAAGCTGGGCGTGGCCAAACAAGGCTTAAACTAGGCAAAAATAAGGTATAAATCACTTTAACCTTCACTTGGTATATTAATATGTGTTTATACATATGTATGTATATTGTGCCGTGAGTGAATGGTTAATTAAGGTCTTATTTTGACCTTAGGTGGTCAAGGAATGGTTTAATAAATTTATATAACTAATTAATAAGCATAATTGTCAAATTTAAGACATTATGTGGAAAATTGGTAAATAAAGAAAATATATGGTAAGGGCCGAGAGTTTATAGTACTTTTGGACATTTATGTGTAATTTATTTTATAAGCCAATGTTTGTAATAAGGCCTTGTACTTTAGGCCATTTATTTATGCATTTATAAGCTTTTAATTAAGTTTAGGTGCTAAATATGCATTACCGCATATTATTGGGGTTTTAGTGTAAATAAATTAAACTTGGGGGCTATATATTAATAAAGCCGAAAATTGGAAGTTTAAATGAATTTAAATAAAATTATAAGATTATATAAAGTTTTGGGTGAAATTGCAAATATTGGAAAGTTAGGGGTAATCTATGTAATTACCGTGGAAGTAGGGTGAAAATGATGTTTGGAAGTCAAACATTGACCAAGCAAAAGCCTTGACCAGATTTGATGATTTATTAATTTAATTATCAAATTATACTAAGTTATGTATTAAAATGTAAAAATTACATAACACATGGGTATATGTGTGATTACCGAAAGTTTTGGGTATGAAATGGTGTTTTATACACCTATGGAGTACTAGGAATTTTAGGAATTTATTGGTTAAGTTTGGAGTTAATATGGATTTTATGAGTATAATATATGATATTTTAAATCATTGTTACATATAGGAAGCATATATGGTGGAAACCGTAAATATTGAAATATAAAATTAGGAATGATGTTTATAACCTTTTGGTATAGTTTGGTGATTTTTGGAGTTATATATAAGGCTTTATAAAGATATAGTATAATATACGGTTTTGATGACAAAAGGAAACTATGTATTATTGTAACACCCCAACCGTTAATCTCGTCATTACCTCTTAAACTGTTACTATTTACTCCTACTCACGCAGCGGAACTCTAATTACAACGAGGGGTGAAACAACGCCGTAGCCACCCATGTGGCTAACCAGGCCTTTCTTACATACCGTAACGGTCTGATGAACTGGAACAACCGAGTACTTCATACAATACAATACTCAATTCATATCTCTACTATACCGAGTCTACAATATACGGATGCCGATAACATACTCGGACTTACACCTCATTCAAACGCATAAGTAATTACAATCTAACTACCCATGCTCACAGCAGTCCCCGTCCTATTCTCTCGAACGGTGGTCAGCTTCAAGTACCTGCACACTAAAAACGTTCCCCCTAGGGGGTCAGCTTACGCTGCGCAAATTCGCATATACCGCGTGCTAACCGCGGTACGCCGACTATGGGTCGGATATACATGAGTTCATTTAACAAACAACATGCATCATGTCAATACAATATATATGTATATCACACAAGGAATCTACATCCAATCACGGAACACGATTCCTAACTAACATAACAATGTTGTTAGTGGTAACTGGTTTCTCTTAGGCATTGAGGGTTATTCCTCACTATGCCTTGTTTACTATTCATACCTCACCCTCTCTCGGGTTACTTATTCTTATACTTACCCGTTTCTCGGGGTTACTCATTCGTATACACACCCATTCTCTTGGGCTACTCATTCTTATACATACCCGTTCTCTCGGGTTACTCTCACATATGCTGGCCCCTTTCTCTCGGGTTATTTATACTCGTTATCTCACCCGCACTCTCGGGTTATTCATACTCAAGCTCTTGTAGATTCTCGAGACACTACAGGTCTCCTACGTCACGCTTGTTACTCTTATACTACTTAAGCCAAAACTCATGGCTCTCTAGCATAGTCTTACTTCCCCTTTCGACCCTACTCTGGGTCTAGCATGGTGGGAAGGTTCAACTACTCACGGAACTCTCTCTTAGTTCCTATCTCTTTTTACATAGGTCCGACTACTCTCGGACTACTCACATTCCCATATACTCCTCTCCTCGGTTATAATTATATCATGTAGATTAGTCTAGAAGCATCATTCTCGATGTTTCTAATGACTTTGGGAACTTTACTTAATTTCGGGTATCTTAGGTTTAAGTGTTACCCTCACAATCATATGCTTGTACATTCGGATATTTTCTTATACCGGGTAAAATCCTCATATAAGAGGTCGACCGTATCTCAAGGGAATCACATAGTCCCCTAGGTCTCTTTTACCTTTCTTATATGTTTACATTATTGGACTAACTTCAATCCTCTCGATGGAGGTCATTTATCTCTCCACTCATATTTATTTCGTGGATTGTTTCAATAAGGTTCTCTAACCGTTATCGGGTATATACTCAACCCGTACATCTCCTCGCATTTTAGGAGTTCTCATGTTTGTGTTATCGTTATACTTTAATCGATAGCTTGTGTGTGTTTGCATAACACCATTGGTTATGTGACTACCCTTCAACGGGTTTCTAGTCAGTCAATACTCACTAAGAGTCGGTCTATGCACTAAGTTAGACCACACCGGCATACAAGTTATGTTAGCTCATTCAACATACAACAATGCATGCATAATCAAACAAGGGATTATTTCATGCTTTAATCTTGATTAAGCCGGCACACAACACACAACAGTTGTAACTCGGTTAGCATACGGGGCATGAGAAAATCATACCTTTCACCGGGGTTTTTACTTACCGTGGCATCTCTCCATGCTCGGTCGCGCACGACTCTCTGATAATGTTCAAACATTATTATTAATACTAAGATCATACGGTACATATTTAAATGTTATCCCGTAGTTACCCCGTTATCCCGTTATCTCGGTTTCACTTTTGTTACTTTAAGCTCTCACATCTCAAACACTTCTAACACTTTCTCACACTTCTAGGGCCTTATATGCCACCAAACAAGGCCTTAACATCTTATAACATCATTAACATTCAAACCCCCATCATTTACAACCTTTAAAAATACTCTCTGTAGGTTTCTGGGGGTGGTCCGGGACTTGGTCCCACACCCTAAGTCCCGGACCATTACAAGGCATAACTCTCGGGCATTATTTCACTTTGGTCCGGGACTTCATTCAGGAGCTAAGTCCCGGACCATAAGGCAGGAAGAATCTCGGTTTAAAAAATGGTATGTGGTCCGGGACTTGGGCATGGGACTAGGACCCGGACCAACATAGCAGTGAATTCTCGGGTTGAAAAGTGCACATGGTCCGGGACTTGGTCATGGGGTTAAGACCCGGACCAAACAAACAAACAACTCTCGGGTTAAAATAGGGGGTGGTCCGGGACTCGGTCCTGGACCTAGGTCCCGGACCCTGCTACAGATTTACAAATTTTGACAGTTTCTGTCTCTGTTCAAGGCCCTCTCTTTGCCCATTAATTATCCAACCTTCACCAACTAAAATCTTCATGTTTTAGTGACTAATTACCCTTCTTAATCACCTTAAACCAAACACCAAGTACACTCACCAATCTAGCTCATTTTACTTAATTCTTACACTTACAAAGCTAGTTTTCTCACTTGGTTCCTCTCAGTTTGTAACAGATTTTGGTTTCTGCTATAAGCCATTCAACCCTCTCCTACTGATGCCATAACCAACACTCAAATGGCATTATTTTGCTCCTTGCAAACTCTCCTTCAAGGTTTGGTTTTCCAACCATAACCACTCACTTAAATCTCTTAAACACACCTAGTTTCTTCCTTATAATAAAACACTCAAAACTTTCCATTCCTAGATACATTTGGACAGCACTTACTTGCTTTACTAAGCATTTACCACACTAAAATCAACTCACAAGCACTTCCTCCCACCTGTTTGGTTTAGACAACAACAATCACATTATATTCCCACTTGTTCACATATAAACTAGCTTGGTTTCCTAGGTTCATTTCGCACACTTAAACCACATTAAAACAGTCTCCTTCCCACTCAATATTGTAGTACCAACACTACACCAATTCAAGAGCATCAATCCAACTCTAAGATCTGTTTTACAAGTCAAATAAAAACTAGCTCAAGGTAAGCTTTTTACCTTGTTTCTTTTCGGTTTTTCCCTTCTTCCTCTTCTCCTTTCTGCTCTCACTTTCTTTTCTTGTTTTCACACCACCCAAAGGAGTATAGATTGCTGGCTACAATCTTATTCCTCCACACACACATAACAACCTAATTAATTCAAATTCTCCACACCGAAAACTAGTATTTCAAACACTAGTTTTTAGGCTTTAGCATAGATATTACCTTAGAGTATTCAAAAGGAGAGCTTGGCAATCAAATGGAGGCATTTCCAACACTCCTCAAGAACAAGGGGTTCTCGGCTGAAATGGGAAGAATTTTCAACGTGGGGAATTTTTCCCAAATTACAAGAACAAGCTTGAAATGAGCAAAACTCTTGCTTATTATTACCTTAGGACATCAAGGTGGTGGAGGAGAGTCAAAATCAGCTCCTCAAGCTTCAAAAGCTCCAACATCCATGGAAATGAAGGTGGAGGAATCAAGACTTTGAGGGGTACAAAACGTAGCCCTCGCCGATACGAATCAAACGGTGGCAATTTTGTGCGATTCGGTGAAGAGATGAGCAAGTTAGAGGAGGTAGAAGATGGAGGTTTGGTGCTGTTCGGTCTCGCCCAGCGTACAGAGGCAAGGAAGAAGGAGCTCTGGTGGGGGAAAAGAAAAGAACGTGAATGAAGAAGGAGAAATGAGGGGTAAGCACTTTACTTTACTTTTTAGCTTTATACTATTCACTTTACTTATTTATTTATTTGTCTTGTTATTACTTAATAGCTAGCAAGCTATTAATGGGTGTATACTTATTAATTAAAACCGGCCCACATTAATTAATAGCCCGGGTCGTTTTTCGTCTTTTCGAATTAAACGCGTCTCGTCTCCCGGTTTCGTCACTATTCACTTACCGGGTCCGTTTTCCGGAATTTTCTCGTTTAATTAATTTTAATGGTTATTAAGCTTCCATTAATATTTATTTATAGTTATTTAATCAACTATAATTTTTACGGGTCCTTTTGACCACTTAAAGTTGCGTTTTCGGGTTTTCTCGAAAAACGTGCTTAAAACTCCGTTAGCATTTTTAATCCATTATTTGGATCCGTTTTCTTCGGGAATCATTCCCGTTCACTAATTAGGCCTAACTAAGCCTTAGGAATCCATCTCGGACCCTTACGAGATCTTATATCTCTTATTTAAATTTAATACGCATTTTAGCGTTTTTCGCTTTTCAAGCGTTTTCTCTTTTCTTTTGGTTTTATTCTTTTACCAATACTCTTTAGGCACCATTAGGCCCTTAATAATTTTATTAGAGTAATTAAATCACCATTTTTAGATCCGGGGTATTAAAATCTACCCCCCTTAGGAACTTTGTCCTCAAAGTTGGTGAATCTAGATGGTTACTCTCAGGGCGTACTATGCCAAGGTTATAATACATGTATAACCTTACAGACTCCACAAGTCTGTCTCATTTTATACTACACATACCACACACATATCACAGCATGTATAGCAATCAAAAATACTTTTTGTTCTCTCTCCATGGAATCGGTCCGAAGACAAGAAGGCACTACAGTCCTCGAATCCATGTTGAGTGATATACTACTGATCCCTCAGGTACCGGTCACGTTGAACACTTACTCTTTCTGGTTCACGGCCGTTTCATGACAAATGGGCACTTACTCTCTCTGGCCCACGGTCCCTTCGGTTCTGATCAAAACGTTACACATATACATATCCTCAGGCACTCTGGTTGACTCACTCAACACAGGAACATCTCAGGGTACTCTCCCCGTCCCGCTGCCTTTGGAAAAATCACACACTGACACCGTCCCAACCGGTCACTTAGGACCGCCGCACGTACGGTGTAATGGTTTCAAAACTAATACTCGCCCACCGTTCTACCGGTCATCAAGACTTAAGGCTCAGCCATCGGCGGGTGATAGCGGTTTCAAAACCAGTTTTCGTTTCCGTCTTCATACTTGAAGAAAATTCTTTTTCAAAATCTGTTTGAAAATTCTTTTTAAAACACCACACAACTCCAAATCCGATTTATGGTAGTTGTATCTTTTCTTAGCGTGATTACTTGTGACCACTATAGGGAGCTTCAGGAATCATCTAACCCTGATGTGATCAGCATCAGTGTTGAACTATCCTTCCACCCCAATTTGTGTTCGGTTTCCCTTGATCGCTAGCAGATCAAGTTCCACCTCCCACGTGAGTTTCAAACAATCAGATAGTCAAACATTTTCGTTTTCTATCTTTTACTCTTTCTAGTCATATTCACGAAACAATTCGTTTCAATTAATCTCTAGTTCCTAGTACTTAGGTCATTTGTCATTCTCATTGCTTCACTACTTTACCCAGGTATTCCATACTTATGGCTTCCTTTACTCAAATTATTGCTCAATTTAAAACACATAACATACAACTCCAAAGGATGGAACTCACTCCATCTATCATTCTCAAATAAAATCACCTAGGGAACTCACTCCCTCTTAGGTTACACATCGGTTTCATGCCGATTCATACTCATCATATCTCATGTCTAATCTCACTAGACATATACTATAGGGATTCTCATTCCCCAGGAGTTTCTCTACTCCTCTTTTCATATATATTACATTCTCATTACTTGCATCTCTCATGCACAATACTCATACTTACACGATGAATGGGTAGACATGTTTACGTAACATGAGTTCCAATCATCAAAATAATTTCTTTTGTGCTATGCACATAGTAGTTTACGCACCAATACGTAAAACATACTCTAAGCGGTTTCTCGCCCTACCCCCCTTAAAAGGGGTTACGCCCGCGTAACCAACCATATGTTATCACTGAACATTGGTTCATTAATTCGAGTATTATGAAGTGTTTTAACTTCAGTACGGTTAATTAACTCATAACCGGGTTCGGTTCTAGCCTCTAAGGCTTCAAGGGGTTTATGACATAGGCATACTTAACCCTGAATCACGGTCCACAAGCTTCTGCTGCGTGACCTGATAACTAGAGCTTAATTCACTCTTTGGTATTCTCAATGTATATCAATCGTCGCTTGGTATCTCTTACCGTATGCGAATTCGATGATTTATAGATTGCCTCTCCAGTTCTCTGGGAATCTACTTCGTATAACACTGTATACCTTTGTGATTATTCACTTATTTTTCCCGACTTGTTGTCGGTTGAGGTCAAGCTACTACTTAGCATGCAGTGCTTCCTCGTTTAATAGTGGCTCATGGATTATGTTTGTTTCTTGGTTCTGTGCCAGAGTTCTTCATTCATACTACTCTGCATTTTTTTTTTCCACATATCGATCCTGGGCCCTGTGGGTTACTTCCCACGTTCTTTGTGCATCTTTGGCCAATGGCCGCACGGTTATCTCTCTAAATTCTCACTCAACAGGCTTTGTTGACATTTCTCAATTCCTGGCTCTCCCACTCGATCATCACCGCACAAGTGCAATACCAAAACACTCAGTCATACAGAGTGCAGAAGCGTAAACCCTTGACAGTAAATCTCTCATGAGATAGGAATGATCATGTCTTCTTTAACACATTTCTCATCAGCTCCGTATCATTATCTGAATATACTCTTACAATGGTCGCTCGCTGCGTACCATGTTCTTACTCATTAAACAACATTTGTTTACATGGCATCCGCTACTACTTTAGCTTCTGCTCATGTACTCCCGCCATTTATACTATGGCTTGCCATTCACTTGGCTCAATGAAATACGTTACTCTTTAAATCTCTCTGCGCGCTTGCGCACTGCTTACTCTGCAGTTCATACTGTACACATACAATGTTCACTACTCATCCGATTACCCTATCGGTTTCCTTTGTACCGCCATCAAGGTTCCTCTTTACACACTACTATAGTTCATATACTCATTGGCAATATACACATGCTCAAGTTTTACTACACCGCTCTAGCGGTTTCGCATTACATACTTAGGTGGTAGCCTTTCTCTGGAGGATTCACGCAAATGCCGCTCCATAGGCCCCATAATCACGTGGTATACCCACTCTAAGGTAGTGGTTCATTCACCACTGTTCCTCTTATGCCTTTATGCATATGTTTTACAATGTTTGGATCTACGTATTGTAGTTGGTTTTATCGGCTTACAAGCCACATTGCCTCGCCATGCTCCTTGCGGGCTGTTTATACAGGTTTCCGCTTCTCCGTATACCATTAAATGGTTTGGAGGTATTACTGGGTTTTCCGATAAGGTTGTCTCAACACTCTTCCATACATGGAAGGCCCTTTAAGTAACTTGATAGTTGTTTATGCCCTCTGGCAATCTAGGGTATCCCGTGTTACGAGGGATCCCTTCGGGTTCTACCCGAGTGTTTGCTTAAACACTTATGTTCTCAACACGATGTTTCGTTCAACTACTGTTGATTCCAGCACCCTTCTCGGATTGCTCCTGGGTGTTACTGAGTAATGCCATTACATCTGGCTTGTATTTATGGCTATGTTCGGTTGCGACTTCGCCTTGCGGCTATGTCCTTGACTATCCCGTTTAGGGTTGTAATGTCTCCCATTATTGGGTAGATCCTTGGTACCTTCTAATACCTACTAGGTCTGGTCATTATTCTCTTCAGTGAGGTATAAGGTGGGAATTCTATCCCATTCATCAAATATTAATATATTCATTTTAGGCATTCGCCGTAGTATTTACACTTGTATTCACCCAGTTATTAGGTATTTCCTGAGACATATCCAATGTCTGTGTTTAATACTCTGTGCCTCTCGCGTTTATTAACGCTATGTTCTTAGATCCATCATCTTACTGGATTCTTGACTCCCTTAACTTGGTAAGCTTCCTTGTATTCTTCGATCATTCGAGATATCCAACTGTCTTGGTTTGGATTGGCTCTTTCGTCCGTAGTATGGAGTGGGCTACTTCCCGTGTTCCGTACTCTACTTGTATACATACATGGAGTATCTTATTGATACGTTACCACTTACCCAACTAACTCATAATTGGTCTGTCAGGTCCGCAAGCTCCTTTGGAGTGCGGTCGTTCCATGTCTCATTAGTGTACACTTGTAGTGTCGGTCACGCCTAAGTGAAGTATTCTGTTGCCAACTCCTCTTATATGGTCCTATAATGACTTACCGTGATTCTCTGATTTGGTTTAAAAATTCGGGGGTTTTTGGAAAATTTCATGTTTGAAAGAAAATTCGGGTTTTAAAAGTAAGCTCTTCATGGCATTTCAATGCCGGCTGATTCTTATCCAGCCCAGCTTCTTGCCGGCCGGTATGTTCTTTATACAATGACTAGGCTGTTAGGCCTTTTCAAAGTTCCATTTCAGAATTCTTAAGGTTCGAGTTGCTATATTGGCTTCATACGCCATCCTGGTACTTTACTAAGTACTGATAGCTTGTCAAGCTCTTCTTATTGGTCCCGCTACTACTGCACTTGCCGTGGCAAGTGCGCGGTACTGGCGGTTTTTGGGTTAACTCATACCGGTCACGGTATTGTTCACATTGTATTTGGTAGCCTCGTTGGCTCTTCCTTGATCCCCTAGTTGGATGACTGCTCCTTGGAGCTGCTTCTCATTCCTCTTGACATAACTGTCATTCATTTAGGTGCTCCTCCACTCTCGGAGTTCCTTAATTACTTAGTGCTTTGTTCTACCTCGTTGCTCGTTCCCATGTCTTTACTGTGGTTACCGAGGTTAAAGTCATTTAGGCACTACTTCTGTAGTCCTATTCGGGTATATCCCGTAGTTATGCTTGCAGCTGTCTAAGCTGTGCCCGTTAGGTATTGCAACCTCTTCGGGTGTGGCAGGGTGGGTGTACCTACTCTCAACTACGTTCTTAATTGGTTGGTATACCCTTAGTGGTATTACATGTCATGGCGGTCCGTAGACATGTGTCCCGGTTCTCGTTATTTCTCATGAGTCCGTCTTGTTGCACGGTTGGTGCTTTCTTCTTGCTGCTGCTCGGCCAGCTAGGTTCTCGCGACTGCTAAGCATGTCGCCCCAGGCTGCCACAAATTCTGGTCTCCTTGGATTAGGATTTCTCGATCTCTCGCCATTATGTGCGGTTATTGTCATTCCAGCGGGATCCGTCTCCGGGCTTTCCGGCTCTCGGGACTTACCGCATGACAGGTTCTGGTTCATATTGAGATATTAAATAACTGCCAGATTGGGTTTCCCCGTCTCTCTGGCGTTCTTTCCTAAGCTTTTAATGCGGGGGTTGTGGAGGGCGGGTCTGGTATTGTAGGTATCCAGAACATACTGGAAGTTCCTATCTAGCGCATCTCTCACGCTACCACTCAACCCATAGCCCTAAGTCTCTAATTTCCTAACTCGGTATCTCCTAAGCTCGGTATTTCCAGTCATCAGAGCGATACTTCGCTCTGATACCATTTTTGTAACACCCCAACCGTTAATCTCGTCATTACCTCTTAAACTGTTACTAATTACTCCTACTCACGCAGCGGAACTCTAATTACAACGAGGGGTGAAACAACGCCGTTAGCCACCCATGTGGCTA
The DNA here is from genome assembly GCA_023374045.1 of Limonium bicolor. Classification (NCBI taxonomy): domain Eukaryota; kingdom Viridiplantae; phylum Streptophyta; class Magnoliopsida; order Caryophyllales; family Plumbaginaceae; genus Limonium; species Limonium bicolor. Next base: position 187,627,165 of record CM041782.1, read on the forward strand.
ACCAGGCCTTTCTTACATACCGTAACGGTCTGATGAACTGGAACAACCGAGTACTTCATACAATACAATACTCAATTCATATCTCTACTATACCGAGTCTACAATATACGGATGCCGATAACATACTCGGACTTACACCTCATTCAAACGCATAAGTAATTACAATCTAACTACCCATGCTCACAGCAGTCCCCGTCCTACTCTCTCGAACGGTGGTCAGCTTCAAGTACCTGCACACTAAAAACGTTCCCCCTAGGGGGTCAGCTTACGCTGCGCATGAAATTCGCATATACCGCGTGCTAACCGCGGTACGCCGACTACTTTGGGTCGGATATACATGGAGTTCATTTTAAACAAACAACATGCATCATGTCAATACAATATATATGTATATCACACAAGGAATCTACATCCAATCACGGAACACGATTCCTAACTAACATAACAATGTTGTTAGTGGTAACTGGTTACTCTTAGGCATTGAGGGTTATTCCTCACTATGCCTTGTTTACTTATTCAATACCTCACCCTCTCTCTCGGGTTACTTATTCTTATACTTACCCGTTCTCTCGGGTTACTCATTCGTATACACACCCATTCTCTTGGGCTACTCATTCTTATACATACCCGTTCTCTCGGGTTACTCTCACATATACTCGCCCCTTTCTCTCGGGTTATTTATACTCGTTATCTCACCCGCACTCTCGGGTTATTCATACTCAAGCTCTTGTAGATTCTCGAGACACTACAGGTCTCCTACGTCACGCTTGTTACTCTTATACATACTTAAGCCAAAACTCATGGCTCTCTAGCATAGTCTTACTTCCCCGGTTTCGACCCTACTCTGGGTCTAGCATGGTGGGAAGGTTCAACTAGCTCACGGAACTCTCTCTTAGTTCCTATCTCTTTTTACATAGGTCCGACTACTCTCGGACTACTCACATTCCCATATACTCCTCTCTCGGAGTTATAATTATATCATGTATATTAGTCTAGAAGCATCATTCTCGATGTTTCTAATGACTTTGGGAACTTTACTTAATTTCGGGTAATCTTAGGTTTAAGTGTTACCCTCACAATCATATGCTTGTACATTCGGATATTTTCTTATACCGGGTAAAATCCTCATATAAGAGGTCGACCGTATCTCAAGGGAATCACATAGTCCCCTAGGTCTCTTTTACCTTTCTTATATGTTTACATTATTGGACTAACTTCAATCCTCTCGATGGAGGTCATTTATCTCTCCACTCATATTTATTTCGTGGATTGTTTCAATAAGGTTCTCTAACCGTTATCGGGTATATACTCAACCCGTACATCTCCTCGCATTTTAGGGAGTTCATATGTTTGTGTTATCGTTATACTTTAATCGATAGCTTGTGTGTGTTTGCATAATACCATTGGTTATGTGACTACCCGTTCAACGGGTTTCTAGTCAGTCAATACTCACTAAGAGTCGGTCTATGCACTAAGTTAGACCACACCGGCATACAAGTATGTTAGCTCATTCAACATACAACAATGCATGCATAATCAAACAAGGGATTATTTTCATGCTTTAATCTTGATTAAGCCGGCACACAAACACACAAATCAGTGTAACTCGGTTAGCATACGGGGCATGAGAAAATCATACCTTTCACCGGGGTTTTTACTTTACCGTGGCATCTCTCCATGCTCGGGTCGCGCACGACTCTCTGATAATGTTTCAAACATTATTATTAATACTAAGATCATACGGAACATATTTAAATGTTATTCCCGTAGTTACCCCGTTATCCCGTTATCTCGGTTTCACTTTTGTTACTTTAAGCTCTCACATCTCAAACACTTCTAACACTTTCTCACACTTCCTAGGGCCTTTATATGCCACCAAACAAGGCCTTAACATCTTATAACATCATTAACATTCAAACCCCCATCATTTACAACCTTTAAAATACTCTCTGTAGGTTTCTGGGGGTGGTCCGGGACTTGGTCCCCACCCTAAGTCCCGGACCATTACAAGGCATAACTCTCGGGCATTATTTCACTTTGGTCCGGGACTTCATTCAGGAGCTAAGTCCCGGACCATAAGGCAGGAAGAATCTCGGTTTAAAAAATGGTATGTGGTCCGGGACTTGGGCATGGGACTAGGACCCGGACCAACATAGCAGTGAATTCTCGGGTTGAAAAGTGCACATGGTCCGGGACTTGGTCATGGACTAGGTCCCGGACCCTGCTACAGATTTACAAATTTGACAGTTTCTGTCTCTGTTCAAGGCCCTCTCTTTGCCCATTAATTATCCAACCTTCACCAACTAAATCTTAATGTTTTAGTGACTAATTACCCTTCTTAATCACCTTAAACCAAACACCAAGTACTCTCACCAATCTAGCTCATTTTACTTAGATTTTTACACTTACAACCTTGTTTTCTCTCTTGTTTCTATCGGTTTGTAACAGATTTTGGTTTCTTCTTTAAAACCATTCAAACCTCACTTACTGATGCCATTCCAAGCCCTCAATGGCATTATTTCCTAAACAAATTTTGCCATAACTTAAATACATTCTTAGCATTTACACCACACTACAACAACCACCAAAAATCAGTTTTTTACATCCCTTATCACAACAATAAACATCCATACAGCAACACATTAATTTCCCCTCTGTTATCCACAATACATGCTCAGGTTCTAAGTTTGTTTTGCATCCCCAAACAGCATTAAAGCTTCCTCACTCAAAACCAATATTGTAGTACAAGACTACACTAGTTCATGGTTATTATTTACATTCCAAATCGGTTTACAGAGAACAAAACAACCCAAGGTAAGTTCATTACCTTGCTAGTTTTTCTTTCTTTTCTGATTTCTCTTCTCTTCTCCCACGTTCTCTTGCTCTCTCTTTCTCTTCTTGTTTTTCCACACCACACAAGGAATATGGTTTGCTAGCTACAACCATATTCCATCGCACATAACCACAAGTCAATTCAATTTCCCTCCACACAACCTAATATTTAAAGAGCTAGTTTACAAAGCTTAGTTTAGATTTTACCTTAAAGAACCCAAATGAGTGGCTTGGCAATCAAATGGAGCAGTTTCCAAACCCCCACAAAAACAAAGTGGTTCGGCTTAAGGCACTAAGGAAGAGAAGAAGGGTTGAAATCTATCCTTCAAACTCCAAAAGCTCTCACGTCGATGGAGATGAAAACGGAGGAAACGAAACTTTGTTGGGTGGAGATCGAAGCTCTCACCGATACGAGTCCAACGGTACCAATTCGCGCGATTCGGTGGAGAAATGAGCAAGATAGAGGTGAGACAAGGGAGAGGGTGGTGCTGTTGTGGTCGCGCGTACAGAGAGGAAGAAGAAGGAGTTGCAAGGTCTGGAGCAATTTCAATACGTGAGTGAAGGAGAAGGTGAGGAGGTAAGCTTTTTATTTTACTTTTTCACTTTATACTATTTACTTTACTTACTTATTTATTTGTCTTGTTATTACTTAATAGCTAGCAAGCTATTAATGGGTGTACACTCATTAATCAAAACCGGCCCACACTAATTAATGGCCCGGGTCGTTTTTCGTCTTTTCGAATTAAACGCGTTTCGTCTCCCGGTTAGTCACTATTCATTTACCGGGTCCGTTTTCCGGAATTTCTTTTAATTAATTTAATGGTTATTAAGCTTCCATTAATATTTATTTATAGTTATTAATCAACTATAATTTTTACGGGTCCTTTTGACCACTTAAAGTTGCGTTTTCGGGTTTTCTCGAAAAACGTGCTTAAAACTCCGTTAGCATTTTTAATCCATTATTTGGATCCGTTTTCTTCGGGAATCATTCCCGTTCACTAATTAGGCCTAACTAAGCCTTAGGAATCCATCTCGGACCCTTACGAGATCTTATATCTCTTATTTAAATTAATACGCATTTTAGCGTTTTTCGCTTTTCAAGTGTTTTCTCTTTTCTTTTGGTTTTATTCTTTTACCAATACTCTTTAGGCACCTTTAGGCCTTTTAATAATTTTACTAGCGTAATTAAATCACCATTATTAGGTCCGGGGTATTAAAATGAGTGTCACACCCGGGGAGTACCCTGTGATGTGGTGTGCCTCCCACATCGACCGGGAGAGCGCACGAACCACACCTTATAGGTGTGGGGATACTCTCCCCTTGTGAACGCGTTTTAAAGCCGTGAGGGTGCCAAGCCTGGGCTGGACCCGGGGGTAACCCAAAGCGGACAATATTCACAAGTGGGTTAAGACTGGGCTGTTACATATGGTATCAGAGCCAGGCCCAGGGCGGTGCGCCAGCGAGGACGCTGGGCCCCCAAGGGGGGGTGGAGTGTCACACCCGGGGAGTACCCTGTGATGTGGTGTGCCTCCCACATCGACCGGGAGAGCGCACGAACCACACCTTATAGGTGTGGGGATACTCTCCCTTGTGAACGCGTTTTAAAGCCGTGAGGGTGCCAAGCCTGGGCTGGACCCGGGGGTAACCCAAAGCGGACAATATTCACAAGTGGGTTAAGACTGGGCTGTTACAGCGGCCACCATTGCCCTAAAAGCCAAGAACAAGTACGGCTTCGTCAATGGACAAATCTCTGAGCCAGAAAGATCGTCTGAAAGGTACCCTATGTGGGAGCGCAGCAACAACATGGTGATGTCCTGGATTTTAAATTCTTTGGACAAGCAGATAAGTGAAAGCATCGTGTATTGCGATACGGCGCACCAGATGTGGGTAGACTTGTGCAAGCGCTACGAATTAGTGAATGGACCAGAGATCTATGCCATTCAGAAGCAAATCGGCCAGATCCGGCAATAGGGAGACTCCATCACCACCTACTACACAAAGCTAAAACGTCTTTGGGACCGATTGGGTGCAAGCAGGAAAACCCTAAAATGTTCTTGCGGAGCTGGAAAAGAAGTTAAAGCTCGCGAGGAGCAGGACAAGCTGATGAAGTTTTTAGACGGTCTCAACGAAGAGTTCAAGCAACCTAAACGGTCTATACTTCTCATGAACCCGTTGCCCGATCTTGAACAAGCCTACAGTATCTTGGCACAAGACGAGACCGGAATAAATATGGGGGATATAGAAGAGCACACCTCTGATAATTCTCTTACCCTCGCACAGAAACCCAACTTTGCAAATGTCAAGAAGACAACTGGGAAGAAATACAACCTGAAGAACTCGGATGGAGCCAGTTCTTCGGGAAAGAAAACATCTCAAAAATGCACAAACTGTGCAAAACTCGGCCACACTCGTTCAGAGTGCTGGTGGATCGTGGGTTTCCCTGAAGATGGAAACCAGAATCGGTCTCAACAGCGAGTAGCAGGCTCCGTTCTTGAACAAGACAACAGAAAGAAGAGCCCGATTCGAGATAATTCTTCTCCAGTAGCCGGGTTCACATCTGAGCAAGTAGAGAACCTGATGAGATATCTACAACAGAAGACTCTCACCAACAACGAAGAATCAGTGAACAATTTTGGAAGCTTTTCCGGTACCCTTCTTGAATCTCAATCTCATAGTAGGGTAATACTGAATAATGTTCTGACTGACAAAATGAATTCTTTTTGGATTATGGACTCTGGAGCTTCTGATCATGTTTCTGGCAACAAAAGCATGTTTGAAAACTTAGAACACATTAACGTGAACAAAAATCTAACACTTCCTGATGGTAATATGTGCCCTGTTCATAACAGTGGTAGTGTAATATTGTGCAAGAATTTTAAACTGGAAAGAGTGCTATATGTGCCCAGTTTTATGTTCAATTTAATATCTGTGGAGAAATTTGCAAAGCAGCTAGATATGGTTGTTATCTTCTCAGATAAATGTTGTTTTCTGCAGGACTCTAAAACCAAAAAGAAAGGCGTGATTGGATATCAACAATATGGTGTTTACTTCTTAGATACAATAGGATTGCAGAAATTCTTGTTTGAATCAGAAGTTTCTCCCTCTGTTGTTTCTTTTTCTAAGGATGGTGTAGATATGTCTGATAAAGATCTGTTTCTGTGGCATATTAGGTTAGGGCATATACCTCCTAGAAAACTCCTTAAGATGAACATTTGTGAGAATTCCTTTCTTAGAAAAACTCAAGTTTTACCATGCACTGTATGTTTCAAATCTAAAGCCAAAAGGCTTAGTTTTGGGAATTCTGAAATAAAAAGCAGTGCACCCTTTCGAATTACTCAATGTTGATGTGTGTGGCCCAATGAGAAAACATACTTTGAGTGGGGATCGATATTTTCTAACAATAGTGGATTATTTTACAAGGGGAACTTGGGTCAAACTCATTAAAAATAAGTCAGAAGCCTTAGATCTGATAAAAGACTTCATACAATTAGTTGAAATTCAATTTGAACAGAGGGTAAAAATGCTAAGATCTGATAACGCTAGAGAACTTGGCAGTTCTTTTGAAGGGGTGGATTATTTTAGGAAAAAGGTATTGTTCATCAGAAAACCTGCCCCACACACCCCAACAAAATGGGGTGGTTTGAGAGGAAACAGGGACATCTGATGGACATCACTAGAGCTCTTATGTTCCAATCTGGGCTCAAACCAGAATTCTGGGGTTTTGCTTTAAATCACGCGGCCTTCATATAAACAGAATCCCTTCAAAATCTATAGGACATCATACTCCTTTTGAAAAACTCTATGACTCAGTTCCTGACTATAATTCCATTAAAACCTTTGGATGTCTCTGTTTTGTTACTAATATCCTTCCTAGTAGAGGGAAATTAGACCCTAGATCCTCAGCTTGTGCTTATCTAGGAAACCGTAAGAACACAAGGGTTACTTTGTCCTGAACATAGAAACAAATGAAATCAAAACCAGTAGAGATGTCATATTTTTTGAGCACATATTACCTCTGCAAGATAAAGAGTGGCAAGAGGTTTGGCATGACAGAAACCTTCAAGAGAAAATCTGATGATACCACTGACCCTCCCTGACAATTCAGACATATCTATGAACCCATTTTCGAATACCAAACACCAGAGAAAAAACCAAAACCAATCCAGGCTGATAGACTCCTCTCCTACTACCAGCAATGAAAAAGACAATACCCTCCATTCATGCTGAGCATCAGCAAGAAAATATCTCCCCTCTAGAAGAAAATCATGTTTTTCATCAAACTGCTGAGCCAAATACAGAAAACACACATACTCCTATGATAGAAGAAAGCACCCACTTAGGAGATCCAGCAGAGGTTCATAAACCCCCCTTAAAACTCCAAGACTACATCTGCACTACCAGAAATCAAAATGAGACATTTTTCAGAAATTCTCACTCAAAGGCTCCATGACAGATCCTCTCACCTTCTATCTCAAGACTCCCTTCTTGTCAACAGTCTGACCAACATTATACCCAAAAAAACATCATTCCCTCCTTCTCTCTCTCTCTCTGCAGTAGAAAAATCCTAGATGAAGCCCATCCATCAAAGAACCCACCAGCTTTGAAGAAGCCAGTAGAGATCCTAGGTGGACAGAAGCGATGAATCTAGAATTCCAAGCTTTGAAAGACAATAAAACTTGGTCCATTGTTAATCTCCCCCCTGGAAAGAAGCCCATTACATGTAATGGGTTTACAAAACTAAAATGAAAGCTGATGGCACCTTGGAAAGATTCAAAGCTCGACTGGTTGTTAGAGGCTTCACACAGAGATATGGTTTCGATTATGAGGAAACCTTTTCTCCTGTTGTGAAGCTTACAACAGTCAGAGCATTGATTATAAATGCCATAAAAGAGGATGGACCATAGATCAATTAGATGTAAATAACGCTTTCCTTCATGGAGACTTGAAGGAAGATGTTTATATGAAAATTCCTCAAGGTTTATCTGTTTCTGGTGATAACAAAGTTTGCAAATTGCACAAGTCCTTGTATGGTCTCAAACAGGCCTCAAGGCATGGTATGACAAACTCAGTACCTTTCTTAAAGACCTAGGATACCAACAATCCAAAAACGATTACTCTCTCTTCACAAAGAAAATAAACAAACAGTACACCTTCATCGGTATATATGTAGATGACATTGTATAACAGGAAACTGTAATACTGAAATACAAAATCTGAAACTCAAGCTCCATCAAAAATCAAAATTAAGGACCTGGGAAGACTTTTCTTATTTTTGGCATGGAATTTACTGAATCTGCTGACAATCTTTACATGACTCAGTATAAGTACACTAGACAGATTCTTTCAGAATACAGCATGGAAGATTGTAGACCTACAGTTTCACCACAGCTCAATCAGAAATTGGAACAGGATGCAGGAGAATATCTAGAAGATCCAACAGTCTACAGAAGCTTGATAGGGAAGTTAATCTTCCTCACTAATACTCGACCTGATTTGTGTTTCAGTGTGCAGTTTTTAAGTCAATTTGTCAACACCCTACTACAAAACACTTAAAGCTGCTTATCATGTTTTATCCTACATCAGAGGAACACTAGGATTTGGCCTCTGTTTAACAAGAATAATAATCTTGATTTACTTGCATTTGTGATTCTGATTGGGCCTCATGCCCTATAACAAGGAAATCTGTTTCAGGTTATTTCATTCTCTTGGGCGGTTCCCCCCTCAGCTGGAAAACAAAGAAACAGGTCTCAGTAGCACTCTCCTCAGCTGAAGCCGAGTACAGAGCCATGAGACAAGTCACAGCAGAGCTCAGTTGGCTCACTCGTCTTCTGAATGAATTGGAGGTCAACAACATCAATCCTATACCACTAAAGTGTGACAACATGGCAGCCATCCACATTGCGAAGAATCCAGTCTCACATGAAAGAACCAAACATGTTGAGCTGGATGCCATTTTGTTCAAGATCAGATCAAAAGGGATTGGTACAAGTTCAGTATTTCCAAGTTCGAGACAGCTAGCTGATGTTCTAACGAAGCCACTGACTGGAAAGGCATATAAAGCAGTCCTTCCAAAGTTAGGCATGTCTTCGCAGGCAACAAGACTCAACTTCATAACCACAGTCGGTCTTGAGGGGGGAGGGGGGTATTAGAGATATAATATATCTTGGTATTATCTGTATTATACAAGTGTATATTGTTACATTGTTACAGATAATATAGTTATATATAGTAGTGTGCGGGATGTATAGTCATAGTGCGGGAGTGTATATATTATTCATTCTCATTCTTTCTCGGTACACTGTACACACATACAGAGGACATCCCTCTCTTCTCTTGGGTTGTCTTCTTCTCTTCTATCGAATTCAATACTAATTCTTTCTCCTTCTGTTCTTTGTCGTGCCATGTCTAGCTCAATTTGACAGCTACAGCCATAGATTAAGCGGCTTGTCTACAGATTAAATTAAGGTTTTCATAAAATTAAATTATTTTAGAGAGTATTATTGTTAGTTGTATTTGGGGAATATAATAAATACAGAGATATGGTAATGAGGAATATAGCTACTATTAACTTTTGGAGATTATCATAAAGTAATCGTGCATGGAGATTATTCCCAGTAAACAAATCACGCTGGTAGGAGGTCAGTAACTGAGATTTGTCGTCGTCTTCAACAAACTGGATTTGCACACCTATAATTTTCCAGCATCTTCATTAAACTGGGTACAAGTTACAACTGATTCGCATCGTCTTCATCAAATTGGGGCACGCCTGCAACCGTTCTACACAGAAGAGCAATGTCTGCGCCTCTGTTATGCTTGTTTGGGACGATTCTAAACCAGCATCTTCATTGAACAGGGATTTGCATGCACACGGATGAATTCAGTTGGCGGAATCTTCTTTAAAATGGGAAAAAATTGCAAAAACTCATTCGCATCGTCTTCATCAAAAAGGACAATATACAAACGAAAGAGAGGATATGATGAATACTTAATTGATATCTTGAGTGTCTGGGAGGCTAGACTATTTATAGTCTGATTTGTAACGTTACAATGAAAAAAGTAGCTAAATAAAAGTAACTACTTAATAAAACTAAAATAAAATAAATAGGCACAACGACTCTGTGACCTATTCTACAACAACAAATAGGGAGAAATTGACTAAGAAAAATAGGAAATATGAAAAACAAAAATCAGGATTAATAATATTTTTAACATCCTCCCTTAATCCTTCATCGAAGTCATCCCCATCTTTTCTTTTAACTTAATGAAGGCCTCATAATCAAAGGTTTGGTGAGAATGTCAGCAACTTGATCTTCCGATCTGCAGTACTTCACTTCTATCTCTGTCTTGGCAACTTGATCTCTCAGATAGTGATATCGGGTCTTGATATGCTGCTTCTGCCATGTATGACCGGATTCTTCGCTAAGTTAAGTGCAGACGTATTATCAACAAAAATCATCGTGGGCTTCTGTAGTGGCATATTGATGTGATCCATTAGGTATCGCAACCACATAGCCTGGTAGGCACTTGTTGCTGCGGCCACAATATTCTGCTTCGCAGTTGATAGGACACACAATGGACTGCTTCTTGGATGACCATGAGCATGCGGTTGTTCCAAAATTAAGCAATATCCCGAAGTGCTCTTCCGATCATCTACATCTCCACCCCAATCACTATCAGAAATATCCTACAACAGAAATATCATCAGCAAACCCATAGAATAATCCATGGTCATATGTTCCCTTCACATAGCGTAGGATTCTCTTTGCTACTTGCAAATGTGGTGATCTGGGAGTCTCCATGAATCTGCTGATCAAGCCAATACCAAAAGTGATATTCGGTCTCGTAAAGTAAGATACCTAAGATTGCCAACAATCTGCTTGTAGTAGGTTGGATCAACATAGGCTCCTTCTTCATTCTTTGATAATTGGTTCCAACCTCCATAGGAGTTCTTACCGGGTTGCAATCAGACATCTTGAACTTTAGCAAGAGATCAGCAGCGTATTTCTTCTGGGAGATGAAGATGCCATCATTTCCTTGAATCACTTCAATGCCAAGGAAGTATGTCATCAGCCCAAGGTCAGACATCTCGAATTCCTTCATTATTGACTTCTTGAAGGATTCAATCATCGTGGGACGGTTGCCTGTAATAATTACAACATATGATTAGTATACCGCCAGACTTATCCACCTTCACATACAGTGCATGCTCGGAAGGGCATCTGGTAAAGCCACTCGTGCCAAAAAGGCGTCTATACGCTTATTCCAAGCTTTGGGTGCTTGTTTTAAGCCATACAAAGCTTCTTCAGCCGGTATACTTTCCCTTCACTTCCAAATTTACCAAAGCCAGGAGGCTGCTTCACAAACACTTCTTCTTCAAGTGGGCCATTTTGGAAGGCTGACTTCACATCCATTTGGTGAATCTTCCACTGATTTTGAGCAGCCAAATCAATAATAGCCTAATAGTCTCCATTCGAGCAACTGGAGAGAAGACTTCTTGGTAAAGACCGGGTCTCTGCTTAAACCCTTTCTCCCCAATCTTGCTTTATATCTTTCCACCTCACCATTGGGCTTCATCTTTGTCTTGAAGACCCACTTCACATCAATGGCTTGTTGTCCTGGTGGAACATCTGTAAGGACCCACGTACCATTTCTCTCAATAGCTTCAATTTCCTCATGCATGGCTGCCATCCATTTTGGATCTTGAAGTGCTTCCTTCACTGTCACTGGCTCAAGATCTACGAATAGAGCAAAATGCACAATCTCTTCATCATCAGTATCTTCATCATCAAGGTTTACCTCATAATCTTGAAGATGTGCTGGCAGTCGGTGATGACGCTGTGGTCTCCTAGCATCTGTCTGAACTTGATCAAGTGTTGAGTCTCCTCCCTCTGGATTTGACTCTTATGACTCTTCAGCCAGGGAGATATTACGGCTTTTGGGATCTATGACACCACTTTTATTCCAATCCCATGACTCATTTTCTGCAAAGGTAACATCACGAGTGAATATTACCTTTTCGTCATTGGATTGAATAGCTTGTATCCTCCCCGTTCTATCCAATGAATACTGCTTTCCCTGCTGATCATCCAGCTTCTTCTTGTCTCTGTTGGAAACATGGCATAAGCAATGGAGCCAAATACCTTAAGATGTTTTACTCCTGGTTTGACACCGGTCCATGTTTCTTCAGGAGTAAGACCTGAGACACCTTTCGTTGGAGAACGGTCAGTATATATGCTGAACAGGAGACTGCCTCGTCCAGAAGGAATTTGGCATCCCTTTGGTCTTCAACATGCTTCTCACCATATCCATGATGGTTCTGTTTTATGCTCAGCAACAACCATTATGCTGAGGGGGTAGGGACATGTCACTTCATGCTTTATCCCTTGTTCTTCACAGCAGTTCTTCACAGCAGTCCTTGAATTCGTTGGAGACATATTCACCACCACCGTTAGTGCGCAACAACTTTAGGGAGTAACCACTTTGTCTCTCTGCATGAGTGAAATAACCGGAATTTAAAACAGAGATTAATTAGGCTAATTAAATATTTTTAAGCTTAATAATCCTAAATAAATATGTAGGAACGATTCCCGAAGAAAACAGATTCGTAAAACGAGTTAAAAATGTAAACGAGTGGTAAAACGCGTTTCTCGAGAAACGGGGAAACATGATTTTAATGGGTTAAATTAACTTTTAATAATTATAGTTAGTTAAATATCTATAATTAGACCATAGTGTGGGTCTAGATTATTAAAATTAATTAAACGGCAAAATTCCGGAAACCGGACCCGGTAAATGAATAGTGTTTAACCGGGAGACGAAACACGTTTAATTTAAAAAGACGAAAAAAAAAAAAAAAAACGACCCGAGCTATTAATTAATGTGGGCCGGTTTTAATTAATAAGTGTGTACCATTAATAGCTTGCTAGCTATTAAGTAATACAAGACAAATTAATAAATAAGAAAGCAAATAGTATAAAGTAAGTAAAAAGTAAAATATAAGAACTTACTTTCTCACCTTCCTTCTCTTTCATTCACGATTGCTCCAGAGAAGTTACAACTCCACTTCCTTCTCTGTAACTCGCGACAACAGCAGCACATCACCCTCCTGGTTTCACCTTATCTCATCATTTCTCCACCGAATCACACGAAATTAGTACCGTTGAACTCGTCTCGGTGAGAGCTCGATCTCCACCCATCAAAGTTCCGTTTCCTCCGTTTTCATCTCCATCGACATGGGAGCTTTTGAAGGTTGAAGAGCAGATTTCAACCTTTCTTCTCTTCCTTAGTGCCTAAATAATATATAAGTAAGTATCCACACCATTTCAAGCTTATTTTACCCTTTGTGAGACTTTTCCTCACGTGGGGATTTTTCCTCTCATTTCAGCCGAGAGCACCTGTTTGTGGGGTGTTGGAGAACTTCTCCAATTGATTGTCAATCCAACCATTTGGGTTCTACAAGGTAAAATAGATTAAACTTTGTAAACTAGCTCTTAAAACATATATTAGGTTTGTGGAGGAAAGTGAATTGATTGGGTTTGTGTGATGGGCTGCGGTTGTAGTTGGCAATCCAAGGCCTTGTGTGGTGTGGAAAAACAAGAGGAGAAAGTGGGAACAAGATAAAGAGGAAGAAGGGGAGTGTAAACTGAAAGTGAAACAAGGTAAAAGCTTACCTTGTATTGGTTTTCTTCCTTGGAAATTAATGTTTGAGTGTTGAATAATAACTTGAGTTTAGTAGTCTTGGTACTGCAATATGGTATGTGAAACAGAGGGTATTAATGTGTTTAAGTGTGAATATTAAACTTAGAAGCTAAGCTGTTTTACATATGTGAGCAAATGGATTTTGTTGGTGATTATAGGTGCTTAAACCGAATAGGTGGGAGAGGTGTGTGTGAATTTTGAAGTGTGGTGAAAATGATTAGAGAAGTAATTAGTTGCTGTCAAAATTCACCAGGTTGATAGCAGAAGTTTTCTGTTTTGAAGAGGAATGCCAAACCTGTTACAAACCGATAGAAAACAGAAAAAGAAAACAAGTTGTAAGTGTAGATAATCTAAGGGAATTTAACTAGATTGGTGAGTGTTACTTAGTGCCTAGTTTAGGTGGTTAGGAGGGGAATTAGATGCTAAAACATGTGGGTTTTAGTTGGTAGAGATAGGTGAATCAATGGGCAAAGAAATAACCTGTAACAGAGGCCAAAACTGTCAAAATTTGCAATTCTGTAGCAGGGTCCGGGACTTAGGTCCAAGCCCATGTCCCGGACCACCCTATTTTTACCCCGAGAGCGCTCTGTTTGCTTGGTCCGGGTCCTAACCCCATGTGCAAGTCCCGGACCATGCACCCTTTTAACCCGTGAGTTCCTTGTTGTTTGGTCCGGGTCCTAGCCCCTTTTCAAGTCCCGGACCATATGCATTTTTCAACCGAGAGTTCCCTGCTTGTTGGTCCGGGTCCTAACACCATGCCCAAGTCCCGGACCATGTTCAATTGTTAGCCGAGAGTTTGAACCAAGCTTGGTCCGGGACTTAAGTCCCATGTGAAGTCCCGGACCAGACCAGAAATAAAAAAAAAATAGTTTAAGTCGTAAAAGCTAGGGAATGTTTTGGTAATGATATTATAGGTTAGTTAACACTTGACTAATGACATGTGAAGGTCATTAAGGGCTTAAACAAGATTAAGAGAAATGTGAAACATGAACTTGTTCGAGTTAAGTTTGGAACATAAAGATTAAATAAGTAAAGTACGGGAACGTTAGAGGAATAACGTGTAGGTTAATTATGGTTAATTGACCTCCCGAATTAATGTATGTTATAGGACCCGATTAGTTGGACTCCGAGAGAGTAAGTCAACGGGCAAGATACGACGGTGAACGGTATGGTTTTCTCATGCCCTGTATCCTAACTTGGTTACTCTGATTTGTGTGTTTGTGTGTTTATGTGCAATCACCTAATCAAGATTATATGCATGAATATGATTAATGGTATTACCTTGTATATTGTGTGCTTGACTTTGCACCCAGCGAACTATGTCTTGAAAGACTAGTTTGTATAATTCATGAAATGTTTGAATAAGAAGAATTCTTGTGTTTGAGATGTTCTCACTAACACACTAACCTTCTGACCTACCTAACTTGGAAATGGTAACTGATGATGAGAGGAGACCGATAGTGTCGGCCACGCGTGAGAATGAGGAAGCAAGAGAGATTGCTTACCGAGTTCTGGCCTAACCTTCCCACCATGGTTCCGAGCCGTAAGGTCGCAGCCCGGGGAAGTAAGCCAAACCAAAAGCCCGGCGGTGAGTTGTGGTGTGTATGCCACTTCTCTGCCCGGAGGTCACCCGACTTAACTGAGTAATTATTTCATGAGATAATTAATAGTTAAGTGTGGATCATGCCTTGTGCGAGAAATATGATCAGGAGATAAGAGATATGAGCATCCGTCTAACCCGGATGAGAACTTTGGCTAACACGAGAAGAGGTGTGAATTGAGGTTGAACCTCAAGGCCTCTGTGACCAATGTGGGGACTTGTAATGTCCATTGTTGTGGTCCACTCTGTTTGTGGGTATTGTTATGTATGAATATATTGTGTTGTGTTAATAGCATCTTATTTGAATAATATTGAACCGCATGTTGGCGACCAGTAGTTGGCGTACCCTCGCTAGTACGCGGGATATGCGATTACCATATGCAGCTTTAGCTGAGCCCCTTCGGGCACCATTTTTCTTATTCTTACAGGTACACGAGACGGTTGCTAGTATGGAGACCGGCATGTTATGATTTTGGGTTGTTAGTAGAAGATGGGGGCGGTGTACCGAGTTGTACACGGGCTTGTAGCCCTAGTATAGTCGGTGTACTATGTGGTACACCTGTTACTTTTGTTAGTAGAGAACATGGAGTAGTCGTGTGACTTAAACTTGTATTCTTTTGGTGGGCAGTGAGCCCTGATGTAAATACTCTTAGTACTCGGTAATCAAGTGTAGTAAGTTATGTACATTAAGTCGGTATTTCTTTATCAGACCGGGACTGTAATTGTAGTAGTTTAGACCCGGTAACCATATGGGTGGTTATCGGTATTGTATCACCCTCGGTAGTTAAGTGTTCCGCTGCGATTAGTTTTATGTCCGTGACGTTTAGACCGTGGTTAGAGGAATTATCGTATGGGGTGTTACAATGAGCCTTGAACTTCTTAAAGTATTCAAACTTCTCAGATTTCTTCTACAACATATAGACCCACAGTTTCCAGGAACAATCATCAATAAAGGTCATAAAGTACCGATTGTTACCATTTTACATGGTACTCATTGTACCGCATACATCAGAGTGCACCAACTGAAGAGGATGACTGTAACACCCCTACCGGTAATCACACCATTATCTCCTAACCCGTCTCAATTACCAACAACAATGCAACGGAATTCAAACTACAATTGGTGGGTGATACATGCCGTTAGTCACCCACGTGACTAACAAGGCCAAATCCAATCCAAACAAACAATACTAATACAATATCGGTCTGATGGGTCTTATACTGAGTACACTATACTAACATTACTTCCATACTTAAACAAATCTCAACCAAATACAACCTCAATCCCATATTGTACAATACAACTTCAATTACATTCTATACCGAGTATCTACTACAAGTCCCAATCTTATTGACCACATGTCGGTCTTACAATTCCACATTACAAAACAAATTCAACTTCCTAAACAACTACCCATGCTCACATGGCATCATGTCCTACACTCGAACGATATTCGGCTTCAATGTTCCTGTAAAATAAAAACTGTGCCCCTAGCATTTCTAAGATCCTCACAAGTCATTTTGCTACAGATTTTTACACTCATCTCCCTAGTTCTCCAATACCATTTCAAGGATATTAATCCACTCTACTCAACACTACAAACACCTAGGTTCTCCCATTCACCAAGCCATCTAAAAACACTCAATTTTTACCAAAATTTCACCATAACCTCCCCATAAACTTAGCATACCAATTCCACCAATTCTCATCCTTTTCATTCCTAATGTAGCCACACCCTTACAATGGTCCTACCAGAACATAAGCTCCACCAAACATTCAGCACATCAACAATATAGCTCCAAATCTCAAATGCAATGACACTTAGGCCCTTAAATCAAAATAGTTCACAATATCTCTAAAGTCAACTATACACATTACTAGCATAAGTTTTGGGTGTATTATTTAGTCTAACCCATCCCAATTACTAAAACAATCAAAACAAGGTTTAGGGTAGATTTCTTACCTTAAGTTCACAAGTTCCCCTTTAAATTCTCTTCTTGCTCTTCCTCTTCCAAAATTTGGTCAAGTGGGAATGGAGTTGCCAAACTGCATCCCAACATTCAAGAAACACAAAAATGAATTCAATTAGTCATCTAAACCCTTAGGAAATTCTCATTCATTGAAAGGGGCTTTAAGCACATAGTTAGGGTTTACCTTTGAAATTTTATGAGGGGTTTTTACCCTTGAATCAAGAAGGGGGTTCCACCACCATTGGAGTGTGAAAAAAAGCTCCATAAAGAGAGAAAAATAGGGCATAAAGTGGGAGAAAATTGGCCACATAAGGAATGGGAAGAAAAATGAGTTTTTAATGAAATTTTTACCTTAATGGAAAGAGGGAACTCCAAGCTTCAAGAGGATGTGATTTTCTCTTCAAATGGGCAAAACCCATGGAGGTCAACTTTCTCCATTTGAAATTCTAAAAAGAGGGAAGTGTAGAGCTTGAGGAGGCTAAGAAGAATATGTAGTTTTTTCTTGATTTGGAGCATGGAGTTGGCTAGAGCATGAGGTAGAAGAGAGGAAGCCATGGAACCTTGTGGAGAACTCAAAACCGTGCCAGCCATAGAGGGGAGGGGGAATACAGTGAGAGAAAAAAGAAATGGGAGAGACAGAAGAGAGAAATGAGGGAGGAGAGAGAGAGAGGGAAGTTACTTTTGTAACTTTTTCCCTTTTTGCTTTTCTTCTTCTTTTATTCTTTCTAGCTAGTAATAGAGAGGGGCTGCTCCCCTTATTAAAACCGGCCATACAGTATATAAGCTGGGAGCGTTTTCATTTTCTACAGAAAACGCTCGTTTATTTACACGGTTGTAGCACTATTCACTAACTGGGCCCGTTTTGCAGAATTTTCTCGTTTCTTTAATTTTAATGGTTATTAAGCTCCCATTAATGTTTATTTATAGTTATTTGATGAACTATAAATTTTACGGGTTCATTTGACCACTTAAAGTCACGTTTTCGGGTTTTCTCAAAAACGTGCGCTAAAGCTTTATTAGCGCTTTAATTCATTTTATGAATCTTTTCTTTGGGAATTGTTCCCATATATTATTTAGGCATTATTAAGCCTTGGAAATCACTCTAAGACCCTTGTCGAGGTCGTACTCCACATATGGTCACATAACGCTCTTTTTAGCGTTTTCGCTTTTTAAGCGTTTTCTCTTTTCTTTGGATTTATTCTCTTTACCAAAATTACTTAGGCACGTTAGGCCCTCAAATATTGTATTAGAGTAATTTAATCACCCTAATTAAGTTCGGTTTATGTCAATTTTCCGATATACCACGCGAGTAAAACCACGGTTTCTAACCGTGGTATATAGGCAAAATAACCGTGGTAAAAAACATTTCTGCACTAGTGCATTTACCTCACTTTGTTTAGACCGGGTATCCATTCCGGCTATTTCATGATTTTGTTTCAAATTCTCGAGACATATCCAATGTCTTTAGTCAATTACTAGTGCTTCTCACACTTCCTAACTCTTAATTATCCTTCTGGAGTAAGTTTTTGACTCCATTAGCTTGTAAGCTTATCTAGGTTCTTCGATCATTCGAGGTATCCAACTGTTTCGGTTTGAATTTACCTTAAGGCCCGTAGAACGGAGCTGACTACTTTCCGTGTTTCGTACACTACATGTATACATACGTGGGGTGCCGTATTGGTACGTTACCACTTACCTGACTAACTTACAAATGGTCTGTCAGGCCCGCAAGCTCCTTCGGAGTGCGGTCGTCCCATATCCCGTATTTGGGTACAATCGTAGTGCTCATCACACGCCTAGGTGGAGTATTCTATTGTCAACTCCTCTTGTATCATTCTATGATACTCATCGTGATTCTTCTGGTCTGGTTTTAAAAATCTGAGGTTAAAAGAAAAGTTTATGGTTTTGAAAGAAAGGTTTCGGGTTTTGAAATAAAAATGTTGAGTTTTGAAAGAAAATCTTCATGGCGTCACCATGTCTGAGGTCTTGACCAAGTCTAGCTTCTCACTGACTGGTATGTTCTTAATATGACGGTCAGGCCGTTAGGCCTTTCCAGGGTTTCGTTGTTTCAAGTCTTAGGATTGGTGATCCTATATTTGCTTTAATCGTCATAGTGGTACTTTAGTAAGTACGTGTAGATCGTCAAAAGTCTTCCAATTGTCTTGTTGTTGCTGCACTTGCCTTGGCAAGTGCACGTTTTTCAGGTTAACAAACACGGTTACGGACAGTGTTGTTTCCATCCAAATTTGGTGTTTTCATTGGATCTTCCTTTGATCTTTTGATCTTAGTGATCAATCTCCTGAGTAGCCTCTTAGTGTTCTTGACAAGGTTGTCGATGATTCGGGTGCTTTCCCGATCTTTGAGGTACTTCGGGCACCCTGGTTGTCGCTCGTTCCCACGCCCTTACGGTGGTTACCGAGGTTTGATAAGTCCCTAGGAGCTAGAACATAGTCCTGTTGGTGTATGTTTTCTCATAATTGTCTGAACTATGTTGTTCGGGTATCACAGCCTTTTGGCGTTGTAGGTTTGGAGTTATCCAACCTTGACTATTTCCATAGTCAGTTCCTATACCGTTGATGGTATCTTCAAGCGTTGTAGTGCGCAGACTCTCTTGTCTCCGTTTTATTACTCCACTTCTCGCTTCATTGCGTAGTTGTGCTTCCCTTCTTGTCGGGTATGCATGGGTCTCGCGACTACGAAGCATGTCGCCCCATAGTGCCGCAAATTTCATTATCCTTTAGTTAGGATTTCTCAATCTTCTACCGTTAAGTACGGTTATCGTCGTTCCAACGGGAACCGACTTCGGGATTTCCAGTTCTTGGAATCTACCGTATGACAGGTTCTTTCTCTTACAAGGTTTATTTTACAACTGCCAGATCGGGTTTTCCCGAGTATGAGAAGGCTTTCCATCTCTCTGGCGTTCCTTTCCCAACTTATAACGAGGGTTACGGAGGGCGGGATTGGTAATGTAGGTATCCAGGTCACACTGGAAGTTCCTAACTACCGTACCTCACACGCTAACACTCAGCCCTTAGCCCTAAGTCTCTAATTCATAACTCGGTATTTTCCTAAACTCTGTATTTAGACCATCAGAGCGAAGATACCACTTTTTGTAACACCCTTACCAGTAATCACACCATTATCTCCTAACCCGTCTCAATTACCAACAACAATGCAGCGGAATTAAAACTACAACCAGTGGGTGATACATGCCGTTAGTCACCCACGTGACTAACAAGGCCAAATCCAATCCAAACAAACAATACAAATAATATCGGTCTGATGGGTCTTATAGCGAGTACACTATACAAACGTTACTTCCATTACTTAATCAAATCTCAACCAAATACAACCTCAATCCCATATAGTACAATACAACTTCAATTACATTCTATACCGAGTATCTACTTCAAGTCCCAATCTTATTGACCACATGTCAGTCTTATAATTCCACATTACAAAACAAATTCAACACTCGAACGGTATTCGGCTTCAATGTTCCTGTAAAAAAAAACGGTGCCCCTAGGGGCTCAGCAAAATTGCAGCATATGAAATTCGCATACCCCGCGTGCTAGCGAGGGTACGCCGACTATTTGGTCGAGAGCATGCGATTCATTTAATTTCAATCAACATGCAAGGAAACATTACATTATATATGTATGTCAACACAATCATGGTTCAATAAAGAACACAAACACTAACACACACATCAAGAGGTTAGTTTAATATGATCTTTACTTAGGCTTGAGAATTTCTACCTCACTATGCCTTACTCAATTGCTCATTGTCTTACCCACTCTCTTGGGTACTCTTACTCACAATCTCGACAAGTTCTACAATACTCAACTCAATCTCCACTCAAACTCAAATTCTCAAGTCTCTCAAGTCACAACTCAATTCTCAATACTCACATACTCAAACCAATGCTCGAATACTCAAGTTCTCAAATCAATACTCCATACTCAAAGGCATCTTTTAAGTCTTATCCACGACCTCCGGGCAGGGTCATACACAAGACTCACCACCGGGCTTACAAATACAAAAGGAGCTATGCATTTAGCTCCTCAAGTTCTCAAATGTCCAGTTCCCTACCGGACTACTCTGATTCCCAAAACTCCTCTCTCGGAGTCATTTCACAATCTCATGGATTAGCCTAGAGGTATCTCTCTCGATAACATCTATTAGGGAATTCTCAATGTCTAGTATTCAAAGGTTTAGGGTTGTACCCAACTTATCGAATACTCTCATGTTCGGGACATTGTCCATTTTAGTCGTTTCTTCTCATTAGGGTTCGACTATTTTTTTCTAAGGGGTTTGGTGATCCCTTATCATACTTTATTTCTCTCAAGGCTCAAGCTGAACACTCATCAATCCTCTAAATAGAGGTTACTTAAATACTTCCACAATTAATTGTTTTATAGCTTAAGTCAATTTGGTTCTCTAACCGTTATCGAGAGTTTACTAATCCCATACAATTCTCTCACATTCTAGTGAGTTCATAGGTTTGCGTTATCGTATATCAGTTCGATAGTTTTGGCGTGTTTCCACATTTTTTATTATTTCGCACTTGACTCTTCCTACGAGTCACTACTCAACAAGACTCAACTATGAGTCGCACTACAGTGCTCATTCACACTCAAGCAATTCATATACACACACATTTCATGAATTATACAAACTTTAGTTCAATTCACAATCCAACAAGCAACAATACCACACAAGCACAAGCAAGTGCAAACATTTCGATTCGTCCATTTATCTTGTTAGGTGATCACACAATCAAACAAGCACACAAATCAGAGTAACCAAGTTAGGATACAGAGCATGAGAAAATCATACCTTTCACCGGGTATTCTCACGTTCCTTGATTCACACTTGTTCCTCGAGTCTTATTCTCGAACCACTGATTACATGTCAAATGGTTCTATTAATGTTAAGGTGTTACGGTACGTACATAATTGCTACTCCCGTACTTACCCCGTTATCCCGTTATCTCAGTTTACTTAAGTGTTCTTAAACTCACAACTTTCTTAATCACTTCTCAAACTTGTTTACACCTCTTAGGACCTTTAAAGGTCACAAACAACTCCTAAACATCATCTAAAACCAATACCACTCAAACCCCCATGTTTTAGCCACTTAAAAACACATACGGTTGCCTGGGGGTGGTCCGGGACTTGGTTCGGACCCAAAGTCCCGGACCAATACAGAAAATGACTTTCGGCCTATTTTTACTAGTGGTCCGGGACTTGGTCCTGTACCTAGGTCCCGGACCAATGTCAATCTTCACTCTCGGCCATAATTTCGATGCGGTCTGGGACTTGGTTTCTATCCTAAGTCCCATACCGTGCTAAAAACTGCTATTAAGTTGATTTTCACCCCCAAGTCAACCCTTAATCCACCCCTAATGATTCCACAAACTTTCCACAAGTTTCCTACATAATTAACCACCTCCAAACATGCTCTAAACCACTTCAAACCATTTGTTAAATCTTTACTCCAACTCTTGCTCAATTTCACAAATTTTCCATTCTCATTTTGCATCTTGCACACTTGTGCATTTCCTAAACTTCTCTTGGCACTTTGCATTTTGTTCTAACTCCATTTGAACATCCCAAATCATTCCTATGCAATTGCATCAACTATACCCAAGTCCAACTCTCATTTTCAAGCTTTTGCACACTAACTCTTTTCTAGCATTTCTAAGATCCTCACAAGTCATTTTGCTACAGATTTTTACACTCCTCTCCCTAGTTCTCCAAATACCATTTCAAGGATATTAATCCACTACTCAACACTATAAACACCTAGGTTCTCCCATTCACCAAGCCATCTAAAAACACTCAATTTTTACCAAAATTTCACCATAACCTCCCCATAAACTTAGCATACCCAATTCCACCAATTCTCATCCTTTTCATTCATAATCTAGCCACACCCTTACAAGGGTCCTACCAGCACATAAGCTCCACCAAACTTTCATCACATCAACAATATAGCTCCAAATCTTAAATGCAATGACACTTAGGCCCTTAAATCAAAATAGTTCACAATTCTCTCTAAAATCAACTATACACATTACTAGCACAAATTTTGGGTGTATTATTTAGTCTAACCCATCCTAATTACTAAAACAATCAAAACAAGGTTTATGGTAGATTTCTTACCTTAAGTTCACAAGTTCCCCTTTAAATTCTCTTCTTCTCTCCTCTTCCCAAATTTGGTCAAGTGGGAATGGAGTTGCCAAACTCCATCCCAACATTCAAGAAACACAAAAATGAATTCAATTAATCATCTAAACCCTTAGGAAATTCTCATTCATTGAATGGGGCTTTAAGCACATAGTTAGGGTTTACCTTTGAAATTTTAGGAGGGGCTTTCACCCTTGAATCAAGAAGGGGGATCCACCACCATTGGAGTGTTGAAACAAAGCTCCACAAAGAGAGACAAACAGGGCATCAAGAGGGTGAAAATCGGCCACATAAGGAATGGGAAGAAAAATGAGTTTTTTAATGAATTTTTACCTTAATTGAAAGAGGTAACTCCAAGCTTCAAGAGGATGTGATTTTCTCTTCAAATGGACAAAACCCATGGAGGTCAACTTCCTCCATTGTAAGTTCTAAAAAGAGGGAAGTGTAGAGCTTGAGGAGGAGAAAAATAATATGTAGTTTTTTCTTGATTTGGAGCATGGAATTGGCTAGAGCATGAGGTAGAAGAGAGGAAGCCATGAAAGCTTGTGGAGAACTCAAAACTGTCCCAGCCAGAGAGGGGAGGGGGAAGACGGTGAGAGAAAAAAGAAATGGGAGAGAGAGAAGAGAGAAATGAGGGAGGAGAGAGAGGGAAGTTACTTTTGTAACTTTTTCCCTTTTTGCTTTTCTTCTTCTTTTATTTCTTTCTAGCTAGTAATAGAGAGGGGCTGATCTCCTTATTAAAACCGGCCCATACAGTATATAAGCTGGGAGCGTTTTTCGTTTTCTACAGAAAATGCTCATTTATTTACCCGGTGTAGCACTATTCACTAACCGGGCCCGTTTTCCGGAAATTTCTTGTTTCTTTTATTTTAATGGTTATTAAGCTCCCATTAATGTTTATTAATAGTTATTTGATGAACTATAATTTTTACGGGTTCATTTGACCACTTAAAGTCATGTTTTCGGGTTTTCTAAAAAAATGTGCTCTAAAGCTTTATTAGCATTTCAATTCATTTTATGAATCCGTTTTCTTCGGGAATTGTTCCCATATATTATTTAGGCATTATTAAGCCTTGGAAATCACTCTAAGACCCTTGTCGAGGTTGTACTCCACCTATGGTCACATAACGCTCTTTTTAGCGTTTTTCGCTTTTAAGCGTTTCTCTTTTCTTTTGGATTTATTCTCTTTACCAAAATTACTTAGACACTGTTAGGCCCTAAAATATCGTATTAAAGTAATTTAATCACCCTAATTAAGTTCGGGGTATTTAAATGTCTAGCTCTTTTTCCATCTCCTGAAAACGGTGAACGGTGATGCTTTCCGATGGTGAAAGCTTCACACAACTGCCCAGGGTGATTTATCTCTGGTAGACCCTTCACCATATTTTCTCGGGATAATTTCTTCAAACCGTGAAAGCTCATATGACCAAATCGTAAGTGCCACAACCATGAATCATCAGAGATTATAGTAGACAAACAATAATAAGCACCACTAGAGATATCAACCGGAAACATACAGTTTCTAGTCATAGCAGCAGTGAGAATTAATGTACCATTTTCATCAGAAACAGAAAGTTTGCCACCATGAAGCTTCATATCATACCCCTTTTCATGTAGTTGGCCGATGCTTAATAAATTTCTTCTCAACTTGGGCACATAGAAGACATCAGAAATATACCTGTGATCCCCATTCTTCAAGGTGATGAGGATTTTCCCTTTGACAGCAACTAGAATCTTACTTTCATCCCCAAAGTTTACCGTGGTGTGAATCGACTCATCAAGATGAGCAAACAACTCCTTTTTTCCACACATATGATTGGTGCAGGCGGTGTCAAGGAACCAAGTTTGGTTATCCGAACTCTCTCCATCGTTTGTTACCATCAAGAGTGTATGGTCATTATCATCACTAGCATCACTATTTTGCACATAGTTTGCCCTTTGGTTTTTCCCTCTACTCCTACATTCTGAGGCATAATGACCATACTTCTAACAAGTATAACATTGAACATCGGATCTTTCATACCTTCCTCGTTCTCCACCTTTGCTACGTCCATGACCTCCATTGTAATTTTGTTGACGGTTGGATCTTGACTTATATTCACCGTCATTTTGATTTCTTTCGCCTCCATAATTTTTATAGCCACCACGACCTTTTTATGATCCACGCCCTCTTCCTCTGCGGCCGGAGCCACCTTGATTCTTCTTTGGCTCATCGGTGAGGGAGACTTGAGCTTGCAATGCTTGCTCGATTGACTTCTTAGACTTTCTCTCATTCATATGTTGCTCGTGTACTTGCAACGTTCGCATCACCTCGTCTACGGTCATCTTGGCTGTATCATGGGCCTCCTCAATTGCTATCACGACATTGTCGAATGGGGGGTTAGTGACCCCAGGATTTTCTCCACCTTTGACTGTTCTGTCAGCGCCTCTCCATTGATCTTCATCTGGTTCGTCAAAGCCAGAAGTCGACTGATGTATTTTGACACCGTCTCTGAAGACTCCATTTGCAACAACTCGTATTGACATCGTAAGGTTTGCAACCTCACTTTTGACTTTCTCGGCACCTTTGAAGGTGTTTGCCAAGGTATCCAAGCTTCCTTTGACGTAGTTGTTACGTCAATCTTTTCAAAGACTTCATCATTTACGCCTTGATGAATTAAATAAAGAGCCTTTTTATCCTTCTTTGTATTCTCCTTGTGGGTACTTTTCTGAGCCTTAGTTGTAGTTGCCGCAAGCTCCGGAACACCATCATTCACCACCATAAATAAATCGTGATAATCAAATATCACCCACATTTATATTGCCAACCGATTATAATTTTTTCCATCTAACACCGGAATAGAAATATTGGAACTAGAAGAGCCGTTCATTTTTATTGTGAAAGGCACTCACAGTATTTTTTTCGTAGTGGGATGGCACCTGTTTGTGACTAACGTACAAAACAAAATAGAATTCTCACTATTGCTATTGTGTAGAAATCTCCCCGTAGCAATTGTGTAGTATGTAGGTTACTTTTGTTAGGCTTGCTTTTTTTTTTCTTGTTGTACGGTTGCAACAGGGGAGATGTACTTCTCAATGGACAGAGAATGCTTTTGTGGCACACATACAAATGGAGGATAGACTTTTGTGGCATAGATAGAAATGGAGGATGATGACTCCTACTCTTTTTTTTATCTGATGAAAAAGAAGACTACTTGCTGACGGAGGAAATAGGTAGTGTAGCTCTGATGCCACTGTTGCAAATCAAAAGGACAGTATACAAACAAAATAGAGGATATGATGAATACTATTAATTGATATCTTGAGTGACTAGGAGGCTAGACTATTTATATCTGATTTGTAACGTTACAATGAGAAAAAGTAGCTAAATAAAAGTAACTACTTAATAAAACTAAAATAAATAAATAGGCACAACGACTCTATGACCTATTCTACAGCAATAACACAGGGAGAAATTGACTAAGAAAAATAGGAAATATGAAAAACAAAAATCAGGATTAATAAATATTTTTAACACAAATTAGGGTACGCCTGCAATTCTGCGCCTTTGTTATACTAGGTTGGGACAGATCTAAAAGCCACCCATTAAACTGGAACTAAAATTGAAGAATTGTTCTGGGCTAATTTCGGCATTCATCATTCTTTCCGATGGATGAGCCTAGAGGGATTCTAACAGAGTCACAAAGTATGTACATTTTTGTTGATCAGTCAGATGAGCCAAATAATCAAGCTTCTTCATCTTCTTCCCTTATAACAACATTTAATATGTATCCGAATCCCCAAGATTTAACCAATTTGCAATTGACTAGTTTGACATAATTCAACCAAAGTGAAGTTATTAATTTAAACATGGGGCCTACGTCATCAAGATTCATTCTCTTCCGGTAGTAGTTGTTACACAACTGAATCATAAAGATTTATTCTGTTAGCAAATGGGTATTTTGGTAGATGTAAACAATAGGATAAACATGACTGAAAGTGGTATTGATTTAAACATGGAGCCGATCACCTCCTTGACCATTGATTTAAACTACTCCCCTAAGAAGAGGTGTGATACTATCGAAGGTGTAAATGACGATCAACTTGAGTTTGCTCTAAAAGAACATTATGATGGTTAGTCTAGTCTATTTCTTTTTTATTTGTTCTTATTGACGAACGTCGGTTAAGGTATGCAAATAACAATGTATAGGTATCTTGTTTCTGGGTACGAGGTATTACATTATGATTAGTGGTGCATTTTTTTTTGTTTTTAATTGACAATGTTAAGCTTTTTATATGTGGTACTTTGTAGATTTTGCATCATTCTCTTACCCACGGTTCAATGGTATTTTGTTCTAACACATTTGGTATCTCATCCATTTATGTTATTTAAAATCGGTTGAGGTATTAAAGTACATTGTGTAGGCATTTTCAGTTGGGGTAAGATGGGTTAATTGAGTCTTACGAAGTTGTGTTAAAACAAACATTTCTTAAATGTCGTAGGATAAACATCAAGAGTTACATCGGTTCCAACATTCCTAACATGTGATACCAACATCAAGTCAAGAAAGAGACTCAAGAGTGTTGTTGAGATGAGACAAACAATCACAAAGAAAAAAAAGAAAGAATTGAGAATCATGATTATTGATATATTCTAATGTTCATTTCAGTTTAGTAGTACAATGTCATGCACTAATTATATTTCATTTTAATTGACTTACTGTATTGGTGACATAGTTAAATGTTTAGGAAGATGATTTTTTTTTTAAATGTTGGTATATTTTAATAATTAAAACTTGATATGTTTTAAGGTGCATTTTGGTCAAGTTCTAGGTGTTTCATCAATGGTTTGTGGTATTGTTTTACACTGTTGTTGGTGTATCATTTCTCATATGATTTAAAACTATACCAATTCCTTCACGATTAGAATGGTTACCAACACATTCTCTAGTTTTAACACAGGTACTTATTAAATAGGTGCAAGGTGTTTAGTTCTAGTACTTGTTGTGTATCCATATATTCATGCCGGTGTCACGTAAGTACCTATTGAATAGATGTTCGGTGTTTCAAAATAGCAAAACAAATTAGTTTGATTTACTAAACATAACATAATAAAACTTAATAGAAGCACACAATTCTCAAGCATAAAAACATAATGAAGCATAATATTGCTGGAACTAGCCATATGCACCAAGTAGTAATAACTGTGTTCATCAAAAAAAAATACTAGTTAATTGCAAACAGAAGTACCATCTACATGCTAAAAGATGTACTAGCCACATACTGACAGAAGTACCACTCACATATGTTATAACCTAAAGTTTTGTTGCAGAATTTATTTCGTCACAAGTGGCTTATATAGATTCATTTTGGATTCAGGATGAGGATGTCCTTTGGATTTAAGTTAGGGACAAGGAGGTTATTTCCTAATTCTAATTTCTGGTAAGGAAAATAGACGTTATTAAATTATTTATTCCTGATTAGTATTCCCCACTTTCTCACGACGTTATTCACGTTTCCATCAGTCTATCCTTTCTCAGTTTGAAACTGCCAAGTACGCTTCTC
Source organism: Limonium bicolor (assembly GCA_023374045.1). NCBI lineage: Eukaryota > Viridiplantae > Streptophyta > Magnoliopsida > Caryophyllales > Plumbaginaceae > Limonium > Limonium bicolor. Next base: position 187,656,001 of record CM041782.1, read on the forward strand.
TCTTTCCCTCTCTCGACGTTCTTCACATCACTCATGATTTGTCAAGCGCTGCCATTTCCGGTTGGAATTCAGAGTCTACTTGTGGATTACTCCTTCTCTGCATCTCCGTGTTCAGTCAAGGTAATTTATGTCGGATTGTCTCTCTTCAGTTCTACAATTTGAGTACTCTTTCTGTCCCTAATCATTCTCTGGAATTCAATTATGAATCAGTGGTTGTTCCCATAATCTCTATTGTTCTCTTCTACTGTTAGCGTGTGTTTTGAATCCATTGTCAGAATCAGGAATGGATTGTGACTACGTTTGTCAATGGCAGTTTTCTGGGTTAAGGGTTCTCAATTTTGAGTTGGGGTTATCTCTACATTTATTGTTGATTTAGAGCGTTGGATTTGAGTATCGAATTCTGTTTGTTGGTTAAGCTCTGCATCAGATTTGGATTCGTCTCTGCTAATTTGAGGTAGGTGGCTTGCGGATTAGACTAGTATGTTCAGCCTTGGGGTATTTAGATTGTGGGTTTTAGATTGACTAAATGTCTCTGTGTTGGTGTTGAAGTCTGTCTGATTTATTATTGTTTCAATGGCTAAAACCCCCAAAGTTGTGTTCTGCAAAATACTGTCAATTTGGTGTTGTTTGAGCCTCTGATTCGTGTGCAATTCTATTCTGGAAAGTTTACATTTTGACTTGTCCGAATGTCTGTCCGAACGTTGAAGTTCGGACAAACCCTGTTGCGTTCACTAGTGCACAAAATGTTTTTAACCACGGTTATTTTGCCTATATACCACGGTTAGAAACCGTGGTATATACTAGCGTCGTATATCGAAAATAACTATAAACCACGGCTTGAAACCATCGTTTAAAAATGAGATTATAAACCACGATTGTGCTACAACCGTCATTTAAAGCCGTTTCCTGTCGCGGTCAAACCGATTTTATGCGACGGTTCGGGCTTTATAACCGTGGTATATAGTGCTTTTATACGACGGTTTGGAGAGTAACCGTGGTATAAAAACATACATTATACGACGGTTTTTTAATAAATCGTGGTTTATAACGTCTTTCAATTGAGTTTTAAACCACGGTTTTCACTAAACCGTGGTTTTTTTTCTTTTTTTTTTAGTTTTTTTGTTTTTTTAGCCTTTACCATGTGTTTTCCAACACAACCCAATATACAATCACATATACAACCTGTACAGGGCATCGAACTGGTATTGCCCTTTGGTAACCAACCACACTATATATATGACCATAAAACAAAGTTGCCAATTTGAATTGCAACATCGAAAACAAATTGCAAACAAACCCATTCAAACTTACAAAAATAAGAGAAGGTTGACTTTACAAACTTTGAGTCTACGTTGTTTCAGGACAAACAAAAGTGTAAGTCTAACTACACTAGGATAAGATCTAAGAAACGCTCAAGTAATTTCTACACCAAAACTGCGATAAATGATCTCTTACAAAGTCCAGATCCACTTTGGAATACGTGCCCCCTGGTTTTGTGAAAAAGAAACGATCTGTCCATACAAAGAAACTGATCATCATTAGTACACACAATTTTATTTAAAATGCAATAACTTTAACTACAACATTGATTGGTATGGGTTACCTTGTCATCATCATCAAGCGTGTCAATATTTTGAACAATCTCGTACATGTACCGCATCACATAATAGCCACAGCTCCGTGAATCAGGCTGTTTAGGACACTGTCATCACACCATCCATGGATTACCAACTTTAGACAGATCCAGAATGTAACACCCCAACTACTAATCTCGTCATTACCTCTTAAAACGTCACAACTTACCATTAAACTCGCAGCGGAACACTAATAGAACAGAGGGTGATACAACATCGTTAGCCACCCATATGGCTAACCAGACCTATCTCACTTACAGTAACGGTCTGATGGACTGGAACAACTGAGTACACAATACAAATACAATACTCAATTCATTTCTCTACTATACCGAGTCTACAACATACGGATGCCGATAACATGTTCGGGCTTACACCTCATTCAAAAGCATAAGTAATTAAAACCTAACGATCCATGCTAACCACCGTCCCCGTCCTACTCTTGAACGGTATCATCATCGGTGTACCTGCGAATAAAAACGATGCCCCTAGGGGCTCAGCTTAAAGCTGCATATGAAATTCGCATACCCCGAGCGCTAACCAGGGTACGCCGACTACTTTTGTCGAGAGCATGAGATTCATTTTAATTCAATCAACATGCAACATAGCAATACTTTACATGTGTACACTACACAAGGATTCACATTCACCCATAGAATACAATCCTTAACTAACATAACAAGGTTTGTTAGTTGTATTAACTTGCTCTTAGGCCATGAGGGTTCCTACCTTACTATGCCTTGGCTACTTGTTCAATAACTCACCCACTCTCTCGGGTTACTCGTTCTTAAACTCGCCCATTCTCTTGGGTTACTTATACTTATGCACACCCACTCTCTTGGGTTACTCATACTCATACCCAAGCTCTTGTAGTTCTCGAGACACTACAGGTCTCCTACGTCAAGCTTGTTTCTCGTAATACATACTTAGCCCGAACATATGGCTCTCAAGCATAGTTCAACTAGCTCCCAGAACTCTCTCTTAGTTCCTACTATTTTCACATAGGTCCGACTACTCTCGGACTTCTCACATTCCCATACACTCCTCTCTCGGAGTTGAAATATATTTAGGTATATTAGTCTAGGAGCATCTTCCTCGGTGTTCTAATGACTTTGGGAACATCACTTAAGTTTGGGTAATCTTAGGTTTAAGGGTTACCCTTACATTCCATATACTTATACTTTCGGTTATTTACTTATACCGGGTAAAATTCTCATATAGGAGGTCGACCATGTCTCAAGGGAGTTAAATAGTCCCTTAGGTCTATTTTACTCTTCTTATAAGTTCACCTCATTGGCCTAACTTCAATCCTCTCGATGGTGGTTCATTTATCTCTCCACTCTTATTTATTCCATGGATTGTTTCAATATGGTTTTCTAACCGTTATCGGGCATTTACTCAACCCGTACATCTCCTCACATTCTAGGGAGTTCATACGTTTATGTTATCGTTATTCTTTAATCGATAGCTTGTGTGTGTTTACATATTTCCATTCTCTATGAGCCTACCCGATCTACGGGATTCTAGTCAATCGAAACTCACTATGAGTCGGTCTATGCACTATGTTAGACCACACCGGCATACAAGTATGTTAGCTCATACAACATACTACAAGGCACACATAATCAAACAATGGATTATTTTCATGCTTTAATATTGATTAAGCCGGCACACAAACACACAAATCAACGTAACTCGGTTAGTACGGGGGGTATGAGAAAATCATACCTTTCACCGGGGTTTTTACTTTTACCGTGTCATCTCACCATGCTCGGTTCACACACGATCCTCTGATAATGTTCCAAACATTATTATTAATACTAAGCTCATACGGTACATAATTACATGCTACACACGTACTTACCCCGTTATCCCGTTATTTCGGTTTAACTTGATGTACTTAGTTCCTCAACTTACTCAATCACTTCTCAAACTTGTTTACACTTCTTAGGACCTTTAAAGGTCACCAAACGACTCCTAAACAACTCCTAAAACCAATACCAATCAATCCCCCATGTTTTAAAGCCTTAAAAACACTTTTTATGCGTTTCTGGGGTGGTCCGGGACTTGGCCCGGACCCAAAGTCCCGGACCAATACTTCTGCGTACTCTCGGCTCATTTTTCTACCTGGTCCTGGACTTGGTGCTGGACTTAAGTCCCGCACCAATTCTTGCATTCACTCTCGGGCCTTTTTTTGATGCATGCCGTACTGGGACCTTATACAAGGTAGGTCCCGGACCTGCTAAAAACTACTATTAAGGTGATTTTTTCACCCCCAAATCAACCCTTAATCCACCCCTAATCATTCCATAAACTTTCCACAAGTTTCCTACATAATTAAACATCTCAAAACATGCGTTAAACCACTTCAAATCCTTGGTTAAATGCACACTCAACTTCTTGCTTAAATTCATAAATTTTCCATTCTCATTTTGCACTAATGCACACTTGTGCATTTTCCAACTTCTCTTGGCACTTGCATTGTTGTTCTCAGTCTAATTGACCATTCCAAGTCCTCCAAGACAATGCACTACTCACACCAAGGTTCATGCCTCAATCTTAAACCTTAAATCCTCATTCCTTTCTAAACTTCCAAAAGCACTTAAACAACTCCTTTTTGCTACAGATTTTGCACACTCTCTCCACAATATTCCTCTCATACTCTAGGGTGGCATTCACCCAATTCAAGCTCTAACAACACTTAGCTAAACCTAGGTTATTCTTTACTCAAAAACACCACTTAAATCACTTAGATTTCTACCGGAATTTCGCCATAGTCCGGCTACTTTTCTAACATTGCCCACAACTAATCACATCACTTAATTCATCTCAAATCTAACCAAACCCTACATGGGTTCTGCCGGCACACATAAGTTCATCAATACTCATCAACTTCTCCAAATATAAGACAATGCACAATTCATAAAATGCATAGCTCTTAAATCAAACACTATTTCACAAACTCTTTCTCACTTGCATCTATACCACACAAGCACATTACTACCACAACTCATGTGGTGTTCATTCATTTTATTAACCCATCCCCAAATTCTAATACATATAGAATATACATTAGGGTGGGTTTCTTACCTTAAATTCTCTTAAGTCTCCTTTTTAATACTCTTATCTTCTTCTCCTCTTCTCTAAAACCGGTCAAGGAAAAACTCTTGCCCAATTCTTTAGACCAATTTACCAATGGACATAATGAGTACTAATTAGCTCTCCTAACTTGTGAAGATAATTCATGAATCCAAAAAGAGGCTTAAGGCATGAAATTAGACAATACCTTCGGAAACCCTAGGATTGGTTTTGACATGAGTCAAAGGAAGAGCTCCAATCCACCATTGGAGACTTGGAGAATAGCTCAAACAAGGAGAAGCAAGGCATTAAAATATGCCAAAATCATCCAACACAAGAGGATGAAGAAAAATGTATTTTTCTCTGGATATTTTTACCTTGGATGAAAGAGGAAGCTTCAAGATGGTGTGATTTTCCCTTCAAATGGCCAATACCCATGAAAATAAACTTCATCCTTTTCAAATTTTGAAAAGAGAGAAGTGTAGATCTTGGAGAGAGGAAGAAGAATATGTTTTCGGTTTTTCATTTGGAGCTCTAACATGGCTTGAGCATGGAGAGGAAGGGAGGATGCCATTGATGTTGTTGGAGCAGCTCAAATCGCCAGAATGAGGGAGGTGGGGAGTGCTCACGGTGGAAGAAAGGAAGAAGGGAGGAGAGAGAGGAGGGAAATGAGAGGAAAGAGAGTAAAAATGGTACTTTAATACCTTTTTGCTTTTTGACTTTTATTTCTTCTTTATTTAGTGTGTGATTGTGTGAGAGACTACAAAAAACTGGCCCCCACTAAATTATTAAGCTGGAGCGTTTGTCGTCTTTTACAGAAAATGCTCGTTATTTTACCCGGTTTGGTACTATTCACTCACCAGGCCCGTTTTTTAGATTTTCAACTTCTTTATTTTTAATGGTTCTTAAGCTTCCATTAATACTTAATTATAGTTATTTAGTCAACTATAATCTTTACGGGTCCATTTGACCACTTAAAGTCACGTTTTCAGGTTTTCTCGAAAAACGTGCTTTAAAACTCCGTTAGCGTTTTAATCCATTATTTGAATCCGTTTTCTTTGGGAATTATTCCCACACACTAATTAGGCGTATTTAAGCCTTAGGAATCCATCTCGGACCTTGACCGAAGTCATATACCTCCTATACTCATTTAACGCGCGTTTTATGGTTTTTCGCTTTCCAAGCGTTTTCTCTTTTCTTTTGGTTTTATTATCTTTATCAATACTCTCTAGGCACTATTAGGACTTTAATAATCATATTAGAATAATTAAGTCACCATTTTTAGGCCTGGGGTATTAAAATCTACCCCCTTAAGAACTTGTTCCTCAAAGTTGGTGAATCTAATATCGTTACTCTCATGAGCATACTAGACCGAGGTTATAATACACGTATAACCTCACATACTCCATAAGTCGGTCTCATTTCACACTACACATACCACACACATATCACAACATGTATAGCAATCAAAAATACTCTTTGTACTCTCTCCATGGAATCGGTCCGAAGACAAGAAGGCACTATAGTCCTCGAATCCATATCGAGTAATACACTACTGATCCCTCAGGTACCGGTCACGTTGGAAACTTACGCTCTCTAGTCCACGGCCGTTTCATGACAAATGGGCACTTACTCTCTCTGGCCCACGGTCCCTTTGGTACTGATCAAAATGTTACACATATACATACCTCAGGCACTCTGGTTGACTCACTCACTCAACACAGGACATTCTCAGGGTACTCTCCCCATCCCGCTGCCTTTGGAAAAATCATACACTGTCACCGCCCAACCGGTCACTTAGGACCGCCGCTCGTACGGTGCAATGGTTTCAAAACCTTTTTTGCCTTCATGCTCGAAGGAAGATTTTTTTTTTCCAAATTCTGTTTGAAAATTCTTTTTAAAACATCACACAACTCCAAATCCAGTTTATGGTAGTTGTATCTTTTCTTAGCGTGATTACTTGTGACCACTTACGGGGAGCTTCAAGAATCATCCAACCTTGATGTGATCAGCATCAGTGTTGAACTATCCTTCCACCCCAATTTGTGTTCGGTTTCCCTTGATCGCTAGCAGATCAAGTTCCACCTCCCACGTCAGTTTCAAACAAACAGATAGTCAAACATTTTCATTCTCTATCTTTTACTCTTTCTAGTTGTATTCATAAGGCAATCCATCAATTCCTAGAACTTAGGTCATCTGTCATTCTCAGTTTACTTGCTTACTTTACCTAAGCAACTCATGGGCTCATTTTCTCAAATTGTTACTCAATTTAAAACATGCAACATACAACTCCAAAGGATGGAACTCGCTCTATCTATCATTCTCAATTAAAATTACCTAGGGAAACTCACTTCCCACCAGGTTACACATCGGTTTCATACCGATTCATACTCATCATACTCATGTCTAGTTTCAATAAACATATACTATAGGGATTCTTACTCCCCAGGAATTTCTTTACTCCTTTTTTCATAATTATTATATACACATTACTCGCATCTGTCATGCACAATAATCATAATTACACAATGAATGGGTACGTATGTTTATGTAACATAAGTTCCAATCCTCAAAACAATTTCTTTTGTGCTATGCACAAAGTAGTTACGCACCTACACGTAAAACATACTCTTAGCGGTTTCTCGCCCTACCCCCATTAAAAGGGGTTAGGCCCGCGTAATAGACCATATGTTATTACAGAACATTGGTTCACTAATTCCGGTATCATGAAGTGTTTTAACTTCACTACGGTTAATTAACTCATAACCAAGTTCGATTCTAGCCTCTAAGGCTTCAAGGTGTTTATGATTATCCAATTAGTTGCATTTCCAGGTATACTTGACCTTTGAATTACGACCCACTAGTTTTTGCTGCGTGACCTGATAACTAGAGCTTAATTGGCCCTTTTGGTATTCTCAATGTATTATCTACTCCCTTTTTATCCCTTTTGTCTTTAGAATAAAGGTTCCTCGATCGTCGCTTGGTATCTCTTACCGTATGCGAATTCGATGAGTTATAGATTTTCTCTCCAGTTCTCTGGAAATAAATTTTATTCCCTTACTTTTCTGACTTATTGTCGGTTGAGGACCAGCTACTTCTTAGTATGTAGTGCTTCCTCGTTTAATAGTGGCTTCAGAATTATGTTGTTTACTTGTTTCTGTACAAGAATTCCTCATTCATACTACTCTGCATCGGCCCTGGGACCTGTGGGTTATGGCCCACGTTCTTTGTGCATCTTTGGCCAATGGCCGCACTGTCATTTCTCTAGATTCTCGCTCGACAGGCTTCGTTGACAATTCTCAGTTCCTGGCTATCCCACAAGATCATTACTGCACAAGTGCAATACCAAAACACTCAGTCATACAGAGTGCAGAAGCGTAAACCTTGGCAGTAAATCACTCATGCATAGGAATGAATATGTCTCCTTTACCGTCTTTTCTTGTCAACTTCATACCATTGTCTGGCTATACTCTTACAATGGTCGCTCACTGCATACCGTGCTCTTACTCATCAAACAACATTCGCTTATATAGGATCCATTACTACTTTAGCTTCCGCCCATGTACTCCCGCCATTTATATTATGGCTTGCGATTCACTTGGCTCAATAGAATATACTACTCTAAACTCTCTACGCTTATTGCGCATTGTTTACTCTGCAATCATATGCACACTTACAGTCTTTACTACTCATACGATTACTCTCTCGGTTTCCTTCCACTGCTATCAAAGCCTTTACATACTATCTCTATTCGATTTACTCCTTGGCAATAAACACATGCTCAAGTTTCACTACACCGCTCTAGCGGTTACACATTACTTTCCTAGGTGGTAGCCTTTCTCTAGAGGATTCACGTAATTGCCGCTCCCTAGGCTCCATAATAACAGGGGTATCCCCACTCTAAGGTAGTGGTTCATTCTCTACCATTCCTCTTATGCCTTTATGCATAGGTTTTGAACATTTGAATCTACAAATTGTAGTTGATTTACCAGCTTACAAGCCACATTGTCACGAGTCCTGCTCTTTGCAGATTGCTTATGCAAGTTTCTTCTTCTCCATATACCATAGATGGTTTGGAGGTGTTTCTGGGCTGTTTGATATGGTTATCTCACCACACTTCTGTACATGAAAGGCCCTTAAGTATCTTGGTATTAATCTATGCCTTTTTGGCGATTAGGGTGTTCCCTTGTTAAGTGGGATCCCTTCGGGTTCTACCCGATTGTTCGCTTACACACTTGCGTTCTCAACACGATATCTCGTTCAATTACTGTTGATTCTGGCACCCTTCTCGGATTGCTCCTGGGTGTTACTGAGTTGCACCATTACATCTGGCTTGAACTCATGGGTATGTTCAGTTCTTTACTCCGCCCCGGTTGTATACTTGACTATCCCGTTTAGGGTTATGAAATCTCCCGTTATTGGGTAGATCGTTGGTACTTTCCTTTACCTTCTTGGTCAGGTCGTTATTCTCTTCAGTGGGGTATGCTGTGGGAATTCTATCCCGTTTATCGAACATTAATATGTTCATTTTTGGCATTCATCGTATTGTTTACGCTGGTACTTATTCTAGTTATTATTTGTTTCCTTCGTGATTTCTGAGACATATCCAATGTCTATACTTAATACTTTGTGCTTCTCGCACTTCTTAACGTTATATCCTTAGGTCCGTCATCTTGCTGGGTTCTTTCCCTTGATCATTCGAGGTGTCCAACTGTTTGGTTTGAACTTGTCTTATGGTCCATAGTGTGGAGTCGACTACTTCCCGTGTTCCATACTCTACTTGTATACATACATGGAGTATCTTATTGATGCGTAACCACTTACCCGACTAACTCGTAATTGGTTTGTCAGGCCCGCAAGCTCCTTCGGAGTGCGGTCATTCCATGTCTCGTTTGTGTACACTTGTAGTGCCGGTCACACGCCTAGGTGAAGTATTCTGTTGCCAACTTCTCTTATATCGTCCTATGATAACTTACCGTGGTTCTCTGGTTTGGCTTTAAAATTTGGGGGTTTTTGGAAAATTTTACGTTTAGAAGGAAAATTTGAGTTTGAAAATAAAAAATCTTCACGGCATTTCAATGCCGGTTGCTTCTTACCAGATCAAGCTTCTCGCCAACTAGTATGTTCTTAATACAGTGGTCAGGCCGTTAGGCCTTTCCAAGGTTTCGTTTCAGAATTCTTAGGGTTTGTGGTGCTATATTGGCTTCTCTCGCCATTTGGTACATTGCTAAGTACTTCTTACTTGTTAAGGTTCCTCTTAATGGTCCCGCTATTACTGCACTTGCCGTGGCAAGTGCGCGGTACAGGTGGTTTTTAGGTTAACTCATACCGGTCACGGTATTGTTCACATTTGTATTCGGTAGCCTTGTCGGCTCCTCCTTTGATTCTTTAGTTGGATAATTACTCTTTAGAGCTATTTCTCATTCATCCTGGCATGACTGTCATTCATTTAGGTGCTTCTCCACTCTCGGAGTTCCTTAATTACTTTAGTTTTGTGCTCTACCTCGTTGCTCGTTCCCACGTCATTACTGTGGTTACCGAGGTTTAACTCATTTAGGCACTACTTCAGTTGTCCTATCGGGTATATCTCGTAGTTATGCTCGTAGCTGTCTAAGCTATGCCCGTTAGGTATTGCGACCTCTTCGGGTGTGGTAGGGTGTGTGTACCTACTCTTGACTAGATTCTTAGTCGGTTAATATACCGTTGGTGGTATTTTTTTTAACTATGGCGGTCCGTAGACTTATGTCCCGGTTTCGTTACTTCATCATTTCCGCCTCGTTGCACGATTGGTGCTAGCCTTCCTGCTGCTGCTCGGCCAGCTGGGTTCTCGCGACTGCTGGGCATGTCGCCCATGCTGCCGCAGATTCCAGTCTCCTTGGGTTAGGATTTCTTGATATCCCGCCATTAAGTGTGGTTATTGTCGTTCAGACGGGAACCGTCTCCGGGATTTCCATTCTAGAATCTACCGTATGACAGGTTCTGGTTCTTGTTGAAGTATTGAATAACTGCCAGATCGGGTTTCCCTGTCTCTCTGGCGTTCTTTTCCGAGCTTAAACACTGGGGTTGTGGAGGGCGGGTTTGGTATTGTAGGTATCCAGATCATACTGGAAGTTCCTAACTAGCGCATCTCTCACGCTACCACTCAACCCTTAGCCCTAAGTCTCTAATTCCTAACTCGGTACTTCCTAAGCTTGGTATTTCCAGTCATCAGAGCGATACTTCGCTCTGATACCATTTTTGTAACACCCCAAATGCTAATCTCGTCATTACCTCTTAAACCGTCACAACTTACCATTAAACTCGCAGCGGAACACTAATACAACAGAGGGTGATACAACGCCGTTAGCCACCCATATGGCTAACCAGGCCTATCTCACTTACAGTAACGGTCTGATGGACTGAAACAACTGAGTACACAATACAAATACAATACTCAATTCATTTCTCTACTATACCGAGTCTACAACATACGGATGCCGATAACATGTTCGGACTTACACCTCATTCAAAAGCATAAGTAATTAAAACCTAACTACCCATGCTAACCACCATCCCCATCCTACTCTCGAACGGTATCATCTTCGGTGTACATGCGAATAAAAACGATGCCCCTAGGGGCTCAGCTTAAAGCTGCATATGAAATTCGCATACCCCGAGCGCTAACCGGGGTACGCCGACTACTTTTGTCGAGAGCATGAGATTCATTTTAATTCAATCAACATGCAACATAGCAATACTTTAATGTGTACACTACACAAGGATTCACATTCACCCATGGAATACAATCCTTAACTAACATAACAAGGTTGTTAGTTGTATTAACTTGCTCTTAGGCCTTGAGGGTTCCTACCTCACTATGCCTTGGCTACTTGTTCAGTAACTCACCCACTCTCTCGGGTTACTCGTTCTTAAACTCGCCCATTCTCTTGGGTTACTTATACTTATGCACACCCACTCTCTTAGGTTACTCATAATCATACTCATACCCAAGCTCTTGTAGTTCTCGAGACACTACAGGCCTCCTACGTCACACTTGTTTCTCGTAATACATACTTAGCCCGAACATATGGCTCTCAAGCATAGTTCAACTAGCTCCCGGAACTCTCTCTTAGTTCCTACTATTTTCACATAGGTCTGACTACTCTTGGACTTCTCACATTCCCATACACTCCTCTCTCGGAGTTGTAATATATTTAGGTATATTAGTCTAGGAGCATCTTTCTCGATGTTCTAATGACTTTGGGAACAACACTTAAGTTTGGGTAATGTTCGGTTATTTACTTATACCGGGTAAAATTCTCATATAGGAGGTCGACCATGTCTGAAGGGAGTTAAATAGTCCCTTAGGTCTATTTGACTCTTCTTATAAGTTCACCTCATTGGCCTAACTTCAATCCTCGCGATGGTGGTTCATTTATCTCTCCACTCTTATTTATTCCATGGATTGTTTCAATATGGTTTTCTAACCGTTATCGGGCATTTACTCAACCCGTACATCTCCTCACATTCTAGGGAGTTCATACGTTTGCGTTATCGTTATTCTTTAATCGATAGCTTGTGTGTGTTTACATATTTCCGTTTTCTATGAGCCTACCCGATCTACGGGATTCTAGTCAATCGAAACTCACTATGAGTCGGTCTATGCACTATGTTAGACCACACCGGCATACAAGTATGTTAGCTCATACAACATACAACAAGGCACACATAATCAAACAATGGATTATTTTCATGCTTTAATCTTGATTAAGCCGGTACACAAACACACAAATCAACGTAACTCAGTTAGTACGGGGGATATGAGAAAATCATACCTTTCACCTGGGTTTTTACTTTAACCGTGTCATCTCACCATGCTCGGTTCACACACGATCCTCTGATAATGTTTCAAACATTATTATTAATACTAAGCTCATACGGTACATAATTACATGCTACTTCCGTACTTACCCCGTTATCCCGTTATTTCGGTTTAACTTGATGTACTTAGTTCCTCAACTTACTCAATCACTTCTCAAACTGGTTTACACTTCTTAGGACCTTTAAAGGTCACCAAACGACTCCTAAACAACTCCTAAAACCAATACCAATCAATCCCCCATGTTTTAAAGCCTTAAAACACTTTTTATGCATTTTTGGGGGTGGTCCGGGACTTGGTCCGGACCCAAAGTCCCGGACCAATACTTCTGCGTACTCTCAGCTCATTTTTCTACCTGGTCCTGGACTTGGTCCTGGACTTAAGTCCCGGACCAATTCCTGCATTCACTCTTGAGCCTTTTTTTTATGCGGTCCGGGACCTTATACAAGGGCTAGGTCCCGGACCCTGCTAAAAACTACTATTAAGGTGATTTTTTCACCCCCCAAATCAACCCTTAATCCGCCCCTAATCATTCCATAAACTTTCCACAAGTTTCCTACATAATTAAACATCTCAAAACATGCGTTAAACCACTTCAAATCCTTGGTTAAATGCACACTCAACTTCTTGCTTAAATTCATAAATTTTCCATTCTCATTTTGCACTAATGCACACTTGTGCATTTTCCAAATTCTCTTGGCACTTGCATTATTGTTCTTAGTCTAATTGACCATTCCAAGTCCTCCAAGACAATGCACTACTCACACCAAGGTTCATTCCTCAATCTTAAACCTTAAATCCTCATTCCTTTCTAAACTTCCAAAAGCACTTAAACAACTCCTTTTTGCTACAGATTTTGCACACTCTCTCCACAATATTCCTCTCATACTCTAGGGTGGTCATTCACCCAATTCAAGCTCTAACAACACTTAGCTAAACCTAGGTTATTCCTTACTCAAAAACACCACTTAAATCACTTAGATTTCTACCGGAATTTCGCCATAGTCCGGCACTTTTCTAACATTGCCCACAACTAATCACATCACTTAATTCAACCTAAAACTAACCAAACTCATCATGGGTTCTACCAGCACACATAAGTTCATCAATACTCATCAACTTCTCCAAATACAAGACAATGCACAATTCATAAAATGCATAGCTCTTAAATCAAACACTAATTTCATAAACTCTTTCTCACTTGCATCAATACCACACAAGCACATTACTACCACAACTCATGTGGTGTTCATTCATTTTATTAACCCATCCCCAAATTCTAATACATATAGAATATACATTAGGGTGGGTTTCTTACCTTAAATTCTCTTAAGTCTCTTTTTTAATACTTTTCTCTTCTTCTCATCTTCTCCAAAACCGGTCAAGGCAAAACTCTTGCCCAATTATTTAGACCAATGTACTAATGGACATAATGAGTACGAATTAGCTCTCCTAACTTGTGAAGATAATTCATGAATCCAAAAAGAGGCTTAAGGCATGAAATTAAACATTACCTTCGAAACCCTAGGATTGGTTTTGGCATGAATCAAAGGAAGAGCTCTAATCCACCATTGGAGACTTGGAGAATAGCTCAAAACAAGGAGAAGCAAGGCATTAAAATATGCCAAAATCGGCCAACACAAGAGGGTGAAGACAAATATATTTTTCTTTGGATATTTTTACCTTGGATGAAAGAGGAAGCTTTCTGCTTCAAGATGGTGTGCTTTTCCCTTCAAATGGCCAACACCCATGAAAATGAACTTCATCCTTTTCAAATTTTGAAAAGAGAGAAGTGTAGATCTTGGAGAGAGGAAGAAGAATATGTGTTTGGTTTTTCATTTGGAGCTCTAACATGGCTTGAGCATGGAGAGGAAGGGAGGCTGCCATTGATGTTGTTGGAGCAGCTCAAATCGCCAGAATGAGGAAGGTGGGGAGTGCTCACGGTGGAAGAAAGGAAGAAGGGAGGAGAGAGAGGAGGGAAATGAGAAGAAAGAGAGTAAAAAGGGTACTTTAATACCTTTTTGCTTTTTGACTTTTCTTTCTTCTTTATTTAGTGTGTGAGTGTGTGATAGACTACAAAAACTGGCCCCCACTATATTATTAAGCTGGAGCGTTTTTCGTCTTTTACGGAAAACGCTTGTTATTTTACCCGGTTTGGTACTATTCACTCATCAGGCCCGTTTTTCGGATTTTTCACGTTTCTTTATTTTTAATGGTTCTTAAGCTTCCATTAATACTTAATTATATTTATTTAGTCAACTATAATTTTTACGGGTCCATTTGACCACTTAAAGTCACGTTGTTGGGTTTTCTCGAAAAACGTGCTTTAAAACTCCGTTAGCGTTTTAATCCTTTATTTGAATCCGTTTTCTTCGGGAATTATTCCCACACACTAACTAGGCGTATTTAAGCCTTAGGAATCCATCTCGGACCTTAACCGAAGTCATATACCTCCTATACTCATTTAACGCTGATAAGTGGTGAAATAATGCTCTCTCAAGGTCTTTATTCGTCATCATTTTATTTGGCGCATAACTTATTTCACCACTTTATGGAGTATTTGTGTGTTTATTAGTAATCTTACACTTTTGGCTTGTTTAAATAGGTAATTACTCATTGGAGTACATTTTGAGAGCTTTATATGAGAAAGCATCAATGTTCGAGCACCTCGGGAAGGATGTCTAGCCAACGGGAAGCATCGGGAGAGTTCCGGCACAGAAAAAATGACATTCTGGGGCCGACCGACCTTGGGACCGACCTTGCAAGGTCGGTCCGGCTCTGTTCAAGCCGTTGTAGAACTCACTGGAATCGACCGACCTTGCGACCGGACTTGCAAGGTCGGTCGAGCTTAAAACCTGTCACGTGCTCCCGTCTGAAAGGGTCCGACCGACCTTGGGACCGACCTTGCAAGGTCGGTCGGACGGAATTTTTGCCCAGAATTTTCTGTTTAAAGGCTGCATTTTGGGGCTCCCTTCCTCATTATCAAATACACCCGACTCCAACCCTAAACAGACGAGAAAGAGGCGAAAATAGAGAGAAAAGAAGAGAAGAGAAAGAAGAAAGGAGGAAGAAGAAAGTGAAGATCTCTACCTCCATTGAAGCTTGGAAGCTCCTCTAATGGCTAATTCTTCCTTTTCTTTGCTCCTTCCTTTAGCTATGTCTGAGTAGTTCCATTTGTATCCTAGGATGAGGGTTTGAACCCATTTTGCTCATTGAATGCTAGAAACCTAACTCATTTACTCTTGTTTTATTTCTTCAATATCAATGAATGCACTAAATGATCTCTTATTGCATTTATGGTGGTTCCATTCAATATTTGAGCTTGAGTTTGGAACTAGACCAAGAAGGGAGTAAACCCTAACCTTTGCTTTCTTGATTTTGGAAGTAAATGCTTGGGGCTATTGTTTAAGAGTGCTTGCTTAATGCTATTTGATGACTTGAACCTCCTTTAATTAAGGGGTTTGATTATTTAGGTAAGAATTGGATTTCCCATGATTTGGGGATTCATGAGCTAAACTCTAATAGGCACTGAGATGATGAGTTATGGTTTTGAAGTTCTTTGAGTGAATTGGGTGATTCCCACTATCCTAGGGTACTCTCTCCATCCATTCCATTCACAAACATTTTACTGTTTTTATTACATTTCAGTTAACAAAACAAACAACCAAGCTTGCCTCTGGCTAAACCCCCATTTTACTGTTATTTTGCACTTACTATTATACCGAAGCTTGGGATTTGGAAACCAATTTCCTTGTGGATACGACACTTGTTTTATTGCAACGAATTGGGTGCACTTGCCCATTTTAGCTAGGTTTAATTACTATGTATGTAATTTTCCCAACAAGTTTATGGCGCCGTTGCCGGGGAAATTGATTATTCAATTTCCCTTGGTTCGGTACTTTAGTTTTGTGCATTTAGTACTTATTTCTATTTTAATTGTGGTATTTATGTTTTTAGTTGTTGTTTATATTTCTACATATCCATCTACTTAAGAGCGTTTGGTGTTGGTGCAGTTTAGGTACCTTCTGTTTTTCTCGGTGTATGCCAAACACTCGAGCCAAAGGATCTCCACTTGTTAGTCCGAGACCCGAGCTCGAGCGTTCATTGTTGAGGGCCATCCGAACTGTGAAAAATTCAATCATGAATGAACGACCCA
Organism: Limonium bicolor; assembly: GCA_023374045.1. Taxonomy (NCBI): domain Eukaryota; kingdom Viridiplantae; phylum Streptophyta; class Magnoliopsida; order Caryophyllales; family Plumbaginaceae; genus Limonium; species Limonium bicolor. The sequence goes on from CM041782.1 coordinate 187,672,727, forward strand.
CCGGTGGTTGAAAACAACGGGAACCAACAACAAATGGCTCTCAAAGACTACAACCAGCCGGACACCGAAGGGAGACCTTCAGCCATAGTCCTACCGGAATTGACGCCTCAAGAGACCGGACAATGGGTATTCAAGACCCATTACATCACTGCTGTCCGGGATTTAGGAAAATTCAGTGGAGCAAATCCCGATGAGGCTCCCAACCACCTAAGTCAATTCCTCGACTTTTGCAACTCATTTGGTAAACTGGAAATGTTGACCAGAGGATACGCCTGCAGCTCTTCCCTCACTCACTGTCCGACTCTGCATCAAGATGGTATAGGAGCTTACCGTCAAAATCAATCCATACTTGGGCACAAATGGCTCAACAATTTCTTGCCAAGTATTACCCCACTAGTAGAACAAGGCAATTAATTGGAGAGATCAATACCTTTTGCCAAGAACCGGGAGAGACGTTATACGATGCATGGGATAGATTCAAAAACATGTTGATGAATTGTTCCCACCACGGTTTGGACGACCAATCACTATGTCTATCATTTTTCAACGGTCTCGATGACCAGAATAGACTACTTGTGAACTCCTCATCTGGAGGAAGCTTTATGACTAAGTCACCTCAAGAGGGGATGGCACTCCTAGAGGAGATGACTAGTAACATAAGGCAATGGTCTAGGCAAAAGGGGAGAGCACCAAGAGCAGCTGGTCTCTTACATGTTGAACCCACCGACCACCTTTCCGCTCAACTATCTTCACTCACCAAGATGGTGGAGAAGCTAGCTATAGCTCAAAAAGAAACAACAAAGTCTATAGCTTCTTCATCATCACCCTCTCCATCTACTTCTACTCCAATCCAAGAGGGGTGTGCAATTTGCGCGGGTCCTCACGAGACCCACTTTTGCGAAGGCAAGGTTTATGCCGATCCACGTGAGGATGTAAACTTTGTAGGCAACCGCCCCGGATACAACTACAACCAACAAAACGCCCCATGGAGGAACCATCCAAACTTCTCATGGAGAAGTAATGACCAAACCCAAGGGGGAGCTAGCAATGCTTCCAACAATCCCACGGGCTACCGGTCACAAGGGTCGACTCAAATGTCCAACCCACAAATGGGTTACCGACCACAAGGAGCACCTCCGGGCTTTCAACAACAACAACACCAACCACAACAACAACATCATCCTCCACCCACGGATGCCAATGCCGAGCTAAGAGACATGATGAAAAATCTTGTCTCGGCTGTGCACTCTAAAGCGGCTGACTTGGATGCTTTTAAAGCAAGTCAAGAAGCCACCAACAAAAGGGTTGAGTCCCAACTTGAAAGCATCTCTCAACAACTTGCTCAAAGACAACCGGGTGTTCTTCCAAGTCAAACGCAGCCCAATCCAAGAGAGCAAGCAAAAGCGGTAACACTAAGGAGTGGGAGACTCCTTGATCCGTCATGCTCCCATGAGGACATGAAGTCCCAAGAAGATGAAGCTCAAGAAAAAGAGCAAGAGATCGTTGAGAAACTACCACCTCCACCTAAGGAAGTTTCCAAGGAGAAGGAGTCTCCTGAACCTTCTACTTCTACTACTCTTGCAAAACATCTTCCCCCTCTTCCTTTTCCCAATAGACTCAAAAAGAAAAATTTAGATGAACAATTTGGGAAGTTTCTAAGCATTTTCAAGAAATTAACAATTAATATTCCTTTTTCTGATGCTTTGAAACAGATGCCGATCTACGCTAAGTTCATGAAGGACATCATAGCGAACAAGAGATCGCTGAGGAAGCAGAAACCGTCCACCTCACCGAAGAAGTGTCGGCGGTTCTACAAAGAAGCCTACCTCCAAAGCTTGGAGATCCCGGTTTACCTATGTCCCTGTCTTGCTATATTGGTGAAATTGACTGTGGTAGTGGGTTATGTGATTTAGGTGCTAGTATCAATCTTATGCCTCTCTCAACTTTTAATAAGCTTGGAATTGGTAAATGCACTCCCACTCCCATTCAATTGCAACTAGCGGATAGATCTTTGGTTGTCCCTAAAGGGAAGGTAGAAGACTTGGTAGTGACTGTTGGTTCATTTGTCTTCCCAGCTGATTTCATTGTAATAGACATGGAAGAGGACCAGAGAGTGCCACTAATTTTGGGCAGACCTTTCATGAGAACTGCTAGGGCCCTCATAGATGTGGAGAAAGGCAAAATAATTCTGCGACTTCATGATGATAAATTAGAATTTGACATGTCTAAAGTAGTGAAGAGACCCTCACAGGCTGAGGCTGTTTTTGCTATAGATGTCGTAGATTCAATTGTGCAGGATCACTCTCTCTCTCTTGTTAAAACTGATGCTCTTGAATTAGCTTTGTTTGAGGCTTGTGTTGAACAGGAATTTCACCCAGATATGATTGAAATGGTGGCTGAGTTGAACAGCAGATTTTCTGGCTATAGACCACGCTATCCACCACCTGAACCATTGGAACGAGCTGCTCAGAAGCCGTTGCCGTCGGTTGAAAAGCCTCCCACTGTGGAGATGAAACTTCTACCTTCTCATTTAAAATATGTTTATCTGACTGAACCTTGTGATCTACCTGTCATTATCTCCTCCTCCCTCACAGGTGAACAAGAGGACAGTTTGTTAAAGGTGCTTCGAAACCACAAGGGGGCAATTGGTTGGTCAATCTCCGATATAAAGGGTATCAATCCCCATTTCTGTACTCATCGAATCTTCATGGAGGACAACTACAAGCCACTCGTTCAACCTCAAAGGCGGCTCAACCCGAATATGAAAGAGGTAGTTAAAAAAGAGGTCCTGAAGCTACTCGACTCCGGGATCATCTACCCCATATCCGACAGTCAATGGGTGAGTCCAACCCAAGTGGTACCAAAGAAAGGTGGAATCACGGTGGTGCCAAATAAAGGGTGAGCTGATCCCCCAAAGAACAACAACCGGTTGGAGAGTGTGCATCGACTACCGGAAGTTGAATACGGCTACAAGAAAAGATCACTTCCCCTTGCCCTTCATCGACCAAATGCTAGAGAGGTTAGCCGGGCAAGACTTTTATTGCTTTCTTGATGGCTATTCGGGGTACTTCCAAATCCCCATAGCCCCTGAAGATCAAGAGAAGACCACCTTCACATGCCCTTATGGAACGTTCGCATATAGAAGAATGCCCTTCGGGTTATGCAATGCTCCCGCAACGTTCCAAAGGTGTATGATGGCAATCTTCTCCAACTTTATCGAAAAAAGCATGGAAGTTTTCATGGACGATTTCTCGGTCTTTGGGCTCAACTTCGACTCTTGCCTAGAGAATTTAGATGCCATTCTCTCCCGATGTGAGGAAACCAATCTAGTACTCAATTGGGAGAAATGCCATTTCATGGTGAGAGAAGGGATCGTCCTCGGGCACCAGATCTCCTCCAAAGGGATTGAAGTTGACCGGGCCAAGGTCGAAGTCATCGAGAAGCTACCACCACCCACTTCAGTTAGAGACATTAGAAGCTTTCTTGGCCATGCCGGGTTCTACAGAAGGTTCATCAAGGACTTTTCCAAAATCTCCAAACCTCTGTGTGACCTTTTAGCCAAAGAGGCAAAATTTGATTTCAATGAAGACTGTCTGAAATCTTTCAACACTCTCAAGGAGTGCCTCATCTCACCCCCGATAGTTGTGTCACCAGATTGGAGCCTTCCATTTGAAATAATGTGTGCAAGCGACTATGCAGTGGGGGCAGCCCTATGTCAAAAAAGGGAGAAGATTCTAAGAACTATCTACTATGCGAGCAAGACACTCAACGATGCTCAGAAAAACTATGCCACAACCGAGAAGGAGCTCCTAGCGGTTGTCTTTGCATTAGATAAGTTCCGTTCTTACCTCTTGGGCAGTAAGGTGATTGTGCATACGGACCACTCCGCCTTAAAATATTTGTTTGCTAAGGAGGACGCCAAGCCGAGGTTGTTGAGATGGATTTTGTTGCTGCAAGAGTTTGAGATCGAAATCCGAGATAAACCGGGTGTGCAGAATGTGGTGGCCGACCACCTCTCTCGCATGGAAGTGCCCGATGAAGGTGTACCTATAAACGACTTCTTTCCGGATGAGACTATTTTTGTGATCAAGGAGGCTGATGACCCTTGGTATGCGGACTTCGCAAATTATTTGGCAAGGGGAGTGGTCCCACCGGAGATGACCTATCAACAAAGGAAGAAATTCTTCTCCGACGTCAAGAGGTATTTCTGGGAAGACCCTTTCCTTTTCAAAATTTGTGCTGATGGGGTGATCCGGAGATGTGTGCCCATGAGTGAAGTGCAGGAAATTCTGATTCACTGTCACTCGGGTGAAGCCGGAGGACACCACGGTCCGGCACGAACAGCAGCCAAGATTCTTCAAGCCGGGTTTTTCTGGAAAACCCTTCATAAAGACTGCCACTCGTTCGTTGCCTCCTGTGACCAATGTCAGAGGCTTGGGAACACTTCTCGAAAGCATGAGATGCCGCTCAACATAATGATAGAGGTTGAGCCGTTTGATTTGTGGGGTATCGATTTCATGGGCCCCTTCCATCTTCTTGCTCCAACTTGTTTATTCTTGTGGCGGTCGATATGTGACCAAGTGGGTTGAAGCAATTGCAACCCCGACTAATGATGCCAAGGTTGTGATAAATTTCTGAAGAAAAATATTTTCACCCGGTTCGGGGTACCAAGAGCCATATTGAGTGATGGCGGGTCTCATTTTTGCAACAAACAATTTGAAGCGCTGATGAGTAAATATGGAGTGAGACACAAGGTTGCCCTTCCTTATCACCCTCAATGTAATGGCCAAGCTGAGGTCACCAACAGAGAGCTTAAATGGATCCTCCAAAAGACTGTCAACTCCTCAAGGAAAGATTGGTCCATTAAGCTTGATGATGCATTGTGGGCATATAGGACCGCCTACAAAACTCCAATCGGTATGTCCCCGTTCCGGCTTGTCTATGGGAAGGCTTGTCATTTGCCGGTTGAACTAGCGCATAAGTCATATTGGGCGGTGAAGGCCCTCAATATGACCAAGAGCGCCGGTGACAAGAGACGGTTCCAATTGACCGAGTTAGAAGAGATTCGGGAGGAAGCCTACGAAATAACCGCATCTATAAAGAAAAGGCCAAGAAATGGCATGATAAGATGATTATGAAGCGGGAGTTTCAAGAAGGTGACCGGGTTCTCCTATACAACTCAAGGTTGAAGTTATTCCCCGGGAAGTTAAAGTCTCATTGGGTTGGCCCTTTTACTGTCACAAAGGTCACCCCTTATGGAGCTTATGAGCTGAAGAACGTCAAAGGGGAGACTTTCATGGTAAACGGTTCCCGGCTTAAGCATTATCATGGAGGCGACATCCAAAAGGTTGAAGCTCGGGCTCTTTACTTAAGAGACCCTCCAGGTTCCCTCTAACCCTCACTATGGTCTAGCCAAAGACCTTAAAAAGACGGGCAGCTTTCCGGGAGACAACCCGGACTATTGTCACTTTTACCTTGCATTATTTTCTCATTCGAGTTATGTTAGTTGTATGCTTGTTCTATGCTTTATTTAGTGTGTTCTGGGTGTTTTTGCTTGTTGAATCTGTTTGTGATTGATGATAAGTGTTGTGGGCAAGAAAACAACATTTTGGTGAAATTCTGGTCTCGACCGACCTTAGGACCGAACTTGCAAGGTCGGTCGAGTCCCAGATTTCAAACCCGCCAAGCTACTGACTTCGACCGACCTTGCGACCGGACTTGCAAGGTCGGTCGGGCTAAAAATTTCAAACCCGAAACATTCTGGAATGACCGACCTTGCGACCGGACTTGCAAGTCGGTCGGACTGAAAAATTTCGAAATCAAACCCTTCTGGAATGGACCGACCTTGCGACCGGACATGCAAGGTCGGTCCGGCGAAAAATTTTGAAAAAAAAACGAAACGCTGCGTTTTCGTTTTCTTTCTTTCTTCTTCTTTCCTTTCTTCCCTTTCTTTCTTTCTTCTTCCTCGCATCGCCCGACTCCCTCTCCTTCCTCCATCGCCATCCCTCTTCTTCTCCTCCCTGCGCTCCAGCACCCACGCCCCAGCCAGAGCCACCGCACCACAGCCCACCTTCGCCCCTGCTCCGACGCCGCCCTGAAGACCGCCGACGTCGCGCACCCGGCCATCCACAGCGCCGCCCTCACTCACACCCAGCCACAGCCCCTTCTCCAACTCCAAATCCCTAAACCCCCAAACCGATTTTAATTTCGGTTTTTAGCCCCTCTTTGTCACATTTCTTGCTTTACATCTCCTACAATACATCAAGGTATATTTCCCTACTCCTAATGTGTCAATTTTTGCATTTTTTGTGCAAGTTACAATTTGGGCAACATTCAAATCGAACCAAACGGAGCCTTAGGTGGGAGATTGTGATTTTTGCAAATTTGTGGATTTGGAGTGTGTTGAATAATTAATTAGGGACTTTGTGTGGGTTTGGAGATTTAAATTGTCCAATTTGGCGGTTCTAAGCATAAATTGGTGACTAATGTCTTAAATTGAATAATGTTTGTTTAGCATTATTCAAAGGTGTTTTAATGTATGCTAATTGCTTTGTGAATGATGCTGGATGCCTAAACACCATTGAGCCTATATTGGTTGCATTTTGTGGTTGCGAGTTGTGTCACCTAAATTGTGAAACCTTGATAAATTGGTAGTGTGCTTGGTGGGGCGTTATCATTTTGATTGCACTTGTTAGTGGGGTCCTTGGTGAACTGCGTGGCACACCTTCTGGTGCAATTGAGGAGGTTCTTAGAACCGAGGAATGATAGAAAAACAGGGGGAACTCTGGCAAATTTTCCAACACACTGTCGTTTCTTTTACTCTTTCCTGCGTTTCATGCTTCATATTGTATTATTTGCTTATTGTCAACCTAGTTACTTTCTAACAGTTTACTGGTTGTTCTTTGTGTTGTTTTGTTTTGTTTCTTTTTCTTTTCTTTTCTTTGTTTTGCAGCAACATGGCCCACCGACAACGCCTGCTAGGAGGAACCTGGCTGCTCCGAGCCTAGAGCTTGGCCACCCATTGGCCTACTCGATGGCGTCTTCATCAATGAAGAGGCCCGCCGTTGGTTCACCTCCTCCAGGCGACGGGAGATTGTTCGGGAGCGACCGATGGATCCGGCTCTGATTGCAGACCTCGAGCTCCAGCCACACTTCGACTTTCTGGGCTGGGGCTGCGTGCTCACCATGGGTGGCCAATACCACCCCCGCCTGATTAAGGAGTTTTATGCGAATGCGGCGGTCAGCAGGCAGCCAAAGGAGATCACCTCTGTGGTCAGTGGCCGTGCCATAGCCATCCGTCAGTGGCATGTGCACCAGTTCTTTCAGCTCCCAGATCATGACCTCGACCACACCTCTGTCATCCACCCGGGCGACCTCATCGCCAGCCGCCACCGCTACCTTGCAGACCTCCCGGTCCAGACACGTAGAAAAAACCAGGCCGGGACGGATGTTAGGGTCACTATGACCCTCAACATGGTGAACAGCCCGCTGAAGAGGGCCATCCTTGCGATCCTCCATCATAATATCATACCTCGCGACAGCAAGGATCTCACCTCTAGGGACTGCTATCTCATGGACTATTTGGTAGCCCCGGACCCGGAGAAGCCGCTCTGCCTATCCAATCTCCTCTTCAACCACCTCTGCCACATCATCGCGAAGAAGGAGTCCCATCACCTGGGTTTTCCTTACTTTTTGGAGATGCAGTTGATTCGCTGTGGAGTGTGACCCGGAGCAGATGAGGCAGCTAGCCTACATGTGGACCCGATCTGAGACACTACTATGCGGAAGATGGGCTTCTATCGTGATAAGGACGGGTGGCACAAGACGACCGCCAAGCATCGACAGCGTAGGGGTGCATCCTCCACTTCCGGTGCCTCCACTTACGGTGCCTCCGCTTACCCTGCTGCCCCCGGGCCATTCCTCGCCCTGCCACCTCCACTCCCGACCGGAGCGGTGACCCCGGAGCAGCTAGCGGTATTCGAGCGGCAGATGGCTGAGCACCGCCGTCTCATGGAGGAGCATCAGCGCCAGATGGACGCACAGATGCAGTACGTTCGCGAGCAGGCGGCGCGTGGTGGTGCTCCTCCCCAGTAGCCATCTTCGGATCCCGGGATGCCCTGGCGTTGTTTCTCTATTATTTCATCTATCTTGCCGTTCTCTCTTTGGGCTGTTAGGACTATGTTCAGATATTTGTGATGCTTGTACTTTAAAACTCCTTTCTTTCTCAGACTCGCACTGCTATTTTGTGCTATGGTGCTTTACGCCACCTTTTTGACTATTATGCTATAGGACTCATTTATGAGTACATGATTATCTAACGATGGCTTTAACGCGAATTCCTCTGGAATCCTAACTGTTCGCTAGTTTCGTTTTGGTTTGCATTGTAGATATATCAACTTCACTCGAGGAACACCCCAGAGTGAGTTTAGGTGAAATACAGAGAACCTCTTGTCAATTTTTCCTAGGCCTTCGACTCTTCCTGACGGAGCTAAGGCGTACCTGATATGCACACTGGCAAGTATGGGGAATACCACCAACTCATCTTTCTCGGGGAGTATAAGTTCTCTAAAACTTATCCACTGTATATAAGCAAAAACTCTTTCGGATTACTCCATGCCTAGTGCTACCAAAAGGTCTTCTGTTGTTTTTTCCATAAGCTATTCTTTGAACAATGAGGACATTGTTCCATTCCAGTGTGGGGGAGACGACCTTTTTCTAGTTGATGCACTAAGTCAATTTTCTCATAATTATCTATAGTTAGTTAGGAGTTAGTTTATAGTAAGCAAGTTTTTCTTTGAATTCTTGGAATTTTTCCACCGAACTTTTCTTTTCAAAGGTTCTCTCTTGAGGAGCACTTAGGTGCGGTGCGATCATAAATCCATTTCGTGATGAATTTTTTTATTGCTTAGGGGTTCCTTCTACCTTCTTATCTAGGGATTGCTAAGGGGTGCTTCCTTGTGAAACAAAAAGAAAGAGACAAAGAGGGACCTTGAGAGACACCATAGGTAACCAACAAATGAGATGGAGTGTTCATTGAAGCAAGGCAAAATGCCAATTTACCTCTCCTCTCTTGTTGCGAAAGTGATCAACTGCAAATCTCTATTTGTCCTTTGTTTTCCCTCAATGCCCATTCTGAGAGAAGTTGGCCATGGTAAAAGTTCTCCAAGTCCATAATCTGTAAGAACTCGGAAGCACTCTAGATCATACCCCGAAACTCTATTTTCATTTGCCCTAAGCCACCCATGTCATCATGAGAAGGTTGGTTGGCACTCCTCTTCAGGTTTTCCACAAAATTTTGGCTCACTTAAATTCAAGAACTAAGCTAAACACTTGCTTGCTTTAAATGTTCCTCTTGTGTGGGTCCTTAGCTAATTTGCTTGAGGACAAGCAAATGGATAAGTGTGGGGGGAGTTGATAAGTGGTAAATAATCTCTCTCAAGGTTCTTTATTCGTCGTCATTTTATTTGGGCGCATAACTTATTTCACCAACTTTATGGAGTATTTGTGTGTTTATTATAATCTTACACTTTTGGCTTGTTTAAAATAGGTAATTACTCATTGGAGTACATTTTGAGAGCTTTATATGAGAAAGCATCAATGTTCGAGACCTCGGGAAGGATGGCCTAGCCAACGGGAAGCATCGGGAGAGTTCCGGCACAGAAAAAATGACATTCTGGGGCCGACCGACTTGGGACCGACCTTGCAAGGTCGTCGGCTCTGTTCAAGCCGTTGCAGAACTCACTGGAATCGACCGACCTTGCGACCGGACTTTCAAGGTCGGTCGAGCTTAAAACCTGTCACGTGCTCCCGTCTGAAAGGGTCCGACCGACTTGGGAAGGGACCTTGCAAGTCGGTCGGACGGAATTTTTGCCCAAAATTTTTTCTGTTTAAAGGCTGCTTTGGGGCTCCCTTCCTCATTATCAAATACACCCGACTCCAACCCTAAAACAGACGAGAAAGAGGGCGAAAATAGAGGAGAAAAGAGAAGGAGAAGAGAAGAGAAGAAAGGAGGAAGAAGAAAGTGAAGATCTCTACCTCCCATTGAAGCTTTGGAGCTCCTCTAATGGGCTAATTCTTCCTTTTCTATCTGCTCTTTCCTTTATCTATGTCTAGTAGTTCCATTTTTATCCTAGGATGAGGGTTTGAACCCATTTTGCTCATTGAATGCTAGAACCTAACTCATTTGTTTACTCTTGTTTTATTTCCTTCAATATCATGAATGCACTAAATTGATCTCTAATTGCATTTATGGTGGTTCCATTCAATATTTGAGCTTGAGTTTGGAACTAGACCAAGAATGGAGTAAATCCTAACCTTTGCTTTCTTGATTTTGGAAGTAATGATTGGGGCTATTGTTTAAGAGTGCTGCTTAATGCTATTTGATGACTTGAACCTCCTTTATTAAGGGGTTTGATTATTTAGGTAAGAATTGGATTTCCCGATTTGGGGGATTCATGAGCTAAACTCTAATAGGCACTGAGATGATGAGTTTGGTTATGAAGTTCTTTGATGAATTGGGTGATTCCCACTATCCTAGGGTCTCTCTCCATCCATTCCATTCACAAACATTTTACTACTGTTTTTATTACTTTCAATTAACAAAACAAACAACCAAGCTTGTGTGAGCCTCGATTTTAAACCCTATCCTATGTTGATTAAAGCTGATTAGGATCTAAACGGGTTTTAGGTCCACTTATAACCTAAGATTAATAACTATGTCATATAACAATAATTATTAAAACCTAAGCTAGCTCACTGGAACCTATTATGAGTCGCCACCTAATTTTAACCTAGATCAAATTAGGAAAGGAGAGTTCGGGTTCGGGGGCTTGATATTCGACTTAATTAGGGTTCAATTACTTTCATTACCCTTCCTAGGTCGTTTTTCCTCTACTTAGTTTATTTACGGCTTATTACGAGTCGTTTTAACCTAAGTGCGCGAGCTTCTGTTTTTTTTTTGTTTTTAGCATTTTTTGACAGAGAATTAAAGTGAAATAAAAAGCTACCTAAACTAGGGTTTCGGAGGCAGAATTAGGTCAAATTTTGCTTACGTCCGTAGCCACGGACCAAACGTCCGAGACCACGGACCCCAGTTAACCTAAACATACAGAAAAGTCGAAATTAAAAGAAAACAAAAATTTGCAAAGTCCGGGGCCACGGACAGGATGTCCGTGGGCCCGGACATTATTAGAAAAACCTAAATTTTGAATTTTTAAAATCCCGCCGCCGTCCGTGGGTGTCCGAGCTTACGGACAGGGAGTCCGGGACCCCGGACACGACGTCCGTGGGTGCGGACAGCCCTCGGACGGCGGCTTTGAGGCTGTTCCCGAAGGTGTTTTCGGCTCAAATTTTATGGGTGTGTAGCCTGAAAGATGTACAAGACGTTAGTGATTGAAAGTTTTCAATTTGAATTCGAATTAAGCACGAAACTTAGCAAACAAGTTATCTGACAGAGGCTTAAATAAACAGCAATACAGAAGCGTACGAAGGTTAGTTTGAGCCCAAATTTTGAGGCGAGACAGATAATACCGTGGTGAATCAGGGAAGTGGGTTTCTACCTGTTTTACCTTCGGATTCACAACGTTTCTTCACACCGGGATTCGTCGAGTGCTCCGTTGATGGCAGACCCGAGAGGATTTCGACCCAAGCTTCTGGTTGTTGATTGTTGATGATGTTCTTCACATTTTGGAGGTGGTTTGGTTGATGTTTGATGATTGTTGATGTGTTAGGAGTTGAAAAGTGTGTTCAGGTGGTGATTTCGAGAGATTTTTGATGTGATTTTAGTGCTTGGATGTGTAAAAACGTGAGGGGAATGAGACGGCTAGGTTTTCTGGTTGCTTAGGGTTCTTGAGGTTCTTCTTTGATCATGGGATAAGGTTCCTTATATAGACCTCTTTAAAGATAGAAAAATCCGGTAAAAACCGAGATTTACCGACGTTTTAGCTCAAGGGCTTCCAAAAGGAATTTGATTATGAAATTTCACACATGGGTAAAGGATGATATTTCTGATTTTTCTAAAGTGGAGTCGAATTTTTTGGATATTAGAATATTTTTAAATTCAATTTCTCGTCAGATTCAATCAGAAATTGCTAGAAAATTATTGGAAATTCGAAAAATCAAAATTCCAACGCCATTATGCTTAAAATGTCATCCTCTATCTTGGGTAAAAATTTCAAAGCATTTTGAATTGATTTGACCCTTATTTGGAGGAGAGAGAAAGCCTGTAGGGGGCTTAGGAGCCTTGAAAAATTACGAAAATGGCCCTGGAGATGACTAAGCTGTCCCTAGCACTCTGAAATGTGCCGATCGATCTGGGAACCCACACTACTAGCCTATTAGAAGAGACTCACCTCCGGGGGGGTTGAAATTTTGGGTATAACAGATTGCCCCCCGTCAACTAGACTTTGTAATGGAAATGAAAAGGCTAGTTGATGCTTGAGTGATACCCCAAAATTTTGGATCTTAAAAGACCCCTCGTGCAATTGAAAACCAACAAGTTGTGTCGAGCTGTTCTAAGGCGCTGACTACCTATGAGTAAAGTGGAAGGATGTCGAGCGATTCTAAAGCGTCGGCCACCTAAAGGTAAAAAATGAAATAATGTCAGACTATTCTAAGGCGCCGACTACCTATAATGAATGAGATGATGTCAAGCTATTCTAAGGCGTTGACCACCTATAACGAATGAGATGATGTCAAGCTATTCTAAGGCGTTGACTACCTATAACGAATGAGATGATGTCAAGCTATTCTAAGGCGTTGACTACCTAAAATGAAATGAAGTATGCCGAACATTCTAAGGGGTCGGGAACCTGTAACGCAAATGTAGATGTCATGCAGAAGAAAGATGATATGATGATGATATGCTAACGATGCTGATGATGATGTTGATGCTGATGATGCTCGGATGCTTCTGGGGACCGAAACCCGTTCCAATGCTCCTGGTTGGTATACTATGGGGACTTATTGCCTCTGCCCACCAACTGGGGTGCTGGGATAACTTCTAGATTACCAAGGGGACTTATTGCCACTGCCCACTAGTTGCTTCTCCCAAGAAGTTGACATGAAGATGGGGACTTATTGCCTCTGCCCCCCAACTTAGATCACGCTCTACCTCGCACTGAAGATGATACTAGGTCTCGCACCGGTCTCGCACTGGATGATGACGCTCGGTCTCGCACTGAAGAAGATGATGGGTCTCGCACGGAAGATGATACTAGGTCTCGTACTGGTTGAAGATGCTGGGTCTCGCACTGATGAAGATGGTGGTCTCGCACTGAAGATGATACTAGGTCTCGTACTGGTTGAAGATGCTGGGTCTCGCACTGAAGAAGATGATGGGTCTCGCACGGAAGATGATACTAGGTCTCGTACTGGTTGAAGATGCTGGGTCTCGCACCGAAGAAGATGATGGGTCTCGCACGGAAGATGATACTAGGTCTCGTACTGGTTGAAGATGCTGGGTCTCGCACTGATGAAGATGGTGGTCTCGCACTGAAGATGATACTAGGTCTCGTACTGGTTGAAGATGCTGGGTCTCGCACTGATGATGGTGGTCTCGCACTGAAGTCTCGTACTGAATGGATGAAGAAAAAGATGGCTCTCACACTGATTCTAGGTCTCGTACTGAATGAAGATGCTAGGTCTCGTACTGAAAGGGGAATCTGCAGGGCCTTGCGCCGATTTTAGGTCTCGAACTAAAAATGAGTTAGGAAGATAATGGTCTCGTGCAAATGATGAAAACTGATTATTGGAGTGCCAAACATGGCAATGATGATAAGATGTATGCAATCAAAATACATGAAAGATACTCGTTCAAAACAGGAAACTGTTGGAAAAGGTGGCAATGTTGAGGTGTTGTGCAAAAGTTGTAAAATGCAACTAAAGTGTTTGTTGGAAGCTAGCCCAAAACAAGGAACTATTGAAAAATGTGCTAAACATGGCAATGCTTAAGAAAAACCCTGCTGAAAAAGGAAAGTGAAATAATCATTTCCTGACTAAAAATTTCAAATCTGCAATTTGTTTCTTAGAAAATGAACATGCCGTTGGTGGAAGTGTGTGGTGTTTGTTGCTTGTGATAGACCTGGGACTGCGTTGTGATTTTGGATGGTGGTCAGGGTTATGACGGGTTTGATGTTTTTGTGGAGGTAAGGCTAATGACGGGCTTGAGAGTGTGTGTGTGGTGGTAGGGGCTTATGTGTGCCTGTGTAGTGGAGGTGTGGAGGTAAGGGCTTATGTGGGCCTGTGTAGTGGAGGTGTGGTGGTAAGGGCTTATGCCTGTGGTGGGATGGTGGTGCTCAAGCTTTAGGTTTCAATTGGTGTTGTCATGGCAATTGTTGGAACCAACAATTGCCCCCAGTATTTTCCTTAGGACAATCTGAGCTAGAGTTCATGGCAATTGATCGGAACGATCGATTGCCCCCAGTATTTTCTTTTATTAAACGTGCGAACGAGTCTCGTCCTCACAGGGTCAAGGCTTATGTTTTCACGTGGTGTTCCCTAACCTACACTCGGCGTGTTTGGTGTTTGCACTCGTTCCTCCCCTACGGTCACAACTTCTAGACCATTGAATTCGATATTTGATGAATTTACGCATTCGATCTGTTACTTTCACGTGATTAGATACACAACTATCAAGTCGGAAGTCTTTAAAGCTTATAACATGGCCATGGGGTGTGATGAAAGACAACGGGACCATGGAGGGATATTTCAGGTATGTGGAGCTATAAGGGTGACCAAAGCTGCAACTTCCACCTTCTCTCGGACTTGTCTTCTTTGCCTTGAAGTCGTTTGGCTACTTCGTGATGACTTCGCTTATGAGCTTGGAACTTAGAACTTTTGGGTTGTTCCTTGCGCCTTCTCTCTTTCTACTGATTTTGGATTACTTCGAGGCTTTCCAGGTTTGCCTTTCTTTGAACCTCTTTTCCTCCGGGGTTCTTGTGTTTCCCGGTTTTGAACTTTGAGAGCTGTTTTTGATGTTAGCGCATTTGAATCCTGTGCCACTTTGGGGCCATTTGCGGATCACTCCGTCATGCTGGTAGCAGTTCTGCTTCTTTGGACTTGTGAAGTTGCTGTTCGGAAGTCGGGCTCCTTGCATCCTTTGGTCACCGGGTCGGGTATTCACCATTGGCTGGCTTATTCTGTGGAGTTTGTAGTGTTGTAAAAGAGGTCATATATGAAAAGCTCAGCGGGGGTGCCTAGGGTTTAATGTCAGGGTTCACAAGCTTTTGGCTGTGTGGTGCTGTACCTAGGTGCTTCGTCATTCCTGATAGTTGTGTATCCGCTCTTTGTTACTTTTCGCAGGTCTAAGAGTAAATTTACAAATTATCTCCTTCGGTCGGAGTTATGCCATTTACCTTTTCCTTTGTATGTGGTCTCACCGGAGTCGTGTAAAAATGACACGCTCGTTCACTCATGGTTTTTCCGCTCAAGACACTTTCGTGAATTTCACTTAGAGACTAGTTCACACGCTTAAACGAAAGATTAAAGATGACGATCCTGAACTCAGATTGCCCCCAGTATTGACCTGGGGTTTATGACAACACTTAAACAGATGTGAATTTTGGAATGCCTTGTGGATATTTTGGAATGGACTGTGGGACTTAGAAGGGCATGTTCAAAATTCCAGAAACAAAATACAAGTCTTTGCATGCCATTGTCGGGAAATAATTATTTCATGAACCATTTTCTCAAAAGAAACTTGTGTGAAACAAAATCTTTTTTTTTGTTACCCCTTTAGACTCGAAAAAGTCATCCATTTGTGAACATGAGGAAGAAGATGAAAAATCGATACTTCTTATTGGTGGTTTGAAAACGATCATTCTTTGAAAACTTTGAACGATGCACCTGAAAGATAAATGTTTTAACAAGTTATGCAGTAGAATGCATGGGAACCCTAAACTTTCCATTGAATTCGAGCTCTGCTGAACTGTCTGATGTCGGCATGCTGAAGACCCGAGCTCTTGACTGCCAGGATGTCGCTAAGATGACCGTGACTGTCCTCTTCTTGGACTCTGTGTGGGCTCCGTGAAGAGTCTGAACTAGGAACGCCTATAAGTTGCGCACGAGGCACTTGGGCCTGAATGTGAGGTACATGGCTTGAAACGGTTTCACGAATGTGGATTGGCACTCGGGCCTGGATGACTTCATGGATGTGGATAGGCACTCGGGCCTGGATGAATTGAAGGTGAGGCACACAGGCCATGATGATTCATAAGTGGGTTGGCACTTGGGCCGGAATGTGTTGTGAGATTGTGGCACTTTGGCCGGATTGTTGTGAAGATGTGCCGCTTGGGCCGGAATGTTGGGAAGATGTGGCGCTTGGGCCAGAGTGTTTGAAAGTACGGTGCTTGGGCCAAAGAGTGTTTGAGGATGTGGCGCTTGGGCCGGAATGTGTTTGAGAATGTGGCACTTGGGCCGAAATGATTAGGGATTGTGGCGCTTGGGCCGGAAAGTGTTTGGGCTAGAAGTAAGACATATGGGCCTGAGGGACTTCTAGACTAGAATGGATGTGTGGGCCTGAAGGCCCTTAATCTGGAAGTGATACATACAAGCTGAAGGAAGCCATATGAACTATGAATGGGCCACTGGGCTGAGAGAGAAACTTTGAAGTTTAAGACTTGTTTGATGTCCCTGCTGAGCCTTGAGGCCAGAAACTAGAATGAATGAGTTATGAAAAATTATCTTGAATTCGAGTGAGTTGAAACCTAAACAATGGTTTTGAGTGGGCCTAAGAGGTATGACACCTAGATCTAGGGCTTTGGGCCAGGGCCCAAATAAAAAGTTCACCTAGACTAGAATGGGCCTTGGGCCGAAATGGAAAAACCTGATTGATTTTCATGTCTTATGGACTGCTTTAGGTAGATTGGCTTTTCATAGGCCTAGAACTAAATTGATAATTCAAATTAGGCTGAAAGAGAATCACCTAAATCTAAACTTTTGGGCTGAAGCCCGAGCAAATAACTCACACATTCTAATCAAGCAAGGCCTTTGGGCCGCAAACAATAAACGCGATATCGGGTTGGGCTGAGTTGATGTAGGAAAAGTTCCTATCAATCTCTAGGTTGGGTAGTGGGCTGATCATACAAGCAAACAAGGCCCACACAAATTCAACATGTCCTCACTAGACGTCTAAATCAAACCGGGTATGGATCGATCCGGAGAGGCTTGGGGCGTGGGCCCAGGTCACCACAAAGGAATAGGGCTTGCACGCTATTCCCTTTGGGCTTCCCCACTCTTTTCACATCACCTGAAGGTGTGCGTCTACGGTCGGGTCTTTGACTGACCAAACAAAAGGGCTAGGTAAGGGCACTGCCAGGAAAACGCTTGGGGCTAAAGCCCAGGTATTAAGGGGGTGTGGTTAGACGACACCCTCCTCTTTTCCCCCGCTTATTCACATCACCTAAAAGGTGTGAGTCCCTGACAGGGGACCCTCAAATGGGTCCCGGGGTGAAATTGGTTTGTGTGGACCCTCGCTCTCATATGATGCCAAGGTGCAGAAAATTAAAGTGCGCACGAAGGTAAACAAACAGAGTAATAAAGCCATAAATAAACATTTTCGAGTTAAGCCCTCTTTCTTAAAATTAAACAAGTTAAAATTAAGAAGTTTGTCCCCAGCAGAGTCGCCAGTCTGTGAGCCTCGATTTTAAACCCTATCCTATGTTGATTAAAGCTGATTAGGATCTAAACGGGTTTTAGGTCCACTTATAACCTAAGATTAATAACTATGTCATATAACAATAATTATTAAAACCTAAGCTAGCTCACTGGAACCTATTATGAGTCGCCACCTAATTTTAACCTAGATCAAATTAGGAAAGGAGAGTTCGGGTTCGGGGGCTTGATATTCGACTTAATTAGGGTTCAATTACTTTCATTACCCTTCCTAGGTCGTTTTTCCTCTACTTAGTTTATTTACGGCTTATTACGAGTCGTTTTAACCTAAGTGCGCGGCTTCTGTTTTTTTTTGTTTTTAGCATTTTTTGACAGAGAATTAAAGTGAAATAAAAAGCTACCTAAACTAGGGTTTCGGAGGCAGAATTAGGTCAAATTTTGCTTACGTCCGTAGCCACGGACCAAACGTCCGAGACCACGGACCCCAGTTAACCTAAACATACAGAAAAGTCGAAATTAAAAGAAAACAAAAATTTGCAAAGTCCGGGGCCACGGACAGGATGTCCGTGGGCCCGGACATTATTAGAAAAACCTAAATTTTGAATTTTTAAAATCCCGCCGCCGTCCGTGGGTGTCCGAGCTTACGGACAGGGAGTCCGGGACCCCGGACACGACGTCCGTGGGTGCGGACAGCCCTCGGACGGCGGCTTTGAGGCTGTTCCCGAAGGTGTTTTCGGCTCAAATTTTATGGGTGTGTAGCCTGAAAGATGTACAAGACGTTAGTGATTGAAAGTTTTCAATTTGAATTCGAATTAAGCACGAAACTTAGCAAACAAGTTATCTGACAGAGGCTTAAATAAACAGCAATACAGAAGCGTACGAAGGTTAGTTTGAGCCCAAATTTTGAGGCGAGACAGATAATACCGTGGTGAATCAGGGAAGTGGGTTTCTACCTGTTTTACCTTCGGATTCACAACGTTTCTTCACACCGGGATTCGTCGAGTGCTCCGTTGATGGCAGACCCGAGAGGATTTCGACCCAAGCTTCTGGTTGTTGATTGTTGATGATGTTCTTCACGTTTTGGAGGTGGTTTGGTTGATGTTTGATGATTGTTGATGTGTTAGGAGTTGAAAAGTGTGTTCAGGTGGTGATTTCGAGAGATTTTTGATGTGATTTTAGTGCTTGGATGTGTAAAAACGTGAGGGGAATGAGACGGCTAGGTTTTCTGGTTGCTTAGGGTTCTTGAGGTTCTTCTTTGATCATGGGATAAGGTTCCTTATATAGACCTCTTTAAAGATAGAAAAATCCGGTAAAAACCGAGATTTACCGACGTTTTAGCTCAAGGGCTTCCAAAAGGAATTTGATTATGAAATTTCACACATGGGTAAAGGATGATATTTCTGATTTTTCTAAAGTGGAGTCGAATTTTTTGGATATTAGAATATTTTTAAATTCAATTTCTCGTCAGATTCAATCAGAAATTGCTAGAAAATTATTGGAAATTCGAAAAATCAAAATTCCAACGCCATTATGCTTAAAATGTCATCCTCTATCTTGGGTAAAAATTTCAAAGCATTTTGAATTGATTTGACCCTTATTTGGAGGAGAGAGAAAGCCTGTAGGGGGCTTAGGAGCCTTGAAAAATTACGAAAATGGCCCTGGAGATGACTAAGCTGTCCCTAGCACTCTGAAATGTGCCGATCGATCTGGGAACCCACACTACTAGCCTATTAGAAGAGACTCACCTCCGGGGGGGTTGAAATTTTGGGTATAACAGCTTGCCTCTGGCTAAACCCCCATTTTACTGTTATTTTGCACTTGACTATTATACCAAAGCTTGGGATTTAGAAACCAATTCCTTGTGGATACGACACTTGTTTTATTGCAACGAATTGGGTGCACTTGCCCATTTTAGCTAGGTTTAATTACTATGTATGTAATTTTCCCAACAAACGCGTGTTTTAGTGTTTTTTGCTTTCCAAGCGTTTTCTCTTTTCTTTTGGTTTTATTCTCTTTACCAATACTCTCTAGGCTCCATTAGGCCTTTAATAATCATATTAGAATAATTAAGTCACCATTTTTTAGGCCCGGGGTATTAAAAAGAAATTAAACGTTTAACTTTAATACAAAAATGCATAAATTAAATTATTACTTACACGTATGTATTGGAAGTTCAAGATGGAGAATGGTTTCTTCTCAACACTTAAACCAAGCTTATGGCCCCTGAATAAATACAGCATTTTAAAATGAAGCCATTTATTACCAATAATCCAGGTTAAGCTTAAAATAAATACAAAATGCATTAAAATTTTAAATACTCACTCCTTCAAATATTTCTCTACAGCGATCTCTCGAAGGTCATCATCCCCAATGGGTCTAGTATCAACAAGCATGAGGTGTCGATACATAACACCATCAACATCCAATTTGCTACCACAGGTAAACAAAGAATGTGTTGTAGAACAATATTTTTAATTATCACATAATGTAATTAGGAAGCAAAAATTCCAGTTATTGTGACTTACATCTGATGATACGGGATCAGCAAATATTTGCTTCTTCTTCGCATTGCAGTACAAAAACCCTGCCTCACGTGCTGTGCACATCCTTGATCATCCAATGCGGCCTGACTTGCTGACATCAATTGCGGACACAAGAAAGAGAAGGCAGATAATCTCTAAGAAGAAAATTTCAAGTAAATTATTAGGTCCCAAATTTATAGAATTGTTGATGTGGTTATGCACTAATAATGCTTCTTTTATTATATGAGTTTTATCCACAAACACTTCATAACTAATTCTTAGTAGTAAGAAAATATAAGTTGTTTTTTTTGTAACTATTTACAATATAAGTACAACAAAATTAATAATATGCAACAATTATAACACCCGCAAGAATAATAGCAACAAACAGCAACACTTACAACAATATTAATACACCACCAACATAATATACGGATGTAATACTTCATCACAAAAGAGCCATCGTAACACCAACAACAACACTAACAACAACAAAAACAAAGACAATAAACAATAAAAGTAACAACAACACAACAACAACATCAACAAAAATAAGAAAAAACAACACAAACCACAATAACATGATCAATAACCGATACATAATCATCAAGACAATATAAGAATAATTTGACTCTTTGATTCATGTGAACCAAGCGGCCAGGTATCACATACTTTGAACTAATCACTCCTCAAAAGCACGAAATCAGCCACTAATCAAAAATAGCTAGCTAGGGTTTAATTACCGAAGTGGGATTCGGAGGTTGACAGCGGCTACGGTGGAGGGGTGGAGGCGCGACATCGAGGCGAGAGGAGTGGGGCGGTGGAGGGGCGCAACTGGTTTGTTCCTGACTGTGGCGACGCGCGACCGGAGCGGTGGAGCAAAAATGAGCTCCACTGTGGAGTAGACGGTAGAGGGGTGGAGGCTCGACGGTGATAGAGAAAGAGGTGACGGGAGTCAACGGGAATCACCAGAGAGGAAAAACAGAGAACACGGGAGGAAGAAGAAGAAAGGGCGACAGGGGTTTTAATTAAATGACTTTTAAACGACGGTTTATAGACAACCCGTCATTTAAAACCTTTGTGACACAAGGAATAAACCACGGTTTTAGGTTAACCGTCGTTTATTGTTCGACACCTTAGAAGATAAATGACGGTTCTCTATTGAACCGTGCTTTATATAGACTATATACGATGATTATAACTAGAACCGTCATTTATCTTCTATGGCGTCGAACTATAAACAACGGTTTCTGTTAAAACCGTCGTTTATATAGTGAGCCGTGCAAGATAAATGACGGTTCTCTAAATAACCGTGGTTTATAAACTTTAAACGATGGTTTCATTTTAACCGTGGTTTAAAGTCCGTCTGTAACACCCCGTCCTAAGCCAATCGTGGTTACCGTAAACTTAACAACTTAATCATAAACATCGCAGCGGAGAAATCTAACACCGGGACCTTGCCACGGTCTGATCAAAAGAATATACCGAACATGAAGTATTTACAACGCTTATCCAAAAGATTGTACAACCATCCAAAATATTCACCAACCGAGTTCATAGTATCTCCGTTAACAACATAACTACTATCAGTTTAATATCAACAGACAGGAGCACAAGCGCAACCCACATTCAAAATAAAAGTCCCACCTAAGTCTACCCGCTCCTGCTCTCATGGTGTGACTTCATGGGCCGCTTACCTGCAAAAGTAAAAATAGCCCCCAAAGGGGGTGAGGAAGAATGCTGGTACGACCCTCTCGTGGCCCCCAAGCTAACGGGGCTACGACGACTAATTGTCGATAGCATGGAAGTTGATTAGAATCACAATCATAATATGAAGTGTAATAAAAACAACAATCCACAAATGAACATACATAGTTCACACACAAACGAACGACTTAAAGCGTTCTCTTAATAAGTGAGTTAGTAAGCAAACTCCTTAAGTTCCGAATCCACTCATCCTTAGTCCATCTTAACTTACCTCAGTCTTAACCTTATCTTAATCTTAGAATACAAACCGTTCTTTAAATAGAAGTGGTCGTATCTTATCTCAAGGTTTATTTTGTCGGGTCAAAAGCAACCCTAGCCAATGAGCTATTAACTCCATTGGTTGAATAAACAACTTATCTTATAATTTAGGATTTAGGTGATCCTACCGCACCATCTTAATGCCTCCTACTTTGGACTGGAAATCCAATGTAGCTGAGCCAACATTCTACCCTAGGCAACAAGTCCGAAGACAAGTCCTTAAGCGGAAGTCGGATCTGATTCAGATACCGACCCCCTTTCCTTAGCATGCATGACCGGAGTCAGTCCCAGGTTCCTCACTCCCCCCTTAAGTTCCAGTTAGTGAACTTAGATTCTTGTGAGCATTATTCTTCCTTTATTTACTAGAACTTGCACGAAGCTTAATCACACTCCCACTATAACCCTAGAACATCAAACTCACTCATTTAAACTCTAATTCCTTCAAGACAACTCCTAAGTCCTTTAAACACTCAAGAACACCCTAGTTCACTTTCTTTCACCAATTTAAGCCCTAAGAATTCCTAGTACCTTCTAGGTCATCAAACTTCATTTACACACTTTAAACTCCTTGTTTTCTCACTAAATTTTGACATGGCTTCCCTAGTATATTTCTACACCCAAACACTTGGTTTTTACCATTCAACAATCTTTAACACCCAAAATTCTTTCCACACATTCTTAGCACTCCATTTACACCAAAACTACACTACATCACAATATAGTGCATAAACTTAAAATGCTTGGAACTTAGGCCCTTAAATGACATAAAGCTTAACCACTGAATTTCCACATATATTAGCCTTTGACCTGCAAAACACACAACAAGGCTCCCATTGAAATATAAATGCTCTTGTAATTCACCTTTTAATTGCCTAACTATCTTATTTCCCATTTGCTCTTTAATCACAAGTTCTCAAATATAATCATTGTTTCTCCTAGGTTTTATAGCCCTTTCCTAATGTAAAATCTAAGCTATCATATATCTAAATCCCATTCCCTTAAACAATAAAACTCCTTAAGGTAAGCAATTTACCTTGTTCTTTTACAAGCTCCACAAACTTTCCTTCTTAGATTTTCCTTGAGCAATCTCGGTCACCAATCTATTCCTCCTTGCCAATGTTCTAATCAATATCCAATGACCCTAATGAGTGCTAGACAATACACTAACCTTAAGGAGCAAACCCTAGGTTAAAAAATGTGTTTTAAGGTATTAAAATGAGTATTTTACCTTGAAGTCTTAAGGTAGGCTTGGATATGAATCAAAGAGGACCTCCTCTAGCCCTTGGAGAATAGAAAACAAGCTAGAACAAGGCATAAAAATGAAGCCCCATGAGTAGAAATTTTCGGACATGTGAAGGAATGGTGGAAACTTGATTTTTCTTACATATTCTTTACCTTAAGAGAATGGAGAAGCTAATGCACCCTCCAAGCTTATTTTTCCCCCTTCAATGGCTTTTTCCCTTGGCACCAAAATGAAGCTTTTGAAGTTTTGGAAAGATAGAAAGAAGGAGCTTGAGCTAGCTAAGAAGAATATGTATTTTGTTTTGGTTTTGGAGCTAAGATGAGTAAGTTATGGTCAAAGGAAGATGGAGCTAGCATGGGGTTGTCTTCTACGTGAATGGAGAAGAAAGAGAGCAGGAGAAATCGATGAGCAAGAAGAAGAATGAAGAAAGGAGGAGAGAGGGAAGCTAAAAGAGATATTTTGTTTCATTAAAAAGCAAATAGTAACCTTGTATTTTCCCTCTTCTTTTCTAATGTGACTATCTCAAGTGGTGACTCATCCCCTTAGTAAAACGCCCCCCTTATAATTAGGCTAGTCATGGTCTTGTTTGACCAATTAATTAAACTTAATTGACTAAAGGCTAAACTAGGCACTATTTGGTTACTATTCACAATTAGTGCACATATTTGTGAAATTTTTGATTTCCCATTGATTTAGACATCCTAATGTGATACTAATTAGTACAGAAGTTAATTAAAAAGTAATCATGGGCATTTAGCCACATAAAACCCCTTTCTAAGACAATTTTTCAAAAATGTGCTTTAAGAGTCCTTAAAGCACATTTTGTGTTTTAACTTGTTTTTGAGCTTGATTTTCTTTGGTAATTGATTTAACATGACCATTAGGATATTCATAAGGTATAAGAATGATATTTGGGTGCTAACCCAAGTTACTCCAAGCTTAGAGCACATTTTTACCTAAATTGCTCTTTTGGTGTTTCCTTGTGTTTTCTTTGGTTAAAATTGTTTCTTAATATTTCTAAGGCATTATTTAGCCCTCTTATATCTTATTTATTATATAAAATCCATATCTAGGTTTGGGGTATTTCACTGTCATTTAAAATCTTTTTTCTACTAGTGGTTCTCTGTTTTCCTAGTTTTTTACTATGTCCTAACTTCCATCCGAGCTTCGATGTTCGGACGGGGTGTGAGAACGGATCTGGCTTACAAGCTTTGACTAGTGTCCGAACAGAAGTTTAGACACCCTCCGCTGGCTTTCTCTGATTTTGGTTCGACATGCGTCTGAACATTGACGTCAGACACATTTTCGGACACCTCAAGCTTCGACTAGTGTCCGAACGTTGATGTCTAGACACAAGTTCGGACTGCACCACGTATCTGATTTCCAAAAAGTGTCTGAACATGAGTCCGAGCTTTGATGTTCGGACACTCCTCTCTTTCTCCCACTAATTTTAGTTTGACTTGTGTCCGAACTTCAACGTTCGGACATATGTTCAGACATTCGACTAGTTTTGGTTTTTGAATCTCGACTTGTGTCTGAACTTCGAAGTTCAGACACATGTTCGGACATGGCATTGTTTTTTCCTAAACATGCTCGTTTGAGCTCCGTTTTGATTTCCGTTTATGGGGTTGGATTCCTCTTCTGATAACCAAGCTTTCTATATGCTTTGTGGTGCAATCGGTGCACATACGCTTGTTGTATTTAAGCTTCTATTTTGGGACCTAGTTATCTCTGTATCTGAACCGTGGATGGCTGGTTTAGCTATCTCGTAGCACGCTGCATAGGACGTCCTTCTATATTCACGGGTGTCTCCCCGTTTTGTTCACAGGTGTTCCACCTGTTCTGCTCACGAGTGATGTTTCCTCGTTCTGTTCACGGATTACATCCGTTCTGTCTGCATGTTGTGATTAACTAGTGTCCCCCTCTGTTTCTGATTCTGATTGTTTTGGAATTCTGTTAGTCCTATTATGTTGGACTTCTGCTTCTGGTTTTTTATATGGATAGTGTCTTTCCTTCTGTTTACCCTCTGGTTTTATAATATGTTCTGCAAATATTTTGAGCATGCTGGTTGATGAAGTTAGTCACCTACTGAGCATGGTTGTGTGCTCACCCCCTACTTTCACTTACATTGCAAATTGATTAGCGAGGATCGTTTTGCTTCTAGAGCTTAGCTAGCTAGCTTGTTTTGATTATTCAGACTATTTCGATTATGATTTTGTAGCCTTCGGGCCATGAGTTTGTGCTTCCGCTTTCTGAGATACTTTGGAGATTTGTGTTGACATTTAAATGATCTTGACATTTGATTATACTTTATATACCAGCATTTAGTTTCAGCCTTTATTGCGAATGTTAGTTTAGAGCCTTGGCGTTATTAGGTAGTAATATGCGGCGTGTAACGTTCCTAGCTCCTAGGCCAGTGGTGAGGTCGTTACAACATGTGAAATGATTTACCACTCACTTTACAATGTTGTTACTGACTCGACAGTTCCCTAAACCCTGAACAAGTACATATTGAACAGGTGCAAGGTATATAATTTAGGTATTTGTGGTGTATGGCTATGTTCATCATGGTATTTACATATTGGTATATATAGAATAAGTGATTGGTGTTTCATCAAGAGAGTTGTGGTATTTTATTGTATATATATCGGTGTACTATATTTTGTTTGCTAGAAAACAAAATCCATGTCTTTATGATCAAAGTTGCTACAATCACCTTATTTGGTTAATAATAATGTATTTATTAAATGTATTTAAGGTGTTTATCGTGGTTTATAGGGTGTGGTGCAGAGTAATATTTTTGGAATTGTTATGCACTTTATAATGTCGCACTAACTCGGGACTTTTTAAGGTTTGAAGTTCTAAATTCAACCCTTAAAATAAAATTTCGGTGTTTTAACTTTCCTAAGGTGGTTTAGGGGTTTACAGGGTGTGGTGTAGGGTAATCTTTTTCGAATTGTTTTACACGTTATAATGTCGCACTAACTCGGTAGTTTTTTAGGGTTTGGGACCCTAAACCCTGAACTGCAAAACCAAATATATAAACCTTCGGTGTTTTAATTTTCCTAGGGTGGTTTAGGTGGGTGTGGAGTAGGGTATTCTTTTTGGAGTTGTTCTGCACTTTTTAATTTTGTCACTGACTCGGCAAATTTTTAGGGTTTTTGGTTTGTGGTTTAGGGTCGATAAACCTTAAACCCTGAACTTCAAACCCTAAAATCAACCTTCGACATTTTAACTTGACTAGGGTGGTTTAGGGGGGATGTGGTGTAGGGGGGATGTGGTGTAGGGTAATCTTTTTGGAATTGTTCTGCAGTTTATAATGTTGCCACTGAATCGACAGATTTTTAGGGTTTGTGGTTTTGGGGTTTGGGTCGATAGACCCTAGACCGTGAACTTCAAACCCTAAATCAACCTTCGACATTTTAAATTACCTAGAGTGGTTTGGGGGGTGTGGTATATGGTAATCTTGTTGAAGTTGCACTACACTTATAATGTCACAACTGAATCGGCGATATTCACAGTTTTTTATTGGGGTTTAGGGTCAATAGACCCTTAATGTGAACTTAAAACCATAAAATAAACCTTCATATGTAGGATATGTGGTGTAGGTAAACTTTTTTTATTTGTTATTCACTTCATACGTAAATACCAATGTTTTTACAAATAGAATTGTTACCAATATATTGTCTGGTTTATACCTAGATACATAATGAACAGGTGCAAGGTGTATAATTTATGTATTTGTGGTGCATGGTGATGTTCATGATGGTATATACATTTTAGTACATATAGAATAAGCTATTGGTTTTTCATTAAGGTAGTTGTGGTATTATTGTATATATGTCGGTGTCCTATATCTTTTTTGCTAGAAAACAAAAGCCATGTTTTTACGATCAAAGTTGCTACCATCACGTTGTTTGGCTTATAAAAAGTTACTTATTGAACACATTAAGGTGTTTAATTATTGAATTTGTTTTGTATGGCTGTGTTCATGATTGAATTTTAACGTAGGTACATATAAAGAAGTGCCTGGTTTTTCATAAGTGAATCCGTGGTAATTTGTTATATTGTCGTTGGTGCATTATAACTCCCTTGATATAAAAAACAATGTCTCTACAAATTAAATTATTACCAACACCTTGGTTGGATTACACACATGTACTTATATAACAGGTGCAAGGTGTTTAATTAAGTAATTTGAGGTGAATGGCTATTAATAGGATCGGGGTGCTGACCGAGTAGGTCTGAGGTGTTAGTCTGAGACCAACTATGCTTGGAGACAAGTATTTGCCAAGAGAAGTAACACGGAAGCTTTTGTATGACACTTCACAAGACATGATTTTGCTTGTCTTGAAATTCAATGTGAATTACAACCTAGCTTCCTATTTGGGATTCGATAGAGGTATTCTGTCTCATCCAACACTCGCTCTACTCAAGAAGTAGATCAATACGGAATAAGGAGTAAAGGAAGTGTTTTGTGTGCTCTATAGGTAATAAATACCTAAGCTGAAGTGACTAAGTCACACTAAGATCTCTCAAAAATATTGTCTCTCAAACAATTTTTTCACTCTTTAAAAGCTAAAACTCTGATGCACACATCTCTCTTGTGTTCTTATATACAGGTAAGAGAAATGCTGAGTTATCGGATGCTAATCGCGGAGTGATGCTTAGATTACTTGCGCACAGTTTCGGAGTGGTCTTGCTTCTCCATGATCTCTATAGAGTAAGTGTTCCACGTTTCCTTAATTCTCAGAGTCGGCCGGTTCTGAATGTGTGCGTGCGCGTCAAGTATCGATCGGGAGTTATATATGGAAGTGGAAATCTCTATGCAGTGCTACTCGGACTGGAAGATCTTGAGGGCTAGTAGCTCTACAGTGCAACTTTCACTGAGGAGGCAATCATCTGCAAAACAAGGTCTCAACAGCTATGATGATGACATTTGGCCCGTATTGAACATGTTATAGGTATTACATCAAAGAACTAGTGGTATTTTGTTAAATGGATGTCTTTAATGTATGAATTGTTACAAACTCCTTGTTTTGATTATTAACAGGTGCTTATAGAATAGGTGCAAGGTGTTTTATTCATATTTATGGTATACCTCTATATCCTTGACGGTATTTAAATATTGGTATAATTTGAACAGGGGTTAGGAGTGACATCAGAAGATTAATGGTATTTTGTTATATTGATGTCGCTAAATTATAACTACCAAGCTACTGAATACCAACAAAAACAAAGTTCCTCTTCAGCAGCCCATGACCGCAAAAATCCACACAAAAAGCTTTCCTGAAGAATTTTAAGACAGTTTGTGACAAATATGAAAAAATGAAGCATGCTCCAAATTTTCAGAATTTACATCTAGATCTATAAACATCAGACCATTAGTGTTCAAAAAATTTGGAAAACCCATGATGATAACAACAAATTAAATTAATCAAACCATAATTAACTACAAGTTGAGCAAAACAAGTCACGACCAGAACTTAATGTCATACACACTCCATAACAAAATAAAACAGTATGTATGTTCACTATATCGAATGCTTCAATGCCTTAATACTCACTGGTATGTTGATGTAGTTCATAATTCCAAGGCACCCGAAGCGTGACCATGGGGCTCCTCTATTACACCAATAAATGACACCATTGATCAGAAGTGATACCAACCAAAAGCATTAGATGATACGCATTGATCAGAAGTAAGTACCAGCCACATAAAGAATGAAGTAACAATTGTACTCAATAGTTAGTACCATAACTAATGCCCAAAAAAAGTATGTAATACAACACAATTAAATCACACTATTTTCAACCAAAAACAATTTCAATCCATAGTAGCACATGGATGCTACCACTCATTGACAAAAACTGATACCAACCGTATACGTCTGTAGTACCGGCCATAATTATGCAATAATACCAGACCTTCATTGTTATTAATACTAATCGTACCAGATTAATCGTGCCATGTATGTGTAGTACAAAAAACACCACCCACAAACAGTAATCTACACCAACCATATGGAAAAAGATGTTCAAACAATATGCCAAACGACTATAATACTGTAATACAAAAATTATTAATCACATCATTTTCAACCAAAAAAAATTTCAATCCATAGTAGCACAGGGATGCTACCAGCCATAAACAGTAATTGATACCAACTATAAACGTTTGTAGTACCAGCCATATTTATGTAGTTATACTAGACATATATTGTTATTAATACCTAGCGTATAAGATTATAGTACCATCTATACGTAGTGAGAAATACCACCCATGCCATTTTCCACCTACGAAATCATTTTAATTCATCAAAACAAATTATTTTGGTTAACTAAGTTTAACATAATGCAACATCATGTAATCAAATGATGCTCAAGAAAATAACATAATAAAGTGTAACAACACATGGTAAGTAATACTAGCCAAAAGCATCATATAATACTAGCACTGATCAGAAGGTAATACCACCCAAATATAGTATGAAATAACAATTGTATTCACAATTTTCAACCAAACCATTGTTCACAAAGTACCATAACCACTATTAAACCTAATTACTCAAATTATGAGAAGGTGTATAGCTGGTTATAGCAAAGCAATAGAATGTATGTTCATTGTCGACAATTTATGTTGCACATTTAACCCTAATCACTCAAATTCAAACTCAATAGTATACAAATCAAAAACCATAATTTTCATAATTGACAAAGAGAAAAAATTGAGTACATACTTGGTATCAAGCGAACGAAATTCACCTCGGTATTAGGCCCCGGTTTAGTGAAGGAATGATTCCAGCACCGTCTTCGACGTCGGTTCAGGGAAGTAGTGATTCCAACCGGTTATTTCTGTAAAATCGTGTAAACAATAGAAGAATGTATGGAGGTTCTCACAACAACAATATGTGTCAATGGAGGAAAGTTTGATAAGATAAACCGAGGCAACCAATAACTTTCCTCTAAAATTAAAGCAGAGGAGGCGAGATCAACAGTTGCCTCTGTTGGTGAGATCTATGGAGGCGACTAACTAAGGTTGCCTCCCTTCTACATTCTCCAGATCGTCAACAGAGGAAACCTAACTAGGTCGCCTCATTTGCTATGTCTATTTTTAAAGGCAACCTTTTGGTCACCTCGGTAGATGAATTTACGGAGGCGAGAAGCGTCTATCGCCTCCCTTGTGCTTTCTCTAGAATCATCAACAGAGGCAACCTAATCAGACCGCCTCGGTTGTTATATACATATTTGGAGGCAACCACTTGATGAACTTACGCAGGCAAGGAACGACGGTCGCTTCGGTTGTGCATTCTCTAGAATCATGTATAGAGGCACATACGTAGGTCGCCTCCTTTACATGTTTTAGTCACCTCAGTTGATCATTTTACAGAGGCAAGCTCGTTAGTCGCCTCAGTTGTCCTCTCATGAATTATCTATGGAGGCAAGATATACGGTCGCCCCGGTTGTATTATATTTACAGTCGACACAGTTAGATCTGTTCTCTTTACTCATTGAAGAGGAGGAAAACAAGATCTACCTAGGAAGTCGAGGAAAGGCAACGAGCAATCGCAAGCAAAGGAAAGCAAGAAACAAAAGGACGCTACCGATCGTAAGCGACCCGTCACTTAAGATAGAAGTAGCACTAAGAAGAACGACTGGTCGTATGTGACCGGTCGATTATTGGAAAGAGCACGTTATAAATAGCAACCGGTCATCTACGACCAGTCAAGAGATTAAAGAAAGCACAATGCAAGTAGCGACCGGTCGTCTGTGACCGATCGATAGTTAAAGAAAGAGCGATATAGGTAGCGACCGGTCACTAAAAGAGTCGAAGTCAGCATATAAGCGACTGGTCGCCAAAAGCGCAAAGTAAAGAACGAATAACGACCGGTCATCTGCGACCGGCCAAATTATCAAGGAAAAAGCATAGGTGCAGTTTAGGTACTTAGAAGCAGTCCGGTAGTTGGAAATAGAGGTTGTAAATAGTATGCTTACATAGATCGTTGGAATGACAGCCTGGCAAAGAGAAATGACAGGCTAGAAGATCCAGGAATCTTAGGAAAATAACTATAAATAGGGGGTCACCCCCATAGAATAAAGTTACGCTTTCCGGATTCACAAAATCTACTCTCGAGTACTAGCGTTCTCTCAATTCTCTTCTTTCGGCTATGACTCTCTACGATAAGGTAATCCGACTCCGCGATCAGCCTTGACTTCAAGAATCAGTAATGTCAATCAGGAGCATGAGGGAAAGGATACAACCTTTTCACTCACGTAATTCTGAAATTTTTTTCTCTTAAAACACACATCCTTCTTCATCTATCTCGGACATCCAACTCCATTCATCTATTACTAGCTCTAACCTCCATCTCCAACTCTATCTACTCTTGTTAAATTTGGGGCAAATACTGAAATTAGGGTTCCAATTCATATTGAATACGGGTGATGAATTTCTACCAAGTATATTACGATATATTAGCAACTTTGTGTATAACTACAACAGAGGTCTTAATTACTCTTAACACATCGTAGTCTTGTTTTTGTACACATCTGAAATCCGTCGGTGGTTCTTGCTGGGTATGGGATGCATACTGTGTGTGTCTGTTGCTTATTCTTATCATTATTCCTAATTGGTTCTGTTGCTGGAGTTGATCTCATTTCCTCCAGTTTAAAAACTGTAGAGATGGAGATAGATTTTGATATTATAAGTTCATTCCTCTCTAGAGCTGATAGCATATATATATGCAGATAGATTTTGATATTATAACTTTCCTAAGGTGGTTTCTGTAATCTTTGTTGGGAATGTTTCCCAAATCCTATTCGGAATGCTATTAGGAATCGTCGTGGCTATAAACCCAGACAATTTGTGCAACCCAATTGTGTAAATTTCAAAACATAAATCAGACACATGTGCGTAATTTACACAAAGGAAGCAATAAATCAGATAGACAACACATAAAAACCAAACATATAAGTTGATCAGTCAAGTAAAGATAAAATAAAGGATTGATTTGGTGAGCATTGATACCGCTTTCAAGCTGAGTGCTACCAACAGAGCTAAGAAGATATAAATAGTGCATATCACAATAGTTGCTATAAACATGCTACTGAAACATGGTTTCTGACCATCTCCTTTGCTCTTTATTGATCCCTGTGATTACTTGTCGGAAACCATGTTTCAGCAGCATGTTTATAGCAACTATTGTGATATGCATTCTTTATTTCTTCTTAGCTCTGTTGGTGGCACTCAGCTTGAAAGCGGTATCAATACTCACTCGATCAATCCTTTATTTTATCATTACTTGACTGATCAACTTATTTGTTTGGTTCTGCTTTAGATACATTGTTTTGCTGATTAAGAGGCAGATCTTAATGGAAGACAAGCCTTTGAAATGGTTTTCTTTGATTGTTAGAAGGTTAGGTTTAGAAGGAGATGTTTTTCGTTGTGATTTCATTGGCCTGCTATGTATTGTCCGTAGGACATTAAATTGGTCAAAGAACGATCACAATATCTACTGTGGGTTTTCCTAACACGATAAAGTGGTTAGCTTCTCACAATATCTACTGTGGGTTTTCCTAACATGATAAATTGCTATGTATTGTTCGTATGACCATCTCCTTCTCCCCTTTGTATTCTCTTCTTGTAGTTGTGTGGGTGGTGATGTAGAATTCCTTGTTAGTTCTTTGGTTAGGGATGAATTTTCTTGTAAAACTCTTATGATCATATATGGAATTTACAAGTTTCTTAACCCGAGTTCTAATCTTCATACAAGAAGAATGAGTTAGCATTTATTCTCTTATCTCTAAGTCTTATTTAACGTTTACAAAAACAAGAGTATGAGAGATTAGGATTTTGGTAATCTTTAATATTGTTGTTCTGAAAAGTGGGCAACAAATACTAAGGTTAAGGATTAATCTCTTATTTCCCCATCATTCTGTTTGTATTTGCGGCATGGATTATGCACGATGCGATTAAGAATGTTGAGTTCTTGTTATCAGACCAGAAACTGGAAGTGGTATTTATGAAATGAACGATGCCGGACGTAGTACCGGATGGAAGATGTCCGGCACATGCAAAGACCTTGAATGTGCCGGGTATTGGAGGTCCGGCAGGAAACCCGACATATTCATTTTGCGAGACACAAATCCTTTTCGAGATTTGCCACCCTTGATCCTTGATCATATGAAGTTCTTACATTGATAATTGACCCTAGTCAAGGAAGATTAGTTTATTTAGTTAGTAGTTTTAGTTTAATTATTATTTTCCATTCCTCCTGTTTAGAATAGGCTTTTACTAGGATTAGGACTGATTTTCTATTAAGTCCCTTAGGTTCGATTCTCTCGGTCGTAATCTACTCACACTGTACTCCGACCGGGATTTTTACTACCCGTATAGAGTTGTAGGTTTAATTTAGTTATTCTTTTATTTTTTATTTATTCTTTTTGTACATCCTTTACCCCTACAAATAATTTGTTAGCAAAATGGCGCCGTTGCCGGGGACTTGGAATTAGTCCAAGTCCTAAATTCGGTAAAATGCCCTATTCTTTATTCTTTACTATTTTATTCTTTGATTTTTAACTATCCATATTCTTTTATTCGGTTGAATATGCCGGGTGCCATGCCGGATATACGGTGCCCGGCACATTCAACATTTCTTATTGTCTAATTCTTTTATTCGTTGTTTTTGTTCACTAGGTTGAGAATGTCATGCACTTGTCGGGTGTCCTACGTCCGACACCGTGAAGGAAGTCCTATGCCGGACCAGATTCATCCGGCGCACAATCCGGCATTCAATCTCAACTTTTATTTTGCATTTTCTCTTCAAATTATTAGAGTAGTTGTAAATATTCCTTCCTAATGCACTTTTATGTTGTCTTTCCCTTCTCTTTTCCGTTTTATTTACCTTTCTTTTTCAAAATTTGAATTCGCCGGGCGCAACGCCGGGTAAAATCAACCCGGCAGTTTTGGAGGAAGTCCAATGCCAGGCGCCGCACACCCGGCACCGCGTCCGGCATGCCCAATTTTGTTTCTTCTTTTTCATTTTGTAAATTTAATTATGTAAATATCTTATTATTTATTGCTATGAAATATTATAACATTGTGTTTTGCTCCTCCTAAATCTATAAAAGGTGAATGCTTCTTCGTCAACAAGTCTCCCTGAAGATCTAGCAAACTTTGACCCAGAGATCGAGAGGACCCTTCTCCGCTCCATCAGACAATGAAGAAACCTACAAAGAGCATTTCCTACACAAATGGCAACATCAAGAGTCCGCAAAGAGCATGTCCTACACAAATGAAGAAACCTACAAAGAGCATTTCCTCTCCTTGCACAGAATGAATATGATGAGTGGCAAAAACTTAAGCCATATCATCAAATCCGATGTATCAAGGAGTTGGGTATGTTTGACGGGTCGAACCTGGACGATGCCTTGCTCCACATCACCAAATTCCTACAACACACAAACAGCCTAACTCCACAAATAATGTCCTCCAATACGCCAGACTTTCCCTCTTCCCCCATAGTCTCACGGGAAATGCTAGCAAGTGGTACCATAGTCTGACCCCTAATACTATTTCCACATGGGAGGACATGACAACCAAGTTGACAGCCCATCTCGGAGAACATCTGTGAGACTTGAGACAGATTCAAGGGGTTGCTGCGCACGTGTCCACACCACGACCTCACCAAGGAACAACTATCTCAGTTGTTCTACAAAGGATTGGTCAACCAATGCAAGACGATGATCCTATCCTCCCTTGGTGCAGACATACTGAAGAAGCCTAGTGATCAATTCCTCAATGGAATTGAATCTCTTTGCGAAGAGATTAGAGATTGGACCATAGGTGGAACCAGGGGCGGTACCGCTGGTTTATATCAAGTGGGCGAGGGAGACGCTAAATTTGAAAAATTAATGTAAAGTCATGAGCAGTTGTTGGAGAGCAATGCTCAAACGTCCTCGAAGGTTAGCGCTCTACAGAAGGTGGTGGAGCAAATGGCAATGAATAAACTTCCTCAGCAGGCGAATGTGGTTAGTGCACGACCACACGCTCAGGGCCCTCACATGACAGACTTTCAGAATGCTGAGGAAGTTAACTATGTGAGCAACCAAGGGTATAGGCAGCCATGGCAGCAGGGGAATCAACCCCCTCACAACTTCCAAAATCAAGCCGGCTACCGGGGAGGTCAGAGGCAATACATGCAGACTCCTTATGGAGGAGTTCCTTCTAACCAACCATCCCACCCAGCATCTTCATCAGAGGCTGAAATGGCTGAATTGCGAGACATGATGTCGGCTCTGATGAACAAGACTTAGGACGCTCACAATGAGATCTCGACCATTCGCAAAGAGCATAAAGCGTTGCAGTTGCAGCAACTTCTGGCACAACCACGACAACAAGGTCAACTCCCATCTCAAACGCAAACTAATCCAAGGGAGCATGCAAATTCGGTCACCATCTTGTCAAAGATCTCCGATAATGCCAAGTAGCCTAAAAGGCTAAGTCTAGGGCGGTTCCTCCTCACGCATTCATCGTCTTTACACAGGGGAGCCCTTCTTTTCCTTTAAATTTTTACCTTTATTGTTTTTTTAATTATTCTTTTGTTAATTGGTTTAAGGTGAGTTTCTTCTACGTTTGGTTTGCCAAAAAAATATCAATGTTTCTTTTCATTTTGAACACTGGGGACAGTGTTCCTACCAAGTGTAGGGTAGGGATCCCCCTTAAAAAAATTTAAAATAATTTTTGTTTATAATAATATGCATAAATTGTGAGTTTTATCAATGTTTTACTAAACTTTTTGCATGTTTTTGATTTAGATGAGATTAGGAATGAATAAATGTTTGGTCTCTCAAGAGGTAAGCTTTCTAATGACTTGTAGATTCCTGTTTTCAACTTCTTGATTCTTTTTATTTAACATGAGTATATGATCTTACTCCTAATTCTTTCCTTTATTTACTTCTGGGTATTATTTTATTTCCTTTTTCAAGATGTGAAAAGTTTTTTGGGTGAAAATCTAAAATAAGGTTTTATGTGAAAAAAAAAGAAAGAAGGAGAAAGAAGAAAAAAGAAAAAAAAGAAAAAAATCTTCTTCCAAATCAAAGGCATTATATTCCTTGAGGTTGCAATAAAATGCCTCAAAATAAAAGAAAGAAATGAGAGTTTTTCCTTTTATTTTTCTCCAAAATTCCCTGTTCTTCAATGCAAAAAAAATCATGGTTGATTCAGAAACCCTTGAGAAATAGGGCTGAACCATTAAAACCATTGATAAGGGTCTTGGCCACATTCAGAAACTCTTGAAAAATGGAGCTGAATGATGGAAACCAGAAAAAGGAGAGATTGCAAAATCCCTTATGCAAAATAGCCCAAGAGTTTTTGATCGGTTTTGAAATTCTTTATTTTATACTCATTAGTATGTTTTTAATAAATAAGGAAGATTAAGTGATACTTATGAAATAGAGTCAGACAGTTGAGAATATTTATCTAATTGTCATTCTAGAGTTTATCTGTTTTGTGCATAAGTAATTAATCCTTTCTAATCTAGTTTTGCTCGAGGACTAGCAAAAGGTAAGTGTTGGGCCTTGAGAAGCCGCATACTTATCATATTTTATGCATTAGATTTAGGAGTATATTGATTTAAATAAGGTTAAATTTATGTTATATTATGTGTTAAAGCATATTATTTGTACAGAGTTATGTTTTGTGAGCTTTCTATGCAAGGAACAAATTCCTAGGAAAAAATACAGGTGATGCCGGACTTGAAGTCGGGTGTCTCCTGCACGGCATAGGTCAGGAGCAGAAAAGGATCCCTGTCGGGTCTGTTGCCGGGTACATCCTATCCGGCACATATGTGAAAAGTCACCACGGTGACCAATCGATGACAGTTATTTACGGTTGACAGTTTGACCATTGCCGGGCATGGTGTCGGACGTATCCTGTCCGGCACAAGCAGCGTTTTGCCTGGCAGTTTTGACTGTTAACGGTTAAGCATATTTAACATGTGGTGCCGGATGACTTTCACCCGGCATACCACCCAGCATATGGAGTATTTATTGCCTTTAAATAGGCTGAAGGGCTTCATCAAATGACACATTTCAACACCCCTATACACTCCATTCAGGTCTCTATTTCCGCCCCACTCCATTGTTGGTATCCAAGGAAATTCTGCAGATCCATCCACGCGAAGAGAAGAAGAAGATCTTGTCGGGTTAAGGCTATGACCATCTCCTTCTCCACATTGTACTCTCTTCTTGTAGTTGTGTGGGTGGTGATGTAGAATTCCTTGTTAGTTCTTTGGTTAGGGATGAATTTCCTTGTAAAACTCTTATGATCATATATGGAATTTACAAGTTTCTTAACCCGAGTTCTAATCTTCATACAAGAAGAATGAGTTAGCTACTTATTCTATTATCTCTAAGTCTTACTTAAGGTTTACAAAAACAAGAGTAGGATAAATTGGATTTTGGTAATCTTTAATATTGTTGTTCTGAAAAGTGGGCAACAAATACTAAGGTATAGAATTAATCTCTTTTTTCCCCATCATTCTGTTTGTATTTGCGGCATGGAGAGCGCGATGCGAGACGACTTTTGAGTTCTTGTTATCAGACGACAACTGGAACGTGGTATTTACGAAATGACGATGTCGGAGTGTAGTCCGGGATGGAAGATGTCCGGCACATGCAAAGACCTTGAATTGCCGGGTATTGGAGTCCGGCAGGAAACCCGGCATATTAATTTGCGAGACACAATCCTTTTCGAGATTTTCCACCCTTGATCCTTGATCAGATGAAGTTCTAACATGATAATTGACCCTATGAAGGAAGATTAGTTTATTTAGTTTAAGTTTTTGGTTTTAATTATTATTTTCATTCCCCCTGTTTAGAATTAGCTTTTACTAGGATTATGACTGATTTTCTATTAATCCCTTGGTTCGATACTCTCGGTCGTAATCTACTCACACTGTACTCCAACTGGAGATTTTTGCTACCTATAGTTGTAGGTTATTTTAGCTATTCTTTATTCTTTTATTTATTATTTTTGTACATCTTTTAACCCACAATTATTGTTAGCACGTCCCTCACTGTCTAGCTCGTAGCATACTCAAACCATCATCAACCATCTACTAACTTCTGCCTGACCTCCTGTAGATATACAGCCCGTCCTAGCTGCATATACCTCCTCAGTTGTCGTGGTCGTCTCTATCAAGGCAGAAGTGATATGCTCTTCTCTCTCAAGCGTCTCGCCACCCCTTTCCCTTTTTCCTTCTGTGTACTATCAGTTGATCTCATAATCAGCCAGTAGCTCGACCCATCGTCGCTGTAACAGGTTCAGCTCCTTCTGGGTCCAGATGTATTTCAGACTCTTATGGTCTGTCATAATCTGGATTGTGGCTCCATATAGGTAGTGTCACCAGAATCTTCAAGCGAAGACTATGGCGAGGAGCTTCAAGGTCGTGTGTGGGATAATTTTTCTTCGTTCTTCTCTCTCAGCTGTGAGAACGTATGGTACAACTCTGCCATTCTGCATCATTACCCCGCCAATCCCTCTGCCTGAAGCATCACAACAAACTTCGCATCCCTCGTTCCCTTCAGGGATTACCAGCACTGAAGTTGTGGTCAAGGCGTCTTTCAGTGCCTGAAAGGAGACCACACAAGCCTCTGTCCATACAAACTCGGGCTATCCTTCTTCATCAGAGAGGTTAAAGGCTGGCCACCTGGAGAAGTCCTTCACGAAGCGTCGGTAGTAGCCGCCAACCCAAGGAAGCTCCGAATCTCTATCACTGTACGGGGTCTATGCCAGCTCTTCACCGCCTGGACCTTAGTTGGGTCTACTGAAACTCCCTCAGCTGAGATCACATGACTAAGAAAGGTCACCTTGTCCACCCAGAATTCACTTGCTGAACTTGGCATAAAGTTGCTTCTCTCTCAGAGTCTCCAAATTGTCCTCAAATGCTGTTCATGCTCGTCTCTGCTCCTGGAGAAGATCAAGATGTCATCTATGAATACGACCACCGACTTGTCTAGTTGGGCTTGGAAGGCTCTCTACATCAGGTCCATGAATATCACTGGTGCATTGGTCAGTCCACAAGGCATCACTTTTAAACTCGTAATGGCCATATCCGGTCCGGAATGTTGTCTTCTCTATATCTGATTCAGCTACTACAATCTGATGATATCTAGAACGTAGATCGATCTTAGAGAACACTTCTGCTCCCTTTAGATGGTCAAATAGGTCATCGATCTTGGGCAGTGGGTACTTGTTCTTGATCATGACATTGTTCAGCTCCCTGTAGTTGATACAAAGTCTCATGCTTCCGTCCTTCTTCTCGACGAACAAGACTGGAGCGCCTAAGGTGAGACACTGGGTCTGATGAAACCCTTATCTAGTAGCTCCTACAGTTGTTTCTTCAATTCGACCACCTCTGCAGGGCCAATCCGGTAGGGAGCCTTAGCAATCGGTCCTGTACCAGGTATGAGGTCGATGTTGAACTCAACCTCTCTAAGCGGTGGCAGTTCAGGTAGCTCCTCTAGAAAAATGTCGGGATACTCCAACACAATGGGAACGTCGCTCCTGAACTTCGGATCCATCCTCAGATCCTGGGCATAACAGTAGTAGGCGGTAGCACCCTTTGACACCTCCTTCATCAGTGATAACACCGATAAAACCTTCACAGTCGGCTGCTTGGGCTACATTCGGTATGATACTGTGATTCCTATAGCTGACTTCAAGAGAAGACGATGCTCTGCGCAGTGTAGTCTACCTCTGTACCGCTGTAGCGTGTCCATGCCCATAATTATGTTGAATCCCATACTAGGGAAGACAATGGCATCAAGAAGGAAGTCTGCTCCCTTGATGTGTATGCTCAGATCCTTGCATTGCTTACTTCACTTGATCAACTCTCTAGATGGCAACAAGACTGAGCAATTATGGATATCCTCTGTAGGTGTATCTATCTTAGCATGAAATGCTTGGAATATGAATGAATGGGAGGCTCCAAAATCACATTGAACGGTGGCCACCACTCCATTAATTAAGAATGTGCCTGAAATTATAGAGTAGATTTTAAGAATTTTCCAAGAAACTTTTCTAAGGTAGCTAATCAGGGTTAATTATTATACCTGTGATGACCATTCCATTGCTCTTTGCTTGAGCCTGGTTCAACACATTCAACCTGATCCCTGAGTTTCCAACCCCTAGAACGAAGCAATTAAAATCATAAGATTTCCATTCTTATTGAAAGCTTCATGAGCAACTTAAAGATTACAATGCTGAAATTGTAAAATACATGGCTAGGTCTATGATGGGATCGGGGTGCTGACCGAGTAGGTCTGAGGTGTTAGTCTCAGACCAACTCTGCTTGAAGAATAAACGAGTGCAGAAAAATAATAACGCGGAAGCTTTTGTTTAAACTTAACAAGATAGGATTCTGCTTGTATTGAAATTCAATGTGAATTACAACCTAGCTTCCTATCTTGGATTCGACAGAGGTACTCTGTCTCATCCAACACTCGCTCTACTCTCGGCTTTGATCAATGCGTCACAAGGAGTAAAGGGGAGTGTTCTATGTGTGCTCTCTAGGTAATAAATACCTAAGCTAATTGACAATATCTCACTAAGATCTCTCAAAATACTTTCACTCTCAAACAGTATCTTTCTCTCTCTCAGAATAATTCAGAATGCCCACATGAATTAGTTACAACTCTATGTATATATACTTGCTAAACGGTTTCCTAAATCTTCGGAGATGTCTTCATGTCGTGGCTGCTTAACTCTGGATGCGCAAGTATCGGAGTTGTTTGTTGCTTCACGTTCTCACGTTATGCATGCTTCCACGCATCCTAGATTTCTGCCGCCATTTGATGGTGTCACGCCTTGGTTGATCATAGACAGATAGACAAGTCTTGTTGTAGAGGTACTCGAGTTGGTGCGTTACGACGCCAAGTCTTTCTCAAAGCTACTTTGACTGAGGAGGCAATCATCTACAAAACTAAGTCTTCAACAAAATTCCCCCTTTTTGCTGATGATGGCAAACTCAGTGTATCCGGCATGGACTTTGAAGTTGTTAACGAATGTACCTACAAAGAAAACCGATAGCAAGGCAGAGCAACTAGCTCGGGAGAACAACTCACTGTTTGTTCCCCCTTAAACAAATATTCCCCCTTAAGCTAATGCAGTTGATAAGAACAGATAAAACTATAATACGAAGCTACTTCAAATACTACTTAACAGAACTAAAACCAATCCGAAACAAGATGAGGCCTTCAGAGGCACTCAGCATCCACACATAGTTACCCGCATAAACCAGCCGGGGATACACCGCTTCCCCCGTTTGCCAACATCAGAGGAAACGCATTAAAAGTATCCAAAAACACATAATCCAAAAAGTCATAAAACCAATCAACCAGTACAAATCCAAGAGTATTTTAAAAAGTCAGTCAATCCTAAGAGTTAGAGGGGGTGGGGTAAAGAGTTAGTCATCTCCTCGATCCATTTCTGTGTCCTCATCCCGTGCTCCATCTTCCCCCGAAGCCTCAGCATCATCCATTGCTTTCGCCGCTGCCAGGGTGTCAGCAAAAGTCTCCCTAAACTCCTTCACCAGCTTCTGGACTCCCCTGCAAAGATATTCATCGTCTGTTTGTGGTTTTTGTTGAGGACGTCGATGAGCATGTCGATCTTTATGGATAGAGTGGGGGGTTGTTCTCGATCGCAGCTACCCGTTCAGACAGAGATGCTGTGTTAGGAGGGGATGTTGTTTTTGGAAGGGCTTGCTTTTTGGATGGAGGATTCGGCTTGGAGCCAGACTTGATCTGGAAGGATGGTGTTTTGTTGTACAGTATCTGACCGAGTATGTCGGTTTCTGTGATGCGACTGGCTTTGGAGGGATCAAGGACGACATCACAATGGGTGAGGATTTTTGGTTACCAGAAGATATACCCCATAGAGTGTCGGGGTGAGGAGATGGTTGAGGCTATGTGGTTGAGGATGAGTTTTGGGAGGTTTATTTTTTGGTGATGAATCAGGCAGTACATTATCACAAGATCAAGTGGGTGGACAAACTGGTTTCCTTCCTTTCTAGGGACTAAGTTTTTGATCACCAAGGTATGAAGTATTTGGTGTGTATTT
Source organism: Limonium bicolor (assembly GCA_023374045.1). Classification (NCBI taxonomy): domain Eukaryota; kingdom Viridiplantae; phylum Streptophyta; class Magnoliopsida; order Caryophyllales; family Plumbaginaceae; genus Limonium; species Limonium bicolor. Next base: position 187,715,247 of record CM041782.1, read on the forward strand.
GACAGAGCGGGTCGGTCTAAAGAGTGACCAACTCTGCTATTCGGTAAAAAGAAGTCATAAAATTCTTTAGCAGTTATGAACCCTAGATCAGGAAATCCAGCCCTATCATAGAATTCTAGTCCGGTAGTTGGAATTGCTAGATGAGTTGTAATGGAGTTTGAATCAAAGATGATAGCTTTGTCATGTACCTCTGTCATTATTTTACCTTTGCGGATGACACAATTTTGGTAGAACTGGTAGGCTTCAATTTCATGGTAGGTCTAAATTCCGTGGAACAGGTGAATCCAGTTTTGAAAGCGGAGCATCTCTTCGAACATGTCGAACTCCATTGAGTGAATCCACTCCAGGTCGAGTAGCTTTCCTTTCACCAAGTTATGGGACTCGGCTGAATCATCAGGTGGTAGGGAGTAAACGGCAGAGTGAGTATCGATCAGGCCTAGCCTAGGAGTAGGTGTTGGTGGGACAGACTCAGAGCAAGGACGGAGTCGCTTTCTAGTAGAAGTTGTTGCTGTGTCGGAGTCCGCCTGAGTTGATGAGTTGGTGGTGCTGCGCGGTTTGTCTTCAGCTTGTGATGCCGTGACTACTAGGGATGGTGTAGGGACAGGAGCTTCAGGAGTGGGTTTCGAAGATGACGGGGGGCATTTAGCCCTAGATCGAAGGGTTTGTGTAGCTGGAGGCCTGGGGACATTGGAGACGTTGGGTAAGGGGGTAGTGATGGGTTGGGTGTCGATTGACATGGCGCGGGCTACGACGGTGGAGTCGGAAGTGGAGGTGGGTGTTTGTTTGGCTTGAAGAATGGTGAGTTTGTTGATGAGAGCTTGGAGGGGCTGTGGATCATTGGGTAATTCAGCGTCGGAAAACGTGGAGGTTTGCTTAGGGTTAGGGTATGAAGCCATGACAATCTTAGTTGATGGTAGTAGGCAAAGGTTAGAGAAGGCGAAGAGAGGCAAGGAAACTAGGATAGGTAGGATTAGACGTAGAGAGTCAAAGATATTGACGTCGGAATATAGGCAGACGTGGTGTGTCAGGGTAGGTGTGGGCTGATTGGTTGAGATGGGTTGCTGCGGATTACTGGGCGAAGATTTTGTGGGTAGTTTTTCAGAAGACAAAACTCTTGTTTTTACGCCGGTGTTTTGTTTATTTGACAGACGGACTAGGTCATCAGACGTAATCATGCATTTCACCCAGACATTGAAAAAACAGGAGAAGGAGATACAACCTTAGCTAAGTCATATGAGTCATACCTAGTTGTGAGCGCAGAGTTTCAAAGGGGTCTCTTTGCAATGGTTTGGTGAATATGTCTGCAAGTTGATCGGAAATAGGCACATATTCTAGTTGTATTAGCCCTTTTTCAACGCAATCCCTTAAGAAGTGGTGACGAATCTCAATGTGCTTTGTCCTAGAATGATGAATAGGATTTTTAGATAAATCAATAACACTATTGTTGTCATAAAATATTATAGTACAAGTAGAAGAAATGAGATAATCCTATAGTTGTTGTTGTATCCAGAGTATCTGTGCACAGCAAGCAGCTGCAGAGACGTATTCGGCTTCAGCAGATGACAAGGCTACCGTGTTTTGTTTCTTTGAACTCCAGGCTACAAGACAAAGTCCCAAAAATTGTGCGGTACCAAACGTGCTTTTCTTGTCTAATAAGGAGCTTGCAAAATCAGAATCGCTGTAACCCATTAGAGTAAAATCAGGAGTACCCGGGTACCAGAGGTACATGTCCTGGGTGTGTTTCAAATAGCAAAAGATTCACTTTACGCTTTGTAGGTGTGATTCTTTTGGGTTTTGATGGGATCGGGTGCTGACCGAGTAGGTCTGAGGTGTTAGTCTCAGACCAACCCTACTTGGAGAACAAGTATTTGTAGAAGATAATTACGCGGAAGCTTATGTTTTAAATTGACAAGATAGGATTCTGCTTGTATTCAAATTCAATGCGAATTACAACCTAGCTTCCTATCTTGGGATTCGGCAGAGGTACTGTCTCATCCAACACTCGCTCTACTCTCGGCTTAGATCAATGCGTAACAAGGAGTAAAGGGGAGTGTTCTATGTGTGCTCTCTAGGTAATAAATACCTAAGCTAATTGACAATATCTCACTAAGATCTCTCGAAAATGTTATCTCTCTCAATATGACTCTCTCTCTCTCTCTAAATGTGGAAGTGAAAGCTCCAAGTATTACAAATGACTTCTACCGGCTTAAATAGTGATAATACCCGAAGTAACTACTCCTATTTAGTAGCCATAACATTCAGGATGGTGCTCCACGTCCTCTTGGTCAAGCATACTCCGAAATTGTCGCAACTACTCTACAAAGGGACTCGTTATGGCGCTCTATACCCTTGACCGCCTTGATTTTCGGTCCTGATCATATGTGAACGTGTGTGATAGTTTTTTCCATGTTTTTCTCCACGTTCTAACACTAGAAGGTCGCCTTTAAGCTTCTAGAACTTTCCATGAGAATCTTGTGTCATAGAACGACTCCTTCCACAGTCAGACTCGTTCATCGCCCAACTTGCTCTGATGCTATTATCAGTGATATTTCTTCTGTCACCAGACTTACTCTATTGCCATAATCAGCAAAACCTTGGGTTCCAACAAAATCCTCCTTTTGCTGATGATGGCAAAGGGAACTGAATCTTTCAAGACGAACTAAAGTTCCCCTTAAGTTGTGCGTCAATGATAAGATGAGATGAATGTGAACCGCTTGTTATATCGAGTCTGGTTAACAACCATACTCCGTCTATCGTGACTCTTTGTCTGTGGGCAGGCTCTGGATGACTTATTCTCTTCAGCAGGTCTCTCTCTTGTTCTCTTTTCTTTGCATTAATTCTCAGGCCTACTCTTGCTGCAGCTAGGCTTTGGCAATCTTCAGCAAAACTCTAATATCTTCATACATTTCCCGCTTTTTGCTGATGATGCCAAAAATCACTCGAGTGAATCCCGTAGAAAGAGTTAATCTGCAAAAGAGATATACAAGCAAACAAGCATGGAAGAATCAGCCTCATTGACTAATTCCCCCTTAGTCCAATATTCCCCCTAAGTTTGAGCACGTCATTTAAGACAAGACCAATGAGAAAAGAGGGTAATAGAATTAAACTAAGCTTAAACAGAAACAGTCTGCTTGACCATCAAGCAGGGCAAAATCCATAAGTGCAATTCAAGTCTTCCGACCACCAAAAACATTAACGCGTCTTACTGAAAATGGGATTCACCGCTTTCCCCCTTTTTGACATCATCAGGCAAAACAGGGTGAGTATGCCTAACATTCAAAAGCAATCACATGGCTAAATAGCCAACCGACAAAGTCTGCCAAAGTTTGATAAAAAACACCGCCAAGATAAACTAAGTTTGAGATAGCTTAAAAGTATGGTTAGGGGTGTAGGCTAGGAAATGAGGTGAGGACTTGGTCTACATCTTGGTATTGACCCATTCATTCTGAATCTCAAGAGAGTGCTAGATGTGGCTAACCATGGTAGTGAAATGTATTAGCCAAAGTATTCATACCCATATGTCCAAGCTAGCGTTGCTGTAAAGCGCAAACCAGAGTCACGCAAGTTCCACTCTTGGAAGTGGTGGCTGGAGCAAGAGTAGGTCTTCTTCAATGAATATAAGTTGAAGAGACGATCGTAATTTGCTTTATTTTTGCCTTCTCATGGGATTTATGTCTTTCTTTCTTTTTCTTTTCTTTCCCTTTTTTTTGGAAATTCACTTCAACTACATGGATATTTGTGCCAGACCGATTCTGTTTGCAGATTGACTCTAGCAATATTTTTTGGTTGAATGAAGGGAAAGGATTGTGATGGACTTAGGTAGTCAGAGGTAGTGGGTTTTGCTTCAGTGGTAGTGGTAGTGGGTTTGGTAGGAGTGGCAAGGGCTTCGGTTGAGATAGTAGTGGAGCTTGGGCAAGGTAGATTTGGTAATCGACTAGGGCTGTAGGGTGAGTTGGGCATTAGTAATGATGGACCCAAAGTGGATGGGATTTTTGTATGGTGCGACGGCCATGGGAGACTTAGTGATGGTTTCGGGAGTTGGGATAACAATAGTCCCTTGTTTGGAGGATTTTCGGCTTTGAGTGGGAGAGTGAGTAGGAGTGGTTTAAGGGTTAGGAGAATTTGTGGGTTGATTGTGAAGGTGAAGTAGCAATGGTTTCAAGGACGATGGAGTTGGGTTTTAGAATAGTGAGATGGTTGATGTGGGTGCTTTGGTCGAATTGGTATGGAAAATCTTGGCGGTTTTTCAATAAACATTTTGTAGACAAAGTTTAGTTGGACTACTTAACCAGGGAGAGTCTGGTGTCAGAGAGACTATATGTGAGTACCTAGACTCTGCCTCCAAGAGGGAGAGGAGATACAACCACCCTCAGTCAGAACGAGTCATGCCATGGTGTGTGCGAAAAAGCTCAAATGCAACCATGTGTGATGCCTTGGTGATGATATCAGCAAGCTAGGGTCTGTGGAAACATAGTTTAATTAGATTAAGTTCATCTCCACATGATCTCATAACAAATGAGAACTCAAGTATATAAAGTTAGTGCGAGCATGAAATTTAGAGAATTTGATGACCTTGGCTGGTATTATCATACATAATGGTAACATTTTGATCAAAAATACCGTAGTCTTCAAAGTACTTGAAGCTGGAGCGAGTCAGCTTGCTTTCTGCACAAGATTCGCAGAGATAGTCGGCTTGCTTCGGTACATGATTCACAGACCGAGTCTGCTTGCTTTCTGCACGTGATTCTCATATATATATCGGATATTCATATCAACATGTGCCATATTGCCTTAAGATCACCAGTATTAGAGTCTAAACCGTATTTCCTTACAATCACGAGTGTTAGAGTCATAAATCTTATAACATAAGATTGGAGAAATCATAAATTTGAGAGACACTTGAGAGACTATGTCCAATAACAGCAATTAAGTAAACATTATGAACTTTAAATAAAGAGGGGTTACCAATGAAGCCAATTCTTATGACTTTTATGTGCATGTTGTCTCTAAAAGTAACTTTTCCCCCTTGATGGTAAGAGTGGGTCGTAAACTCAACTTGGTTTCCCGTCATATATCTTGAACAACCACTGTCCAGAAACCAAGAGTCGTTGTTCCGAGCCACTCTGCATGCAAAAAGCTACTAGTTAGTTATGGGGACCCAGGTATACTTGGGTCCCCTCTTCGACAATGATGAAGAACTATTATAGTAAAGATCACGAGCTTTGATAATCGCAGACACACGAGATATATTAAATGACAAATCGTGACATAGTTTATTACCGGAAGAGTCCGTATGACCATCATAACCACAATATCTGCAAATTTTCATCGTAAAGGGAGTCTCACTTACCTGATCATGAGCGTTTTTCTCACCATTGTGAGCCATCAAGCACACCAAACTGGTGGTTCCTGACTCTGCCTTTTCTGAGTAGGAGATTTCGACCATCTTGAGAGATTTGTCAGCCAACGCAGGCTCTGATACCACTTGATGGGATCGGATGCTGACCGAGTAGGTCTGAGGTGTTAGTCTCAGACCAACCCTACTTGGAGAACAAGTATTTGTAGAAGATAATTACGCGGAAGCTTTTGTTTTAAATTGACAAGATAGGATTCTGCTTGTATTCAAATTCAATGCGAATTACAACCTAGCTTCCTATGTTGGGATTCGACAGAGGTACTTTGTCTCATCCAACACTCGCTCTACTCTCGGCTTAGATCAATGCGTAACAAGGAGTAAAGGGGAGTGTTCTATGTGTGCTCTCTAGGTAATAAATACCTAAGCTAATTGACAATATCTCACTAAGATCTCTCGAAAAATTATCTCTCTCAATATGACTCTCTCTCTCTCTAAATGTGGAAGTGAAAGCTCCGAGTATTACAAATGAATTCTACCGGCTTAAATAGTGATGATACCCGAAGTAACTGCTCCTATTTAGTAGCCATAACATTCAGGATGGTGCTCCACGTCCTCTTGGTCAAGCATACTCCGAAATTGTCGCAACTACTCTACAGAGGGACTCGTTCTGGCGCTCTATACCCTTGACCGCCTTGATTTTCGGTCCTGATCATATGTGAATGTGTGTGACAGTTTTTCCATGTTTTTCTCCACGTTCTAACAGTAGAAGGTCGCCTTTAAGATTCTAGAACTTTCCATGAGAATCTTGTGTCGCAGAACGACTCCTTCCGCAGTCAGACTCGTTCATCGCCCAGACTTGCTCTGAAGCTATTATCAGTGATATTTCTTCTGTCACCAGACTTACTCTGTTGCCATAATCAGCAAAACCATGGGTTCCAATAGCCTTGCCTGAAATCTTGCACAGAGATATACAGCTTAAAGAATGTCAGGCCTACTTGCTATTAAATAAAGGAGAGAACCTATCATACCTCTGTACAGTGTAGCATCAATGGTAATTCCTTTTTCATCCAGATGTAGTTTCTCTGTTACGGACATTGGAGTAGGTCTGGCTTTCGAATCCTACATCTTGTATTTGTTTAGAAGCTCGTGAATGTAGTTTTGTTGATGAATTTGAGTCCCGTTCTCTTGCTGAATGATTTGAAGACCTAAAAAGAATTTTAATTCTCCAAGAGCACTCATTTCAAACTCTTACTCATGAGATCAGAAAAGAATGAGCATAATTCAGGAATAGTGGATCCATAAATTATATCATCCACATAGATCTGGACAATGAGTATATCTTCACCTTTGGTGAGAGTAAAAAGAGTTTTATCCACCTTACCTCGGATGAATCCATGGGACAATAAGTAAGATGAGAAACGCTCATACCACGCCTGTGGTGCCTGATTGAGGCCATATAATGCTTTGTCTAACTTGTAGACATACTCCGGGTGATGTGGGTCTTCGAATCCCGGTGGTTGAGCACATAAACATCTCTGTCGATGTATCCATGTAAAAATGCAGTTTTTACATCCATTTAGTAGAGCTTCATACTTTGATGTGCCGTAGAGGCCATGAGTATTCGAATTGCCTCAATTCGAGCGACTGAAGCATAAGTCTCATCATAATCAATTCCTTCTACTTGGGCATATCCTTGAACTACGAGTCTAGCTTTGTTGCGAGAGATATTCCCTTGATCATCTAATTTGTTGCGAAACACCCACTTGGTACCAATTGGTTTATGATTGGTTGGACAGGGAACAAGTCGCCAGACAGAATGTCGTTGTAAAGAGTGTAGTTCTTCTTGCATGGCAAGTATCCAGTCATGGTCCTGTAGAGCTTGTTGAATATTCTTAGGTTCGATTGTGGAAATGAAAGCATTAAAAGCACAGAGATTTTGATGAATCTCGCTACGTGTTTGAACGCCTTTGGAGGGATCACTTAGGATTTGGGTAATTGGGTGAGCAGAGGCTTGTTGGAATTTTCTTGTGGAGTTGTTGGTATATTTGTAGAGGGTTTTGGTGTTTGGTGATTGTGAGGTGTGTTTGAAGTTGTGGTTTGAGAAGGAGGTTGTAGGTCATTTGTGGGGGTAGGTGAGGCATCTTTGAATGAGTCATCAGGGTCATCATCACTATCGGAGGATGAGTCTGTCGGAAGAGGTGTTTGTGGTGGAGGGATGGTAGCTACTGTGATTTCAATGAAGGTGGTATCTGGGGCATCTTCATTGGGTATATGTGGATTGTTCTCGCAGTCACTGGTGTTAGAAAGTTCTTCGAAGCGAATGTGAGGACTTTCTTCAAGACACGATGTTCGTTTGTTGAGTACTCTATAAGCCCGACTATGGGATGAGTAACCAAGGAAGATTCCTTCATCACTTTTGGATGCAAACTTGCCTAGATCGTCCTTTCCATTATTGTGTATGAAACACTTGCATCCAAAGCGCCGTAGATGAGTTACAGAAGGAGGACGTCCTTTGATGATTTCATATGGGGTTTTGCTGATGAAGGGATGAATGGATGCTCGATTCAAGATATACGCTGCAGTGTTGATAGCTTCTGCCTAGTATGAAGCTGGGAGATTGCTGTCAATGAGCATAGTTCTTGCCATTTCTACCAAGGTGCGGTTCTTTCGTTCTACTACTCTGTTTTGTTGTGGAGTGTGAGCAGCTGATGTTTGATGCACAATTCCCTTTGCCCTGCAAAATTCTGAAAACTGGATATTGCAAAATTCTGTACCATTGTCAGAACGAATAGTCTTGACAGTGGTGGATAGTTTGTTAGTAAGCATTTTGAACAGAGATTCGAATTCAGAAAATTTCTCCGATTTGTTCTTAAGAAAGAGTACCCATGTCCAGCGCGAGTAATCCTCGACGATGACTAGAACATACTTCTTACCACTCTTGCTTTGAACACGCATTGGTCCACATAGATCCATATGCAGCAGATCCAACGGAGATGTTGTAGACATCTCTGGTTTACCTGGAAAACTTGCTCTCGAATGTTTCCCTTGTACGCACGCTGGACAGAGGGTTTCGGTCTGGAAGAAGTTTGTCTGAGGAAGTCCTACTACAAGATTTCTATTTTTGATTCTGTTGAGAAGTTTGCCATGTGCATGACCTAAACGGAAGTGCCATAATGAAATATTTTTGTCCTGTACACTAAGATAGAGTGCCATCTAGGTTAGGGTTGTCAAGAGATAACTTGTAAAGATTGTTCACCCTTACGCCAATGGCTTTTAGAAGACCTGTTTGCTCATCAAAGATTTTACAATTAGAGGCCGAAAAGAGAACAACGTTGGAGAGATCACATATTTGAGAAATACTTAGAAGACTATGTCCAAGACCATCTACTAAATTGACATTATCTATCTTAAAGAGAGAGGGATTACCGATGGTTCCAATACCAATGATTTCACCATGAGCGTTGTCGCCGAAAGTTACCTTCCCCCCCATGGGTTTGAGAGAGAGTCATGAACTTGTTAGGGTCTCCTGTCATATGTCGTGAGCATCCACTATCTAGAAACCAAGAGCCATTGTCCATGGTCTCTCCCTACAAAACAATCAGAGGTTAGACTTGGGAACCCAGGCGAACTTGGGTTCCCTTTTTGAAGAAAAAGAGCTGTGAAGATGTCGTGCTTTAGACAGAGTATGTAGAAGTTTCATATTGAAAGATAAATCTTTGCCAAGCTTATGACATGATGAGTGAATGTGCCCGTCGTAGCCACAGTAACCACAAATTAATAAAGAAGGTAGATGAACATACTTCTTTTGCCAACAAAATTTGTTTTCAAATTTTTCTTTCTGGAATTTTCGTCTTTGAAGATAGTTGGGTTTTGAGGCCATTTTGGGCAGATTAACTTTGCCTTTGTTTTTCAGCCAGTGAGGGGAATTTGATGATGAGACTGATTCCATCTGTGCCTTTTTAAGAGCGATGTTCTGGGAGTCGACCTCTTTCTCAAGTCAAACTTGTCTTTCATTTGACTCACGGGTTAGTTTTCAAGAATTTTTGGTTTTTGCATGCAGCAACCTCACGAACAAAGGTATTGGTTTGAAGAATTTTGAGGGATTTTGGAATGATATTTCTGTAGGGAAGAAACTTGGGTTTTTAAGGAACTGATGAGACTGTGAGCATCTCTTAGCTCACTTTCAAGTTTTTCGGCCTTTTCTTCAGACTTTTGCAACTTAAGCTGATCGTTGTTGACATGACCCTTTAGCACATGAATTTCTTCATAAAGAGAAGCTATCCTTTCTTGTTCTTTAGTTAATTCGAATTCAGGATGATTGAGGTCTATGTAATAATAATCTAAGAAGACAACACATGATCTGAAATATTCAGTTACCTCTGAAGAGGGACTCTTGCATACCTGACTTTTATGAGCCACGAGGCAGATTAAGCTTGATGTTCCAATCGCAGGTTCTCTGAGTCAGAGTCTCCCTATGCTGAATTTGCCATTAGTGATGATTGCTCACGATCATCTTTTTTCTTGAGTAGAGAGTTGTTGGTGTAGTGCCCCGGTTTCAGGCATTTGAAACATACTCGGTCTCCGGTTCCAGTATTCCCTTGCTGATTACGGTTGTAAGATTGATATGGTCGATTTTGGTTTTGACTGAACCTGCTTGGACTGTTTCTTTCTGATTGATCTCGCATGAATTTCTTAAAGTTCTTGACCAGCATGGCCATATCTTCGAAGGTGTTCGCTGATCCTTCCTCTATTATGCCATCAATCAGAGTGTCCCGTAGCTACTGGATTAAATCCTGATTCTGAGAGGTAGTCTCATAATGGAACGACTCGTTCTGGTGGGCTGGTATCTGACTGGGTGTGGTCTTTACCTGCAAAGCTTAATTCACGTTAGAATAGGAGACAGTATGGTTTGAGTGAGAAGCGTTACCTCTATTTTTGATATTCATTTTGTATTTGTTGATGGACTGAAGATAAGACCCTAAGTCAGTCAAGGTCCACTTTTCTAGGCTTTTAGAAGCCTTCGTGGAGATAACACTTTCGGTCCATTCTTCACCCAGACTATCCAGAAATTTGTTGTTGATGTTTTCGTTTGACTCTCCAATCTGCAGCTCTTCCATGGTAGCAGTAAGTTCAGTGAATCGTGCAAGCATGTCGCTGAGGGATTATCCAGGCTTGCCCATGAAGTTTACGTAGTCCATCTTCAGTTCTTGTATCTTTGATTTTCGAAGCTAAGTATTTCCTTCATGGACAGCTTGAAGGTGATCCCAGATGTCTTTTGCTACCTTGATGTGATACACTCTTCTTCTTTCGGGTGGAGAGAGACTTGTGTAGATGACTCGTACGGCTTGGGCATTTAGCTTAACACATCTCTGCTCCTTAGCCGTATAAGAGCTTGGATCTTTCCCTTCAGGTACTGGAAAGTTTCCTTTTGTCACTACCGTCCAGAGTTGTTGATTGAGTGACTGGAGGTGCGACTCCATCTCGTTTTTCCACATATTGTAGTTTGTGGAGGTTAGCTTTAGATTCTCCACCTGCATTCTGTTGTTATTGTTGGAGTTTGAGATTTCCACCATTTTGAGAGGTTTGTCAGCCAACGCAGGCTCTGATACCACTTGATGGGATCGAGGTGCTGACCGAGTAGGTCTGAGGTGTTAGTCTCAGACTAACTCTGATTGAAGAATAAACGAGTGCAGAAAAATAATAACGCGGAAGCTTTTGTTTAAACTTAACAAGATAGGATTCTGTTTGTATTGAAATTCAATGTGAATTACAACCTAGCTTCCTATCTTGGGATTCGACGGAGGTACTCTGTCTCATCCAACACTCGCTCTACTCTCGGCTTTGATCAATGTGTCACAAGGATTAAAGGGGAGTGTTCTATGTGTGCTCTCTAGGTAATAAATACCTTAGCTAATTGACAATATCTCACTAAGATCTCTCAAAATACTTTCACTCTCAAACAGTATCTTTCTCTCTCTCAGAATAATTCAGAATGCCCACACAAATTAGTTACAACTCTATGTATATATACTTGCTAAACGGTTTCCTAAATCTTCGGATATGTCTTCATGTCGTGGCTGCTTAACTCTGGATGCGGAAGTATCGGAGTTGTTTGTTGCTTCACGTTCTCACGTTGTGCATGCTTCCACGCATCCGAGATTTCCGCCGCCATTCGATGGTGTCGCGCCTTGGTTGATCATAGACATATAGACAGGTCTTGTTGTAGAGGTACTCGAGCTGGTGCGTTACGATGCCAAGTCTTTCTGCAAAGCTACTTTGACTGAGGAGACAATCATCTACAAAACTAAGTCTTTAACAGTCTATCTAAAGGTTAGGTTTAAACGGCCAGCTTTCATGTGGGTCTGGTTAATGATGGGTGAGGGGGCTGTGTTGGGCTTGATCCTCTTCACCCCATGGTAGATAAGTCTAGCTTCTCCTCCAAATATCAGCACATCCCCGATTTCAGGAGGGTCTTGGTAGCAAGGTTCATCCTCCTCTGGTCACCAAATAGGAACTCCGCGTCGTCTCCAAGTGATATGGACACCACTGGAACTCCTCTGGTGATGGACTATAGAGATTTGTTCTTGTCTTGATGCATCCCAAGCTTACCTTCTTTTCCATAGAAGTTGATGATGCACACGTCTGAGGTTAGGTCTGAGACGGGCTCATCCTCCAATTCTTGTGCTGCCTTAACTACAGCTTCAATGATGGTCTGCAACTCTCCTGGCACTGGTGGCACCTCCACCTCTTCATAGTTCTTGGTGGCGTGGTTCCATTTCTTACCTAGGCACATGATCTTCACCTTCATGGTTGAACCGTTCTTGAAGGTAGGGGTGTAAAAGTTCCCTTCTTTCACTCCTAATTCTCTGATCTTGAGGATCAATGCATACTGGACTGCTTGGGTCAAAAACTCTTGTAATAAGATCATCCCGGGTCTCAATATCTCACACTTCTCTGGTGGGTGTGGTTTAGCTTCGAAGGAAATGGTGGGTATGGAAAATGGTAAAATAGGAAAATAAATATCGAAAGCTGAATGAAAAACAACAATTACTATTAAATGAGTAAGTCAAGGTTCACAACTGGTTTTAGAACGAAAGATGTAAAAGAAAAGAGGGATTTATAGTTCATCTCATTACAATACGGAGGAAATTAATTAAAGAAGTGAAATGAAACAAAGATCTAAACTTCTATGATAGGAAGGTAGTCCTCACCAGGTGAACTCGGGTCATCACTCGCTGCTTCGACACAGTCCACCAGGTTGAGAGTCGGTGCATTGCTTGGCCTCTGCAGGTAGTCTGTCCTGGCCTCTATGAATAGTTCTGGGAAGGGCGGTTGGTAGATGGTCCAGAACCTCCTAAGCCACCTCTACCTCCTCCTCTAGTAGTATTAGTAGTTGGGGCTCTGGTCGCTGACCCGGTCCGTGGCTTGTAGCTCTTGGAATCCGGGTTTGAGAAGCACTTGAACGATCTGTGCCCCTTCCTGCCGCAGTAGTGGAAAGTCGTAAGGGTTCCATCACACTCCTTGCCTGGGTGGTCATGCTTGCACTTCTTGCAGAAATACCTTCTTACAGGTTGATTTCCTGTTTCAGTTCAAGGTTAGTAACATGATAGCAAAATATAACCACAATATAGATTCTAACTTAACTCACCCCTAGGTGGTTGGGAGTGGACTGGCTCAACATCAGTATATGAGGGAACCATGGCCTTATCATTCCTCCCCTTGAAGAACTTTCCCTTCCTCTCATAGTTTTGGGAAGAGTTTCCTCCACTCCCTCCTCCACCATCTCCCTTCCTCTTGCCTAGCACAGAATCCTGATAGGCAATGGTGGTTTCACAGTCGTTTGCATCATCAGCCAGTTCCTGTCGTTACCATATATGTTAGTGGGGAAATCTTAGCGTACCAGAAATTCCAAAGTCATGTTTCATACCTGTAAAGTCATTCCTCTGGTGGATCGAATCATAGTCATGATTCTAAAGTTTAAGCCGGTATGAAATTTGTCCACCAGGTACCTCGGAGCGTAAGCTCCCTCCTCAATGACAACAAGAAACTCCACACACTTGTTATAGTACTCAACAACAGAGGAAGTCCCTTGCTTCAGCTGCTCGAATTCACTTCTCATCCTCTTCTGTAGATAGGAGGGATAAAACTTAGCTCTCAGGGCCACCAGGAATGCTTTGAAGTCCAAATTCGCCTGGGCAGTCAGCTCGGCTCTAGCGGTCAGCCACCATCGATGAGCGGGTCCCTGGAGGAAGTAGGCCGCTATGTCCACTTGGCGATCTACTGGGACACATAGAGAGGTAAAGGCTTTCTGGATCTCATCGATGTATTTCTCCAAAGCCTTCAGTCTGGTTGGCCTTTGTAGACTGGGGGATGAAGATCGTTGACCGCTTTCAGCCAGTTGAACTCCCGGGGCCCGTTAGGTGGTGGCGGTGGTGGTTGTGGAATTTGAGCCTGCTGCTGAGCTAATGCAGCCGTCACAATCTGGGCTATGACCTCTGGAGTAACAGCGTTGGGTCCGTAGCCTCCTGGGGGACCCACTCCTCTTCCTCCTCTTCGAGCCATTTAGCTGGTAATGACGGTTTTTGTTACTAAGAAATTGTGTGTTAAGTCTAGATATCTACGTAGTAAAGTTTGAAGTGTTTATAACGTCCCAGGGACGGTGCGTAGATAGAGTGTTCATAGATAAGTGTAGTAATGTAAAGAAAGTAAAGTGAAGTATGGGGTAAGGATAACGTGCCTTTCTGGAATCCTCACTTACCAATTCTACCCCAATGCCCCGGTTCTAAGTGCACTTATATTCTAAGTATTTCACTTGGCTTGTTTTCTCGGGTTCAGAGCGTAACTACGCTCTGATACCAATTTTTGTAACACCCATATTTAAGGTAAATGCAACGGAAAATAAAATACTACTGGCGTTTACAGATCATCGGGTTCCAAACACCCGGTACCAAACCTCACCAATTACAACTTATGAATTACAAACGTTACGGTCTGAACTCGAGAAAAATACAACACAAACATAACGTAAAGTAATTAGAATAACTCTTCATAACTCCTAATTCCCATCCCAACCACTCATACTCGTCGTGGCCACCTGTATGAACAATTTTGTAGCTGCAAGATGAAACCAAGCAACCCACCCCGAAAAGGGTGGGTCAGTTCACTAGAATGGAATTGACACGATTCTGTAAAATAATAATTAAAACCATAACTCTTAAAACAAAACAGTAACTTGAAATCAACTCTTAGAAGTAAGACAAAGAAAAGGCACTTCAATACATTCCAATCATAGAGAAAGAGAACAAGAGAAAGACAGAGATAAATAACTTTAAAACCAAATCAATCACTTAAGAAGTCACTCCATAAAGTTAGTAAGCATTCATACTGTTAGATTCAGTTCCAATTAGGAGAAGAAAGACCCAGGTAGTCTCAAAGGACTAGGAATGAGAATAATATCCATAACCCATGGTAGACAGTTTATGCTACCACCACCCAAAAAGTAGATTCCCATAGACAAACATACTCAAGAGTGGAATAGAAACAAAGGGAGAGATAGCCCCCACCGCCAGTCAGTTGTCCATATGGACGAGGTATAGCAGACCTCCGCTGCCACCGACCCGTTCTCGGTCATCGGTGAAAAGTGTGTGCACCAATTAATAAAAAAACTCCATACTTAAGAAGGCTGACCAAAACTCGACTCATGGATGGAATAGTACCCATAGTCAAAGGAAGAGTTTACCAAGATTCGTTATTTTCCTGTATTCCTAGCTATCCCACTAGATCATTAACTGCACAAGTGCAATACCAAAACACTCAGTCATACAGAGTGTAGAGGCATAAACACTTTGCAGTTAATAGCCTAGTGAAACAGCTAAGGTAGGAAGGTACAATAACCATGCAAGTTATACATTCAAGGCTCAGTTAGTCACACCAAGCTGAGTTAGTCACACAAGTAGTTTTCCTTTTGGAAATTCATTTTAAGCTCAGTTAGCGTTTTTCAAAAATGTTTCCAAGTCTGTTAGTAAAAGTATCTGAGTACGAGAAATCGTACCTGGTATGAGTAGAAGCAGTAACCAACCGTGAATGTGCGAACTTCCACTAATAACCTATAATTAAGGTGTTTCAAGTTTTGATTAGCTAAGGAACTTATAATGCTAAATATCTTTTATTCTTACTGGTTTATAGTTTTCTGGTTTACAATTATTCTCTCATAAGGATTTAGGCTAGGTTCTATTAATTAAATCTTCCATTAGGCCCATTTCAATTAACCTGGAATGGTTTAGGGTTTTGTCCTGAGAGTGGCCCAAGTTCTCGTTGAATGGTTTTAAGTGGGCTTTTGGAGTTCATGGACTTAGGCCCAGTAGGTTAGCCCAAGTCCGTGTTACGTTTTTGCTAATTGAGTAAATTTTCTAAAAAAGGTTTCGCGAGGTTTGGAATGTGCAACCATGAATTAGTTCCGGGTTTGGCTTGACCATCTACTCTATTGAATTTGTATGTTTTAAGTGTACACTTAATTTTATTTTAGTTACTTACACTTGATCATAGGTTTAGCATAATCAAACTCTTAAGTTACAGTTGACTAATTTACTTCAATACCTGATTAAAGTTCCAAGGTTTAGGATATGTATTTCTCCTAATAGTCCACCTAGATGTCGCATTATCATTTAATATTTTAATTGTTACGTATGAATTAGGTTTACTCTAATATTTTCCTCATATTATATTTCCTATAAGGTATGTTATTCCTTTCATTTATTTTTAATGTATATATATGAGGATTTATTCAAGACATTCTTTATGTAGTTTTATTGTATTTAAGTATTCCTATTAACTTGTACACATACCTACATCCAATATATGATTTATAATATAAAGTATTTTCCTTTGTTTCAATTCAGTATATTAGTTTCTATAGTATATAGTTAACATAAAAGTAAGTTAATTTAATTCCTTGATTTAACCTTAGATAATCTTTTATTTCTTTGTTTCTACTCAAAAGTTTATACCTAAAAATGTTTATTAACATTCGGTATAAAATGTTAGTTCAGTATTCTTATATTATTTCCAACCTATAGAGTTTATTATTCCACTATACTTTAATTTTCATTACATTAAAACCATATACCATAAGGTAACTTATAAAAATTTCAGAAAACAATTTTTAGACCTATTTCCTGTTGTCTAAAAATTCTTAAATTTAATATATAGTAATTATGATATTTTAGATATATTATAAAAAATTTATTTCATAAAAATCTCTTTGTTAATTATCTAAATTCATAATACTCATAACTTACAAAAATTATAACTTATGTTTAAAAACTCAAAACCCATATTAATTAACATGAAAATAAAGTAGATTTTTCTAGGAATCTACGGTTAAAATTTCGTGTCAAAATACATTTGAGAAGGACATTAAATAAATCCAGCAAGTTAGAGTATTATTCTGTTTTTTATTAACTTAAACATTATTAATCTCCTATGTTTTAATCTCGGCCGTCCATCCTCATAACCTACGATCGGACGACTCAATTTTCGCGAGTTCATCAGATAATCCCCAAAAGGCTATGAATGGGATTCGATCGATTCCTCTCAATCTACAGAACGAAATTCAATGATTTTTGTTTCGTTAGACTCGAAATCAATGACGATTCCAACAGTACCAATTTTATGATTTATGATGCAAAGCTCTGGGAAAACGATTTTGGGTAATTTGAACCTAGGGTTTATACGGTTTCAGTTTGAATTCGACAAATTCTCTTGATGTAATGGGTTATAGGTTAAATTGATAGGTGGGTATGTACGGGAATACAAAAACGAGTGACATTATCGGAGTAATTTGATCGGAAACATACCGAAGATGTGCCGGTAAGAGAAATCTGATTCGGTTTTCTAGAAAACTCTTGACTGTACGAGTGACTGAGGGTCGAACTTTGTAGATCTATAAGATTCATTATAAATCGAGTTAATTTATGGTTTTAGGCTTAATCAATAGAGGACGTGTAGCTCTATAAAATGATAGAAAGGTCTTGATCTAATTCATAATACACACAGATACATCTGAGTCAAAATATTAGAGTTTATACCTTGAGTTTTTTTAAAAAATTGGTATTTTATGTGAAGTTTAGGTAGGCAACTTCACAGATCACCTCGTGCCAACTGAGAGCGATTTGATCCACGAAACCTATCACAATTTAAACTATACATGTAACTCTAAAAACGAGTTGAAGAATCATTGGAATTGATGAACTAGGGAGGAAGTTACAAAATCTCACAAGATCTGGGTTTACCTAGTCGATTTATGGATAATTCTTGGGCAAGAACCTGACGTGATTGAGTTGGGGACTTTAGACGCTTCGATCTTCCAAACAATTGAGAACTAGCTTGGATTCCTTCAGAAGAATTGTATAACAGTTAAAGATCTTTAAAACAAGCTATGGTTCGTGAATTTTGATGCACGAACAAAGAAGATATGATAGGGCAAAATTTACATTACCTTTATGAATTTCTGGGTTTCTAGGTTTCCGGAACTCGGGGTGGCAACTTGAGATCGATTTTGTGATTAATGTGGGGAGAGTTAGGTCAAGTGTGAGTAATGGTTAGAAAGTAGAGTTGTACGAGAATAAAATGTAGAAGACGACACTAAAAAAATGTGGAGTATTAGCTGAGAAATAAGAGTCTGGAAATGGGGTAACGTTCAGATAGTTGCTGAGAAGACTTAATCATTTTTTGTGGGAAACTGGCTGGGCACGACTCTCGAGGTGGCGGCTGAGTTAGAAAACCCTAGCCACGTCAGCAAGCTTCAAAATTTTGGCTCTAAACTTCATTATATCATAACTTTGGCTAGGATAATCTGTTTTTAACATTCTTATTATCAATCTTCTTGGTTTTCCATAATAATTTTATTGGTATAGGTTTCATGGAATGGTTTTACCATTCTAAAAAAGTCAACCCTAGCAAGGCTTAAGAAGCTTTAAGGTTTCTATGATTTTATAGTGACTTTTATGATTCAAATCAATGCTCTAAATATTTCTAAAATCTTTATAATATAATTGGAGTGTCTCAAAATTTTTCCAAGATTTATTGACTTATAAATCTTATTAGTAAATTCATAATACCATATAATAATTAAATGTTTAATAGTATTATTTATGGTTTAATAAAAGAAATCCCCTAAATTAATTTAGATAAATTTATGGGGTATTTCATCTTCAACATAGTCGCTTAACTCTTTCTGCTCCATTACAATCTCATGAAGCATTGGCGAATCTCCTAGACCAGCAACGATGCCTCCATCTTCATCATAGCTAGGGAAAACTGCTAGAAATGGAATGGTGTACAGAAGTCATAATCTTTGTTTGTAATTTGTGGTTGTGACCAGTTATAAACATTGAGAACCTGTGGTTCTTAGACATTATACTCATTTTACAAAGATCTGTTGTGATTCGAATATTGAGGTTGTTCACCAAATGAAGATCTTTATAGTATTGTGTTTCTTGTTTGTTTATGTTTAATGTACGCTATCGTTTGGATGCTAAAAAAATGATTCATTTGGGTATATTGTAATTATATGCCCAGTATGAATCTAATCTTTTTTTTTCAAAATAAAAGAACAACGGGGGCAACTTATCAATTACCTCTTTTGTTTTATATCAACGGAGGAGGAAAGGAAAGTCGTCTCTATATCTTATTCTCTGCACAAATCAACTGGGGCGAGTTATAAATTGTTGCCTCGTTTGTTTTACATCAACGGGGGCGAGCAAGTTAGGTCGACTCTGTTGTTTATCCTATAGAGAAAACAACGGGGGCGAGTTAGAAAGTTTTGCCTTGTTTGTTGTATGTCAAAGGAGGTGAGCAAGTTAAGGTCACCTATGTTGCTTATTCTCTACACGAACAACAGGGGCGAGTTAGGAAGGCTTGCGTCGGTTGTTTTATATCAACGGAGGCGTGCAGGTTGTGTTGCCTCCATTGCTATGGTGGGAGACAACTAAACAGAGGTGACAAAAGTAAGTTGCCACGGTAGTTTATGAGCAACAGAGGCGAGAGAGGGCTTGCCTTGGTTGTTTAAGATCAATAGAAGCGAGTTATGTTGCCTCTGTAGGTTTAATCAACAGAGGCAAAGATTTTTTTCACCTCTATAATGAATTGGGGCAGCTTTTTAGAGGCGACCTTGAGGAAACTGTTTACTCGCCTCTAAAAGTCTATAAAGGCAACTTTTTGATTTATAGCGTAACAAAAGTTGCCTCTATAGATCTTATATGTAGTAGTGTTTATTGGAAATGAAAACCTAATCACAACTCCTATCTCAACTCTGGATTATATCACGAACCCTTCTCACTCCCTGCTCCTCTCTCCATACTCGAAGAAATAACCAAACCTGATTTCAGGATACAATTATATTGTTGTGGGTTGGTCGACGAGGTCGCCAACGGAGAGGCGCAGCGATTATATGTTCCTCCTTCACCGTTTAGGGTTTGTTGACAATTGGGAGAGACGCAACTAGATAGATACTGCTTGTTCGTCGCTGATGAAGAAATAGTTGGTCGAGGTCACCGCAAAGAAATCGCTGGTCGAGACGAGAGAGCCGTGAGGTTTTGGTGAAGAGGAAGTCTCCAGAGAGCAGTGGGTATAAGGAGTTTTGGTATTTTATTTCAAATGTGATAAATAGATACTGCAAATAAAATCCCCAAAATATAGTAACAACTTTATCTTTATTTGACTATTAGTAGTAGATCAAATCTGAATCCTCTATGTATAATTTTTCTAATCCAATGGCTACTAATGGATCCATAATCATCCAGGGACATTTTTAATCCTTAATATAATTATGAGTCTTCGTTTTTGCAGTCAGATTTTTAATTGATGCACAGCATTATAAAAAATGTGCAGCTAGTTTTTTAGAATTTGCAGCTACAAATACAGTTTTTTTGAAAATTTCCAATCATTATGAAATATGCATTTAATTTTTAGAATTTATAATCATAAATTTAGTTATATTCTTAATATAAAATTAGACAATAGAGACCCTAATATTAAAAAGTAAACAGAAAACTAGATAGTATCTATTTTTTTCAAAAAAAAAAAAGAAAAAAAAAATGAAGCCCCTAAAATACTTTCCTATACTACTCTCTTGTACAAAAAAAAGTAAAAAAATTACAAACGTTTCGCATAAAAACAAAGCGGACACCTACATGAGAAAATTGAACCGATTAATACACTTGTCCGTAATTTTATGGCCATAACCGATACCAATATGAAAATTGACTCAATCAGTAAACTTATCCGTATTTTTATGACCGTAGCAGATACACAAAATTGAATATAGAGGAGTCCGCTTTTTTAGGTGCAATCAATTTCTAAGCAGTCCGGTTATGTGAAAAATGAATCATTTCATGTTAAGATTTTTTTTATTTGAATGCACTAAAATTATGGGTTTATTATAGATTGATGAGTTACATAAAAAAAATTAATATGATATAATGTTTTATTTGAAAAAATATATGTCTATCTATTGATATTTTATATTTTGCTACAAATTCTAATAAATTGATACATATTTATGATTACAAATTTTAAAAATGAACTACATTGATTTCAAATTTGTATAAACTAAAAATTGAAAAAAAAAACTATTCAACTAATGATTGCAAATTCTGAAAAAAAACTAATTTATGATGATTACAAATTCTGAAAAACTGATTGCATATTTTTATGATGATTACAAAAACTAAAAAACTAATCGTAAAATACAGTCAAGAATGTGAAATTAGAACGTGGGGAGAGACAGTGTGGATATATATACCGATTATGTTTTTTTACAACTACGAACTCTGAAATAGTATACTGGTGACTACAATTTAATTTTAAAAATTAAGTGTATTTGTATTAAAATGACTGTGAAAACCATCAAGCTGCAAAATCTAAGCGAATATTATTATTCATATGTATATATTGCAAAATTCAAACCGAAAGTCATGGAAAAGAACACACGCGCACTAATTCCTTTTGAAAAAAAAAGGAAACACCTACACTAAATCATACTATTATGTAGGAAGTGGTATGTGACTTTAATCAACCACCCACACCCATTCCCTGACTACTGCCACTATAATAAACGTATAGATATAATACGCATGGCATGAAAACTGGCAGCGGCGGTGGCGGCTACTGAAGACAAGAAAAAAAGGGCATGCTTAGGCCTTAGAGTCCGTTCTATCAAGCATTAATGCTCTTGAATTTGAAACGCAGGTAAACCTGCAATTCCATAAAACTACTTCTGTGAGAGAGAAAATGGGACCCAGCAGAAGAAAAGCCAATAATAATATAACACGTAAGACATTCTTGTTCTCGGACGCCATGCTCATTTTCTCACGCGGTGAGCGAACGGGTCCTTAAGAGTGTAGAAAGTTGCATCAACGCGGAAAATCTGAGGGGCGGGGGTTCCCTTTGCTTTATGTACGGTAGCGGCGGCGGCCTTAATATTGCAGGAGTGCTACTAGCTCTTTTAGGTTTAATTTTTTTCTATCGTTTTTTATAGGACACGCACTTGAACTTCTCTAGGTGGGGTGTGGATATCATTATGTTCCGTGTTTATCATTTAGAATATTTTAATATCTGTTGTATATTAAAATATATTTGTGAGTTAGAATTTTTTTTTTGTATTATATTATATTTGTACATGTGTTATTTTAAAATTAAAATATGCACAAATTAAAAACGGCATGATGTACTGTATCTTGCTTTTTTGTAGTGTGTGGTTCAAATGTTACAAGCTTCATTTAGTACTCCTATATTATAATTATCTATTGTGAATGTTATATTAAATTAATTCTAATTACTAATAATTGTTTATATATTATACAATTTAACCTAATATCTTGAATTTTAAGACACTGAAACAAAATAAATATAAAACTATATTATAAATGTAATTTTTATTTTCAATAATTTAATATTTATAATTATAAAATAATCTGAGCGACAGTTTGAAACAAAGAAACACAAAAATAATATAATGTTGTATTGATTAAACAAAGATCATACAATCTATATCTATAGACACAAGATTAAAAAAAGAGAGAATTGTTATTTGTAGTAACTAAATTACTTTATACAATCCCAGGCAGCCATCAGTAGGCTACTAGCCCTCCAGCCGACTAGCGGCCAGAAACCTTGCAGCCGACCAGCGGCTATAGACCCTGCAGCTGTTCGACGAATCTCTCCAAGGCCAGCCACTAGGCGGCCCAAATTTGTTTTTTTTTTGTAAGTTATCCAACAATGTTTTTCCAAATTGCCTCAGTGACGAAATTATAAGGTAGAGAACGAGCTAAAAACACATTACTTTACACCACACATCTTAAAAATTACCCTAGAAAATGTAAAAGCATTGAAGGCTTATTTTAATATTTGTAGTGGAACGCTAAACTACAAGCCCTACCAAGTCAGTTGCGACATTATAAAATATAAAACGAGTAAACAAAAAAGAAGATTACCCTACACCACACACCCTAAAACCCACCCTAGGGACGTTAAAAACGTCAAAGGCTTATTTTAGGGTCGTACAAACCCTAAAAATCTACCGAGTTAATGGTGACATTATAAAGTATAGAACGAGTTAAAAAAAGATTATCCTACACCACACACCCAAAAAACCACCCTAAGAAAGTTAAAAGTGTCGAAGACTTATTTTAGGGTTTATAGTGGAGAGTTTAGGGTCTAACAAGCCTAAGAATCTGCTGAGTCAATGGCAACATTATAAAGCATAGAACGAATACCCTACACTACAACCTAAATACACCCTAGGAAAGTTGAAATGTCAAAGACATACCCTAAAAACCACTATAGGACAATTAAAACGTAAAAGAATGCACTTAATGTAGCAGACAACAGGCTACAATAGCTTCAGCCGTTGGGCGGTTATATGGCCCCAGCCAATGGGCAGCTATATGGCCTACAGCCATTGGGTGGCTATATGGCCTCTAGCCGCTAGCCGATTATGGTAGTGGTAGCCGTTGGGAGGCTATCCCAGTCCCAGCCTGCTGTCGGCTGCCTCTTCTGTATGAAAAAAGTGAATGCATGAAGTAATTTGATGACTACAAATAGAGTTTCATAAAACTAAACAAATCAATATCATGTTGACTTAATAGAGCACCATTTAACTTCATTTTCGCTCTAGTTTGAAGCTGCAAACCTGATATTGTTCTTCTAAAATGTCATTACATTCACGAGTTCCCGCAAATTGACTCAAAAACAGAAAAACAAAATCAATGCAGAAGATATATTTCAAAAAAGAAATCTTTGGTCACTCTTATTTTATTAACCTATCATCTATATTTCATTAACATGTCACTTGTACTTTGTTAACCTATGACTTGAATTTTGTTAACCTAACACTTGTATTTGGTTAACCTATCACTCATATTTTGTTAACTTGTCACTTATATTTCGTTAACTTGTGACTTGTATTTTGTTAACTTGTCACTTGCATTTCGTTAGCATGCCACTTGTATTTCATTAACCTATCACTTGTATTTCGTTAACTTGTCACACGTATTTTGTTTACCCGACACTTATATTTTGTTAACCTGTCACTTGTATTTGGTTAACTTGTCACTTGTATTTGGTTAACCTGTCATTTGGAATTTGTAGTTATTGATGGTGAACTTGACTTATTTTGACGGTTTTGCAACTGTAGCTGAATTAAGGAGAACATTATTAGCAACTATAGTAGTTGGAAAAAACAAAACTTCAACTACTTCTATTATAAAAAGCAGATACTTGTTGTGTATCTATATGAACTTTTCTATTCTGATGTTTTTGTGATTTAAAAATCATTAAGGTCCATAATCTAGGGTTTGTAGTATAAAGATTTGGGTCGTCAATAATATTTTAAATCTGATTCAATTACATCACTCTAAATATAGAATGATATATAAGCCTTAGTTAAGAAATACACTAACACATTTTATAAAGTTACCTTCAGAAATGAAGTGAGT
The DNA here is from genome assembly GCA_023374045.1 of Limonium bicolor. Classification (NCBI taxonomy): domain Eukaryota; kingdom Viridiplantae; phylum Streptophyta; class Magnoliopsida; order Caryophyllales; family Plumbaginaceae; genus Limonium; species Limonium bicolor. The sequence continues at coordinate 187,739,598 of CM041782.1, forward strand.
ACAAATACAAGAATAACAAAAAATAGATGTGTTATCTGTAGTCACCAAATTGCTTCATGTAGTCACAAATCAAATACAAGACTAACGGTGTCAAAGATGGTATTAAGGTTTGAAGATTCGGTTTATATCTAATAACCCTAAACTTTATACCCAAACCTTATAGTGTGACAGGTTAACCATTTATGATTTACAGGTTAACCATTTACATGTGACAGGGCTAATCATTTATGATTGACAGGTTAACCATTTACATGCGACAGGTTAACCATTTACATGCAACAGGTCAACCATTTATGATTGACAGGTTGACCATTTACATGCGACAGGTTAACCATTTACATGCGACAGGTTAACCATTTATATGTGACAGGTTAACCATTTACATGCGACAGGTTAACCATTTACATGCGACAGGTTAACCATTTATATGTGACAGGTTAACCATATACATGCGATAGGTTAACCATTTATGATTGACAGGTTAACCATTTACATGCGACAAGTTAACCATTTACATGCGACAGGTTAACGATTTTCATGTTACAGGTTAACGATTTTCAAGCAATATTTACCAGCATTTAAGATTGACAGAAAACAATTCTTTTTTTCAAATTTACATGTTGGCTTTCATATACAACTTAAAATGCATTAGCAAAACACCATAAACTGGCTCTGTTAATTCAACGAATTGGTGAATAACGGGGTGAGATTAGTGCTGACTTGAAAGAGAAATCGACTGTGGTTTCACAAATTTTGGGTGAGGAGGAAGTGAGAGCATAAATCGAGAATGAGGAGGAGGAAGTGAGAGCATGAATCTGGACGAGGAGGAAGAAGACGACCTAAAAGTAAATCGTACTTTTTGGCCTGTCAAAGGTAGTCTTTTTTTATTTCTCAACAAAGCGTTACTAGTTGATGTTTTGTTTTTCACCAAAAATTAAAGCAGTGGACAGTGTTTTCTCAAATTCGGCTACGGTGGAGACGAGGCCTAGAGGTGAAATTCAGGCATGTTTGAACATTTCATCCAAGTCTGAGTTGGAGTCTCGCTTCAGCCGGTATTTCCTGGGAAAACCGCCCCGGGACTCAATCTTTCACACATCCTTTTATTTAGCTTTTGGAAGTCTTTCCTCGTGGTATTTTCTATACCATTACATTCTTCTAATCAGATTTTTCACCATGTGCTTCTTCTGATCTATATTTTTTCTCTTCTTCGACCTCCCTTTTCTTCATTTTAATTTTTCTGAATGTAACTCAATGCCTTTGTTGTCATTTTTCTGTCAACTTGATAAGAACACCGTCTTGATATGATAAGCATGCAATAATACGCTTTCTGTAGAGCTCCCGAAATTGCTTATTGTTAAGATTCTTATTCATTGCATCTTATAAGCCAACAATCCATGAACACACATAACAAAAGTCTGATATACTTTTGAAACAAGCAATGTATGTATGTATGTAAAAATATAAAGTTTGTTATATCATAACCATGATGAATTTTGTTTCAAAAACATGCATGATTATAATAAACAATAGTATATATTTTCATTTTTCACTTATATCTGTAAAAGTATAAAACTTTTAAGAATTCGAGTATAATTAGAACTAAAATTAAAAAAATCTCATAACAAAGGTCATGGTTTGTAAATTATGTTCATTTTTACTTCTTTTCTTATTGGGAGTCAATTAGCTCATTTTCGTGTATATATATATATATATATAAACCTCTAAGTTCATAACTTATAGTTACAAAATTTTGAAGTAATTAAAAATACAAAATAAATAAATTTGAAGCTACATATCATCTTTTTAATTTTACATTTCTTATTTTATACTCTTAATTGTATGCTTTGATGACTTGTAACTTTTCAGAATTCATAATTAGGAAATACAAAAGGTAATAGAATAACTTTTAGGATTTATATGTATCACCATGTTTAAATTACAGTAGCTTTGTATGTTTTACTTAGCGTAACTACGTACTTCAGTTTTCTGTTACAAAATGAATATTTTATTATTTTTTCTTGTAGTTATTTGATTACTCACACGCGGAATCTACCTATTGCAGCACTGCTGCGTTAGTGGAACTGCACGATATGAGCTCAATAAACAACACTGCTTTCACAATTTGTTTAAAAAAAAAACACTGCTTTCACAATTGTACTTTGTCAAGTGCAACGTAATGAACTATCCATAAGTAACTATAAATCCAATTTCAACGCCCCGGGCAATTCGCTAATCGCTACTGTGTATTGACCATCAACATAATTGATTAAAGTTTTTTTAGAGAAAATTACTGATAGTCCCCTTGAGGTTTTCGGTAATTACAATTTATCCCTTTGAGGTTATCATAATTATTTATAACCCCCAGATCCTTGACTTTAACTCCCCCAACAGAAACTTGGTTACTGACGTTTAATTTTTACTGACATGTAATCTCTTTTTAATTAAAACAACCTACGGGGAAAATTAACTCCAGCCAAAAGCCATTTACCCCCAATCTGTAAAAAGGAAATCACAATAGTATACCCCAAATCTGTAACAGAGATCGAACCCCCAATTTGTAAAAACCCTAACTTGCTCCAGTGATCTCACGGTCTGTGAAATCGATCGAACTGCACCACGCTTCTCCTCTGAGGATCGAACTGCATCTATGGTACTTGTCGTTATGGTACTTCCCTTGAATCTGTTGAACTAATGACATCAAAACCTGCTGCTGTTTCTTCATAGGCACTCGAAGAAAATTACTGCTGATAGTATATATCAACTCGACAAGCCTGTTGTCTGTTTATTATCTCTATATAATATAGATATTACCGATCAGTAGTACCTAACAAAAATAAATAAAAAAAGCAATCGTATAATACCATACCTAATAAGTTACGATGAATGCATATGAGATAGTAAAGTACCCACATGGGATGAAGTTGAAATGGCATTTCAATCGAACATTGTCCATGGAAGTACTGGTTTACAGCCGGCAAAACACAGACATAACAAACCCTTGTTCTTGTAGTACAGATCCGTTTTTCAAGTGCAGAGTGGTAAATGATATCATAGACAAGCTTAATTAATCGGTCTCACTTGTGATCTCACTTATATATGCCACAATTTATAAAACTCATATCAGCTTTTTTTGTCCTTTGCGATACCCATACTATGGCATATACGGTCTCACAAAAAAACTGATATGTGTTTTATAAATTGTGGCATATATAAGTGAGCATCAGTATACCAGATCCGTTTTCAAGTGCAGACTGGTAAATGATATATAGAAAAGCTTAATTAATCGGTCTCGATGACCAGAACAGAACCCTTTGTTCTTGTCTGAATACCCAAATTCTGTAACAACACTTTTACAGAAACTGATGCAAACCAATGAACAAAAACAGTTGCTGCATTATTGCAACCATAATGAACAAAAACACAATTCAGATTTACTGTTCAACATCTGTTTCATTTTGTCAAATCACCAATCTGATGTTGGAATCATTACACTACTGTTACAGAAACTGATGCAAACCATGAACAAAAACAAGTTGCTGCATTATTGCAACCATAATGAACAAAAACACAATTCAGATTACTGTTCAAGCAATCTGTTTCATTTTTATATTAAATCAACAATCTGATGTCAGAATCAATTACACTGCTGTTATAGAAAACTGATGCAAACCAATGAACAAGATGCAGTTGATACATTATTGCAACCAAAATGAACAAAAACACAATTCAGATTTACTGTTCAAGCAATCTGTTTCATTTTTATATCAAATCAACAATCTGATGTTGGAATCAATTACACTGCTGTTCCAGAAAACTGATGCAAACCAATGAACAAGATGCAATTGCTACATTATTGCAACCAAAATGAACAAAAACACAATTCAGATTTACTGTTCAAGCAATATGTTTCATTTTTATATCAAATCAACAATCTGATGTTGCAATCAATTACACCAACCCAATCTTTAGCAGAAACAGGGCATGTATTAGTTCAAAAGACATGACCCATCACTTAACATCTTCAAAAAGGATTTACAACTCATAGACTATTAAGCTCTCAAAAAACCAGCCACCATATACAATTCACTTAACCTCTTCAAAAAGGATTTACAACTCATAGACTATTAAGCTCTCAAAAAACCAGCCATCATATACAATTCACTTAACCTATCCAAAAAGGATTTATCCACTATACTACCGGGGTTCCTCTCTAACACAATCTGTGTGTATTGGTGGAGATGAGCGAATGACTTATCATGTCTTCCATCAAACTCTTCCAATATGTTTCTCCTCACTCTATACAGTGAAATTTATGGTGCTTCAACACCCTTTTTTCTTTGAAGAATCGCCTTCAAAGCGCTGATAGGAATGTTTTTGTTAGCTTTAACGTCCTCCTTTATCTGCTCCATAATCCACGTAACTTTCACAGCCTTGCTGTATGCAACCCTTGTGCATCTTTCTTGGGGACATTCTTCGTGAATCCCCACATCGTAATTTACATCACCACCATACAAATTATTCCACTCATCCTCATCCATATGCATAATAGGGACAGGAGACTCAACCTCTAGAATTTCCACGTGTCTTCGCTGCCTGAATCACTGGAGCGCTCAACCCTTTTTGTCCCATTGTCTTTATTCTTGTCTCTCCAATCCATCCAAAGTTTCACCAACTCAGACGGCTTAGGGCTTACTTCAACGAATATGTCAACATCTCTCTGACCTCGATACAGCCGAAACATCTCCATTAAGTCCTTATCATTATCGATAGGCAGCAAATTCTTGGATTGTGGATGCTTGAACTTTATGATTGGTGTCTTACAAGGGAGCACACCTTGTTTATCTGCTTCTGTTTCTAACGCAGTGAGTAAGTCAAGGCAAAGGAACTCGTCTGGATCTACGTCAATGATGTCGTACTCATACGCCCCATAGTGGACCGTTAGCCAATGTATGTCAAACTGCAGCGATAAAGAAAGACCATTAGTGAAAAAAAGACAATATTTCAGCCATACACCCTATATGGGTAGACAGAGATAATATCAAATCACATATATTTCAACCACGCAAAGAGTTATTTCAAATTTCACTGAGTCACATGAGTTGAATTTTGATCGACATTGCAGTCTAGTTTGGACTGGTTTGAAAACAACTTGTTTATAAGACTTGGTGCTGGTATATGGTGTATTTATGTATTTTTGTAGTCGATCCCTGCCATCTTATTGATTGCATAAAATTGCCGGGAATTATATTTCAGCCAGAGGTTTAAGCTGATTGACGTTTGGACTGGTTTGAAAATAACTTATGTTTTTTCCTCTCTGTCTCAAAATTTAGGTTTGCCAATATTGTATTTCAGCCAGAGGTTTAAACTGATTGACGTTTGCGAGGACAGTTGAAACATTGGATGGGAGATCACAGGTATAGTCAATATTACTACGTTGATATATTGCCGAATTTTGTTTGGTTAGTTAATATCCTGGTTGTCTTGGTTTTATGGTGCTTCTGTGAAGCAGCTAGAAGCATCCTAGATCTTGCGGCAAGTAGTTAGGAACCATATTTCAACCACTCATGAGTTATTTCAGACTACATCGAGTAGCAAGATTTCATAAATTACATATTCGGTTAAGAACCTACCTCCATTGTTGTTGCTCTTGCGTCACAGTCTGCCTGGATTTCACAGAGAACTAGCGTCGACAATCTTCAACAGTGGGTAGTGAGATTATGGCTATCAGTATGTGCAGTTTACTGAAGAAGCGTGAGTGTGGGATGTCGTGATTTTACTGATGAAGCGTGAAAACATTTAGCAAGTTAGGGTTTTTACAAATTGGGGGTTCGATCCTCAGAGGAGAAGCGTGGTGCAGTTCGATCGATTTCACAGACCGTAAGATCACTGGAGCAAGTTAGGGTTTTTACAAATTGGGGGTTCGATCGCTGTTACAGATTTGGGGTATACTATCATGATTTCCTTTTTACAGATTAGGGGTAAGTGCGTTTTGACTGGAGTTAATTTTCCACGTAGGCTGTTTTAATTAAAAAGAGATTACATGTCGGCAAAAATAAAACGTCTCCGTAACAGAGTTTTTGTTGGGGGGGTTAAAGTCAAGGATCTAGTAACTTCAAGGGGGTTATAAGTAATTATGATAACCTCAAGGGGGTAAATTATAATTACTGAAAACCTCAAGGGGGCTGTCAGTAATTTTCTCTTTTTTTTATATATACCTTGTTACTTCTTTCACTATCATGACGTTTGGGTGAAGTTACACACCCCACCTACATGGTTTTAAAAATTACTTTTCTCACCCATGTTGTAACACCTCTACCGCTAATACTGTCATTACCGTACAAATACTTACCTATACACAACGGCGGGTGTACAATGCCGTTAGTCACCCACATGACTAACAAGGCGAGTTACAATACTACATACTATCGGTCTGATGAATATGAACATACCGAGTACTCTACACAATACATTACTTTCCATTTCATACTCAAACCATGATTCAAATACAACTCCAATACAATACTTTACTATACCGAGTCTACTACAATCCTTAAATTACCGATACAGTTTGGACTTCCAAGTTCGTATTACAATACAAATACCATTCCTATTACTCAACTACCCATGCTTACATAACAACCCTGTCCTACACTCTCGAACGGTGGTCAACTTCGAATACCTGTAAAAATAAAAACGGTGCCCCTAGGGCTCAGCAAAATTGTGCATATGAAATTTGCATACCCCACGTGCTAACCGGGGTGCGCCGACTACTTGGGTCGAATAAACATGGAGTTCGTTTGTTTCATACATACATGCTGATACTACATCATCTTACACAAGAAACAATACTTACCTACATCTACAAGATTCAATACTTACTAAGGAAGACAATTTGTCAGTCAACCGTTCATGTTAGTTATTCATTCATCCGGTTTAATCGGATGCACTCTTTCTTCCCATACGGGTTCTTAAGTCTTACACCAACTTAGTCCTACTTACTTGTTGCTTTACTCACACTACACTCATTACCTTACTCATTACTTACTCGTGCTTGCTCGTTACTCGTTACTATACTAGTACTTACTCATCACTCGATACTCCATACTTACTCCCACATACTCAGTACTCCGTACTCCGTACTCTTTACCTTACTCATACTTCCTCATTACTCGGTACTCATTACATACTCATACTTCCTTCTTAGTCAATACTCATTACTTTACTCATACATACGCAATACTCAATACTCAATACTTTTGGCCCCCAGGCGGAGTCATACACAAGACTCGCCACCGGGACTACAATACAAAGGGGCTATACACTTAGCTCCTCAAATACTCAAATGTCCGTTTTACCGGACTACTCAAATTCCCAACACTCCTCTCACGGAGTATCATACTATCTCATGGATTAGCCTAGAAGTATCTCTCTCGATAACCTCCACTAGCTTAGGGAATTACCACCTCTAGTATTCTCAGATTTAAGGGTTACCCCAACGTATCGAATACTCTCATTTTCGGGACATACATTAGTCGGGTCCTCTCTTTGTGGGTCGACTACTTTTCTAAGGGGTTTGGAGATCCCTCATCATTCTTTTTACTACTCTCATGGTTCATGTCTTGCACCATCATTAATCCCTCTCATAGAGATTACTTTTATATACTCCCACTACTTATTGTTTTATGGATTGTTCATTTCGGTTCTCTTACCATTATCGAGAGGTTGCTAGTCCCGTACACTCTCTCATATACTAGTGATTTCATTGGTTTGCATTATCGTTTGTTGGTTCGTTGGTTTAGTGCGTTTCTACGTTTCCGTTAATTCACAACATGACTCCTATTACGAGTCACTAACAACATGACTAATCTATGAGTTGGTCTACGCACTAAGTTAGGCCACACCATCAATCAAGAAGGGTTAGCTCATACAACATACAACAAGACATACAATGATAGGTAATAAACCGTTTTCATGCTTTAGTCTTGATTAGCCGGCACACAACACACAAATCAGAGTAACTCGGTTAGCATACGGGGCTTGAGAAAATCATACCTTTCACCGGGGTTAACTTTACCAGGTGTTCTCACGTTCCTTGGTTCCCACTTGTTCCTCGTGTCTTACTCTTGAACCACTAATTACAAGTCAAATGGATCTATTAATATTAAGGCGTTACGGTACGTACATAAATGCTACTCCCATACTTTCCCCGTTATCCCGTTATCTCGGTTTAACTTAGTGCTCTTAAACTTACAACTTTCTTAATCACTTCCAACCTTTGTTTACACTTCTTAGGAACTTTAAAGGTCACCAAACAACTCCTAAACATCACCTAAAACCAATACCAATCAATCCCCCATGTTTTAAAGCCTAAAAAGTACTCACGGGTGAATTCTGGGGGTGGTCCGAGACTTGGTCCGGACCCTAAGTCCCGGACCAATACTAAACATGACTTTCGGCCACTTTTTCTACCTGGTCCTGGACTTAAGTCCCGGACCAATTCCTGCATTCACTCTCGGGCCTTTTTTTGATGCGGTCAGGGACTTGGTACATATCCTAGGTCCTGGACCCTGCTAAAAACTACTATTTAGGTGATTTTTCAACCCCAAATCAACCCTTAATCCACCTCTAATCATTCCATAATCTTTCCACATGTTTTATACATGTTTAAACACAACTTAAAACTCCTTAAATCCTTGGTCCAATCCATACTCAACTTCTTGCTCATTTTCTATAAATTTCCATTCTCATTTTTACAACTTGCACACTTGTGCATTTCTACACTTTCCTTTGCACTTTGCATCTTGTCCTAACTTCATTTTACCTTACCAATTCATTCCTAGACATATGCACTACCTACACCCAAGTCGAATCTCCATCTTCAAGATTACAAACACTAACTCTTTCTCTTGTTTTTCCAATGCATTTCACATGCTATTTGCTACAGATTTTACACCCTTTTATTCTCATCCTACCACTACCATTCCATGGTTACTAAACATCTCTACTCAACCCAATACACACCTTGGTTCTCCCATTCACCAAGTCATCCAAAAATGCTTATTTTCTACTAAAATTTGCCATAATCTCCCCTTAAATCTTACATCCTCAACTTCATCAATTCTCACCAATTTCCATTCCTAATCTAGCCATACCCACAAGGGGTCCTACCAGCACTCAAAGCAATATCAATTTACCAAAACTTCCACAAACAACAATACCGATATACCTACTCAAATTACTTGGCTCTAAGGCCTTCAATCCAAACATTAATTCACCAATACTCTCAAACTTCCACCAACTACATTCCTAGTACTATATTTTGGTTTCTTTCATTACTTTACCCATTCCCATTATTCTAATGCATTAAAATTGGCATTAAGAGGGATTCCTTACCTTAAGCTCATACTTTCTTCTTTCTTTTTCCAATCTCCTCTTGCTCCTCCTCTTTTCAAATTCGGTCAAGGGAGCAATGGAGTTGCCAACTCCATTCCCACCATCAAAGGAACACAAAATAAGTGTAATTAAAATACCAGCCCTTGAAATAATACTAATTCATTAAAATGCTTAAAATACCAAATCTAGGGTTTACCTTTGGAGTCTTTTAAGAGGGGTTTTAACCCTAGGTTCAAGAAGGTGATCCCACCACCATTGGAAGGTTGGAATAATGCTCAAAGAGAGAGAAAAACAGAGCATTACAATGGGGCAAAAATAGCCTACAAAGAGAGAAGGAAGAAAATGAGTTTTTTCTTTGAAATTTTTACCATAATGGAAAAAGGAGACTCCAAGCTTTGATTTGGTACCATTTTCTCTTCAAATGGGCAAAACCCATGGATATGAACTTCCTCATTTTGGATTTTGAAAAGAGAGAATGATAGAGGATGATGAGGAGATGAAGAATATGTACTTATTTTTGTGATTGGAGCTTTATTGGAGCTAGAGCATGAAGAAGAAAGTGAGAAGCCATTGGAGCTTCTTGTGGAGCTTTGAAATCGCCAGCAACCAGAGGGAGGAGGGTGCTCACGGTGGGGAAAGAAGGAAAGGAAGAGAGAGAAGAGGAAAATGAGAGGTGAGAGAGTATTTTTTTCACTTTTGTACTTTTTTTACTTTTTGCTTTTTGATTTCTTTATTAGTCAGCTAGTGTGTGTGTGTGTGAGGGAGTTAATTAACTTCTAAAAACTGGCCCAACACAGTAGTACTAGTTGCAGCATTTTTTGTCTTTTACAGAAAACGCTCGTTAATTTACCTGGTTTTAGCACTATTCACTAACCGGGCCCGTTTTCCGAAATTTTCTCGTTTCTTTAATTTTATTGGTTATTAAGCTTCCATTAATGTTTAATTACATTTATTTAATGAACTATAATTTTTACGGGCTCATTTGATCACTCAAAGTCACGTTTTCGGATTTTCTCGAAAAATGTGCGCTAAAGCTTTATTAGCGTTTTAACACATTATTTGGATCCGTTTTCTTTGGGAATCATTCCCGTACATTAATTAGGCATGAATAAGCCTTAGGAATCCATATAATACTCTAACTGAGGTCTCGTACCTCCTATGGTTATTTAACGCTTATTTTAGTGTTTTCCGCTTTTAAGCGTTTTCTCATTTCTTTTGGATTTATTTTCCTTACCTAAATTACTTAGGCACTATTATGCCCTTAAATACCATATTAGAATAATTTAATCACCATATTTAAGTTCGGGGTATTTCACATGTGGTTTCCCTTTTCTATATCTGACAATTTTTCTATTTTTCGTTCAACTTAAGAGATGCTTAAATGTTGTCCAAAGTTGATGAAAGATGCTAAAGTGTTATATTTTGGTTTGGCAGGAAATCCAAAGTTTTGTAAGTTCACATGTGATATGTGAGACCCAATAAAACATGTAACATGTGAACGTGTGTTCGTCAGGTCACACATGTCACATGTGAGCTTAAAAAACTTTGAATTTGGCATTGGACTAAAATATAACACTTTAGCATCATCGATGTTAAGTTTCATCAAATTTGGATAACATTTAAGCATCTCCTAAGTTGAATAAAAATTTGAAAAGTTGTTGGATATAAAAAAATGGAAACCACATGGGTGGGGAAAGTAATTTTTGAAGCCTTAGGGCGGGGTTGTAATTTCGCCAAATGTCATGGGTGGGGATGTAATTTTCCCTTCATTAAGTAATAGAAGATTATGGAGCTATAAACATATTCTCAAAACATGTATAAGAGATTTGAAAAATAGGGAACAAGCTCCTAATTCTATCTCGAAAAAAGATTTTCATATAGTAGCTCTTATGCTCACCTATACTTACTCGGTAAAAGTAAAACTGGATTATTCCAACCAAGTAGATGTCTACATATACTGGAAGTCAATATGTTATAACCTATAGTTTCATTGCAGTTTTATTTCGTCACAAGTGGCCTACATTAATTTATTTAGGATTCAGGACATGAGAGTCCTTTTGATTAAAGACAAGGGTGAGGAAGTCTTTTCCCCCTTCCGTTTAATTTCCTGGTGAGAATTAACATTTCATAAATTATTAGTTCCTTTAATTCCTTCATTTCTAATCACGTTCTCACGCCGCTCACTTTTTTCCTCACCCATTCAGTTTTGAAAAACTGTCAGACGCTCCTCCCCTCTTCTCTTCTCTCTCTCAAGAGTTTTACGTTCATTCAAGTGTCCAAGTTCTGCCAGTTGAATTTCTGCAATTTGAGTTCTGTTGTGGATCCCCCCTCCATTGCGAATTCCGGTTCAGGTTAAGGTAAGATGTTGGATTATCATCTCCAATTCGTCAGTTCCTGTGGCTTCTCATTTTCTAATTCTTCCTCTGCAATCTGATTAGGAACCAGTAATTGTCCGTTCCCTTGTCGATTTCTGCTACGGTTGGCACTCTCTACGATTTTGTTGTCAGATTCAGGTAAGGGTGTGATTTCGTATCAATGGCAGATTCTGATTTTGTGAGTTCGGGTTTCTGATTTGGGACTGTTCTGCAATTGCGTTTGTTCAGTGTTCTAGGTTGCTCTTCGGTCTGCATTGTGGGCTGCCTTGGTGGTTGATTGCTGCTTCAGATTCTGGGTTTCGATTATGCTAACTGAGGTAGGTGGCTTTCGGATTTGGCTAGTGTGTTCAGCCTTGGGGTGTTTCAGTTTCTAGGATTCAGTTTGCCAATTGTCTCTGCGTTGAGATTAATAACCTGTCTGTTTAATTTCTGTTTTGATGGCTAAAACCCCCAAGGTTGTTTATGCAAATTGCTGTTGAATTGAATGTTGTTTGAACCTCTGGTTTGTGTGCGAAACGCATCTATAAACTGCATTTTTCCGCGTGTCCGAACGTCTGTCCGAATATTGAAGTTCGGACAGACCCTACTTGCGTTCTGTTTTTCTGAGTTTTGAACGTGTCCGAACTTTCGTCCGGGCTTTGGCGTTCGGACAGGATGCGAGGATGGATCCGGCTTACAAGTCTTGAATGGTGTCCGAACTTGTAAGTCCGGACAGAAGTTTAGACACACCCTTCTGCCTTCACCTGATTTTGCTTCGACATGCGTCCGAACTTTGACGTTCAGACACATGTTCGGACTTTATGCGTGTTGATTTCCGAAAGTGTCCGAACATCCATCCGAACTTTGATGTTCGGACACCCCTTTGTCTCTGCCTCTGTTTTCATTTCGACTTGTGTCCGAACTTCGACGTTCGGACATTCTTCTGGTTTTGGCTTTTGATTCTTGACTTGCGTCCGAACTTCGACGTTCGGACACAAGTTCGGACATGGCAGTGTTTACGCCTTATCTTGCTCGTTTGAGCTCCGTTTTAACTTCCGTTTACGGGATTGGACTCCCCTTCTGATTTCCAAGCTATCTATATGCTTTGTGGTGCCATTGATGCACCTATTCTTAACTGAATTTAAGCTTCTATTTTGGGACCTAGTTATCTCTGTAGCTGAACAGTGGATGGCTAGTTTAGCTGTAACACCCCATCCTTAGCCAATCGTGGTTATCGCCAACTTAACAACTTAATCATAAACGTCGCAGCGGATTTAACTAACACCGGGACCTTGCCACGGTCTGATCAACAAATTATATCAAACTTAAATATTTACAACGCGTATCCAAAAGAATTTACAAACTATCCAAAACATTCACCAACCGAGTTCATAGTATCTCAAGCAACAACACAACTACCTCCAGTCTTAGTACCGACAGACGAGTGCACAGGCGCAACCCATACTCAAAATAAAAGTCCCACCTAAGTCTACCCGCTGCTACTCTCATGGTGACTCTTCATGGGCCGCTTACCTGCAAAAGTAAAAACAGCCCCCAAATGGGGGTCAACAAGAATGCTGGTATGACCCTCTCGTGGCCCCCAAGCTAATAGGGCTACGACGACTAATTGTCGATAGCATGGAAATTGATTAGATACACAATCATAATATGAAGTGCAATAAAACACCAATCCACAGATAAACAAGCATAGTTCACACACAAATGAACGACTTAAAGCGTTCTCTTAATAAGTGAGTTAGTAAGTAAACTCCTTAAGTTCCAATTCCACTTATCCTCAGTCCATCTTAACTTACCTCAGTCTTATCCTTATCTTAATCTCAGTATACAAACCGTTCTTTAAATAGAAATGGTCGTATCTTATCTCAATGTTTACTTTGTCGGGTCAAAAGCAACCCTAGCCAATGAGCTATTAACTCCATTGGTTGAATAAACAACTTATCTTATAATTTAGGATTTAGGTGATCCTACCGCACCATCTTAATGCCTCCTACCTTGGACTGGAAATCCAATGTAGCCGAGCCGACATTCGACCCTAGGCAACAAGTCCGAAGACAAGTCCTTAAGCGGTGGTCGGATCTGATTCAGATACTGACCCCCTTTCCTTAGCATGCATGACCGGAGTCAGTCCCGGGTTCCTCACTCTCCCCTTAAGTTCCAGTTAGTGAAAATCTTACAAACCACGTGTTAGTTAAACCTTAACGGGTATTAACCAACAGTAACCAACATACAATTCCTCTTCTTAATTCAATAAGTACTAAGCTTAGTTAGTAGCTAAACACAAGTCTCGCGGGTTAGTGTAAAGAAAACACATACACAACGAGAACAATAAAACCGGTTGCATGCTTTATCTTGTCTTAGTCATAGCAAATAAACAAATAACACGCAAGCCGAGGGACACCTCGTTAGCAAGTAGGTCACAAGAAAGACTGTACCGTTCACCGTCGATTGTCCCGGTTGTTTAATTCTTCTCCGGTTCCAAACTTTCAAATCCTAAAATGTTCATCCAACTTAGATTATTAATTGCTTACACATTACTCAATCTCTTAACTTACTTAACCCTTAATGAGCCCCACTTAACACCTCTTAAGTTCTTACAACTTAATCTTACAAGCTTAACCTTAACGTTTTAAGCTTTAACTCAACTTAATCCCTTAGGTCCTTATCTTCCTAACCATCATTACCCTCTTAATGGCATACCATAATACCAATTAACATCTTTAGAATTTAAAGTTTTTTTTATAAGTTTTGCGTCGACCGACCTTACCCAAGGTCGGTCCATTCCAGAACGTATTACCGTTTGAAAATTTTACCCCGACCGACCTTGCAAGTTCGGTCCACAAGGTCGGTCCATTCCAGAAACATTTCCCGTACAAAAATTTAGGCATGACCGACCTTACAAATCCGGTCCCAAGGTCGGTCCATTCCAGAGACTCAATCCGTACACAAAATACAAGCCCGACCGACCTTGCAAGTCCGGTCCCCAAGGTCGGTCCATTCCAGAAACTTTTCTGGCTGGGTAAACTGGGCTAGACCGACCTTGCAAGTCCGGTCCCCAAGGTCGGTCTGCCCCAGACCTTTGTTTTTAATTGCCCATTTGACTCCAAACTTAACCTTATATATCCTAGTATGTTCTAACATCATTTGGGCACTTCAAACACACCTTTAGCCATCCACTAAACTCCTTAAATCACTCACCAAAATTCACATAAGCCATTAAGCATTTTCTTGTAAAAATGTTAACACTTGTAATGTTTTTCACTAGGTTTCTAAGTGGTGTTTCATACCTATAATAACCACTATGCCAAAATGTTTTCTCACCACTATAACATCATCTCCCAAGCATCTTTCACCATCTAAAATTCTTTTATGCAACTACTTGAAGTTCCTTCACAAGTTTATACCTCCTCCATACAACACCTTATTTTCTCATTGTTTATCAAAATTTGCATAACTCTTAACACAATCCCAAAATGACTTTGGTGTATCCCAAAAACACTCATTTGATTCCTAATTCCTCCATAATAATGCCTAAGTCATTCTAATTCTCAAGGACACCTTAAACTCACTCTTTTTCATCAAAACGACTCCTAAAGTTTTCTAGCACTTCCTTAGTCATAACATCTCCTTAGAACATCTTAAACACCAAGTTTCTTCACCAAATTTTGACATAGGTTCCCTAGTATATTGTTACACCCAAACACTTAGTTTTTCAATATCAAACAACCATGAACACTTCAATTCTCATTACACCATCTTAACACACAATATACACCCAAACTACACTACATCACAATATAGTGCATAAATTTAAATTGCCCTTAAATGACTTAGCTCTTAGGCCCTTAAATGCATAAATCTTAAATAGTGAATTTCCTCAATATATAGCCTTTAACCTGCAAATACACACAACAAGGCTCCCATTGTAATATAAATGTTCTTATAATTCACCTTGGCATTGTTTAACTATCTCCTTTCTCATTTGCTCCTTAGTCACAAGTTCTCAATATAAAAGTATTCTTTCTCCTAGGTTTGATAACCCCTCACCTAATGTAAACTCTACACTAAACTTGTCATATATCTAAATCCCATCCCTTAAACAATAAAACACCTTAAGGTAAGCAATTTACCTTGTCCTTTTACAAGCTCCACCAACTTTCCTCCTTAGATTTTTCTTTGTACAATCTCGGTCACCAATCTATCTCTCCTTTCCAATGTTCTAATCAATATCCAATGACTCTAATGAGTGCTAAACATTGCACTAACCTTAAGGAGTAAAACTTAGGTTAAAAATGTGTTTTAAGGTATTGAATTGAATATTTTACCTTGAAGTCTCAAGTCAAGCTTGGATATGAATCAAGAAGGACCTCCTATAGCCCTTGGAGAATAGAAAACAAGCTAGAACAAGGAATAAAATGAAGCCCCATGAGTAGTAATTTTCGGACATGTGAAGAAGTGATGGAAACCTAGTTTTTCTTACATATTCTTTACCTTAAGAGAATGGAGAAGCTAATGGACTCCTTAAGCTTGTATTTCCTCCTCTAATGGCGGTTTGGCTTGGCACCAAATTGAAGCTCTTGAAGATTTGAAAGGATAGGAAGAAAGAGCTTGAGCTAACTAAGAAGAATATATGCTTTGTTTTGATTTTGGAGCTAAGATGAGTGTTTGGCAACAAGTGAAGAGGAAGCTAGCATGGGGTTGTCTTCTACGTGAATGAAGAAGAAAGAGAGCAGGAGAAATCAGTGAAGAAGAAGAAGGAATAAAGAAAGGAAGAGAGAGGTAGCTTAAATTAGATATTTGTTTCAAAAGTAAATAGTAACTTGTTACTTTTCCCTCTTATTTTACTAACTTACTTATCCATGTGATGACTTACCATCTTAGAATACCGGCCCCCTTATAATTAAGGCTAGTCATGGTCTTGTTTGACCACTTAATTAAACTTAGTTGACTAAAGACTAACCTAGGCACTATTTGATTACTATTCACAAACTAGTGCACATATTTGTGAAATTTTTGATTTCCCATTGATTTAGACTTCCTAATGTGATACTAAGTAGTACAAAGTTGATTAAGGAGAAATCATGGGCATTTAGCCACTTAAAACCCCTTTCTAAGACAATTTTTCAAAAATATGCTTTAAGAGTCCTTAAAGCACAATTTGTGTTTTAACTTGCTTTTGAGCTTGGTTTTCTTTGGTAATAGATTTAATGTGTCCATTAGGATGTTACCAAGGTCTAAGAATGATATTTGGGTGCTAACCCAAGTTACTCCAAGCTTAGAGCACATTTTTGCCTAAGTTGCTCTTATGGTGTTTCCTTGTGTTTTCTTCGATTAAAATTGTTTCCTAATGTTTCTAAGGCACTATTTAGCCTTCTTATATCTTAGTTTATCATCTAATAACCATATCTAGGTTTGGGGTATTTCATTAGCTATCTCGTAGGACGTTCTTTTGTATTCACGGGTGTGTTCCCCGTTCTGTTCACAGGTGTCCACCTGTTCTGCTCACGAGTGATGTTTCCTCGTTCTGTTCATGGATTACATCCGTTCTGTCTGTATGCTGTGGTTAACTAGAATCCCCTCTGTTTCTGACTCTATCTACTTTGGACTCCGTTTAGTCCTAATGTGGTTGGACTTCTGCTTCTGCTTTCTGATTTGGAATGTGACTTCCTCTGTCTACTTCTGATTTGTTAACATTTTATTAAATGTTTTGAGCATGCAGGTTGATGATGTTAGTCATCTACTGGGCATAGTTGGATGCTCACTCCCCTACTCTTACTAACATTGCAGATTGATCAGCGAAGATCACCTGTTCAGCTTCTGGAGTTCTGTTTATGTTTATTCAGTTCTTTGAGACTTTTATGTTTCAGCATTTGTAGCCTACGGGCCCTGATAGCATTGAATGCTATATTTGACTTCTAGTTTACAGTTACTTTGTATTTTGTTATTGAGAGTACTATGTTACTTTGATAATACTTTATATATAAGTATTCGTTTGGGCCTTTATGATTGTTGCGCGGATAGATAGAGCACTTGGTTATAAGTAATAATCCACAGGTGATCACTCCCTAATCTAGGCCAGTGTTGGGGTGTTACATTTAGTGGTATTAGAGCTCTAGGTTCTAATCTGATGGGAATTTAGCTTAGTCAGTCAGTTAGTTGTCAGTATCTGTGCTTTAGAGTTCCGTGCATGAATTGCTTGCTCTGTGGATTTTCAGAATGACGCCACGAAGAGCTACAGTCAATCCCCAGGGCGATGTCGCCGGGGCGGTCCAACAGTTTATGACCTAGCTGCTATAGACGGTTGCAGCTGGAGGGGACCCTAGAGGAGGAGCAGCTGGTGGAGCAGCAGGTAGTGATGCAGCCGGAGCTAGGGCTGCTTATGCGGGAGGTCAGAATGTGAAGGCGCTTCAGAAGTTCATGAAGCTGAAGCCTCCAGCATTCGACGGGACAGGAGATCCTCAGTAGGCCAGTCATTGGTTGACCGAGGTGGAGGACCTACTTCGGGTCATGGGCTCAGAGGAGTAGTAGAAGGTTGATTTTGCCACCTTCTTATTCAAGGCCGAGGCCAAGGAGTGGTGGAGATCTGTGATGGGGAGGTTCCCACAGCCTTGGACATGGGATCAGTTCACGGGGGAGTTCAACAAACAGTTCTACCCCGACGTGTATAAGGATCAGCGCATTTTGGAGTATAACCGGCTCCGCCAGTGCCGGGATATGAGTGTCGAGGACTATGTCAGAAAATTCATCAGCCTGTCGAAGTTTGCACCTGAGCCTGACGAGCATAGGAAGGCCTGAAATTTTGAGAGTGGTCTGAGGCCAGACATCAGCTCTGCTGTGACGCCGCTACGTCACAAGACCTTCAGGGACTTAGCTGACGTTCCCCTATTGATGGAGGTTGATCTGAAGGGCGGCCAGTCTGGTAGGAAGGACTAGAAGAGGAAGTAGATATCCGATGAGAGCGATAGGAGGGATCAGTCTGCTTCTCAGAAGAAGCAGTCTACTGAAGACCGATCTGGGGACCGTCAGGGCTCAAGAGACAGAGGGGGATCTTCTTCATCATCGTCCGTTCCAAAGTGCCAGGTATGTGGCAAGTTCCATCGAGGTCAGGACTGCTACAAGAAGTCTACAGCTTGCTTCAAGTGTGGTTACTTGGAGCATAGGATTGCTGACTGCCCTCAGGCCGAGAGGAGCAGGGGTAGCTCAAGAGGTATGACTGGAGGGTCTGCTTCAGAGTCCAGAGATCAAGACCGGGCTGAGCAGAAGAAGCCCCAGGGCCAAGCCAGAGTCTATGCGATGGTTGGAGAGAGGGACCGATCCACTGACAGAGTTGTCACTGGTATCTCCGACTGTCATCTCGTTCTGTTTTCTGCTTGTTTGACTCTGGAGCCACCCACTCTTTTATTTCTGCTGAGTTGGTGGGTGAACTCGGTTTGCCTGTTGTGCCTTTGGATATTGAGTTGTGCGTGCATAGCCCGTTGGTTAGGAATTCTACTATGCTTCTGAATTCTGTAAGGATAGTCCTGTGTTAGTCAGAGATAGGACTCTGTATGTTAACCTCATCCCTATGAAGATGACCAATTTTGATGTGATTTTGGAAATGGACTGGCTTGCTGCCCACCATGCTCATATTGATTGTCCTGCTTCGAGAGTTACATTTGAGGAGCCGGGTCAGCCCCGCCTGACTGTAGCAGGGAATGGAATCCCGTGCTCGCCGCCAGTCATCTCAGCCATGCAGGCGTTTCACCATTTGAGGAAAAGATGCCCGGGATTTCTGTGCTACATCTCTGAGGTTCGCAAGGATGCGAAGTTGGAAGACATCCCAGTGGTCAGAGACTTTCCAGACGTGTTTCAGGATGATGTGCCTGGGCTTCCCCCTGTCAGAGAGGTGGATTTCTTGATCGAGCTCACACCTGAGACTCAGCTTATATCTAAGGCCCCATACCGGATGGGTCCTGCCAGCTTAAGGAGCTGAAGATCCAGTTGCAGGAGCTATTGGATAAGGGTTTTATACGCCCTAGTGTGTCACCTTGGGGAGCGCCCATTCTGTTTGTCAAGAAGAAGGATGGTAGTATGCGTTTATGCATTAACTACAGGAGCTCAATAAGGTTACCATTAAGAATAGGTACCCTCTCCCGCATAGATGACTTGTTCGACCTATTAGCCTGAGCTAAGGTGTTCTCGAAGTTCGATTTGAGGTCCGGTTATCATCACCTGAGGATTAAGGCAGACGACGTGCCTAAATCTGCCTTTAAGACTCGTTATGGACATTACGAGTTCCTAGTGATGCCATTCGGTTTGATGAATGCGCCTTCTGTGTTTATGGACATGATGAACCAGGTCTTCAAGCCGTTCTTGGACCAGTTCATTGTGGTGTTTATTGATGATATCTTGGTGTATTCCAAGAGTGCTGAGGAGCACGAGGAGCATCTTAGGACCGTTCTTCAGACTTTGAGGGAGAGAGAGCTGTATGCGAAGCTGAAGAAGTGCTAGTTCTGGTTGGACCTGGTGGTGTTCTTGGGACATGTCGTTTCCAAGGATGGTATCTCCGTGGATCCGGAGAAGATTATAGCTATTACGGAGTGGGCCAGGCCCACTAATGTTGGTGAGATTCGTAGCTTCCTTGGACTAGCGGGCTACTATCGTAAATTTGTGGAGGGCTTCTCCAAGTTGGTGATTCCGTTGACTCGCCTACTGTAGAAGGAGGTGAAGTTCGAGTGGAGCGAGGCCTACGAGCAGTGCTTTCAGAAGCTGAAGAAGAGATTGACGTTTGCAATGATTTTGACTCTTCCAGAGGGGACCGAGGGACTAGAGGTCTTCAGTGATGCGTCCCATAAGGGACTCGGGTGTGTTCTGATGTAGCATGGGAAGGTAGTAGCGTGTGGCTCCCATCAGCTTAAGCCATATGAGAAGAACTATCTGACCCATGACCTGGAGTTAGCTGCTGTAGTGTTTGCTCTGAAGATTTGGAGGCACTACCTCTATGAAGCTTCATGCAAGGTGTATACGGACCACAAGAGCCTCAAGTACTTGTTCACTCAAAAAGAGTTGAACTTGAGGCAGAGGAGGTGGCTGGTGTTATTGCATGATTATGATCTAGAGATCCTCTACCATCCGGGTAGAGCGAATGTCGTTGCTGATGCGCTCAATAGGAGAGGCCCGTCTAGAGCTGTTTTTGCCTTGTCAGGTGTGCAGAGGTCTGCTCTCGAGTTACAGCGTATGGGCATCTGGGTCGTCCATCCAGAGAGGTCTGGGATGTTGGCAGCTTTGCAGATTCAACCTACCTTGATCGACCGGATCAAGGCAATCAGAAGCCCGACGTCGGGTTGTGTAAGATCAGAGAGGTGTTATCTGCTAGTCGGGAGTCCGAGTTCCAGGTTTCAAAGGATAATTTCCTGAGGTTTAGAGACCGTGTATGTGTGCCTGCAGATGATGCCCTGAGGCAAGAGATTATGCAGGAGGCTCATGGAGCCCCGTACTCGGTATACCCAGGAGGTGTGAAGATGTACTGAGACCTCCGAGAGACATTCTGGTGGAGCAACATGAAGAGGGACATATCTGACTTTGTATCCAGATGTAGGACCTGTCAGTAGGTCAAAGCCGAGCACTAGAGACTAGCTGGGTTGCTTCAGCCTCTTCGAGTTCCGGAGTGGAAGAGGGAGAGCGTGGGTATGAACTTCATTATGGGACTACCTAAAACTCCGTGCGGATTCGATGCAGTATGGGTGATTATGGACAAACTCACGAAGAGTGCTCACTTCTTGCCAGTCAGGAAGACCTTCAGTTTGCATCGCCTAGCGCAGTTGTATATAGATGAGATAGTGTGTTTGCATGGGGTTCCTGCTTCGATTGTGTCTGACAGAGATCCGCGATTCGTATCCAGATTCTAGCAGAGTTTGCATCAGGCTTTGGGGACGAGATTGTCTTTCAGCTCAGCGTATCATCCTCAGTCAGATGGGCAGACAGAGAGGATGAACTAGGCTTTGGAGGAGATGCTTAGAGCATGTGTGCTTGACTTTGGAGGTAGTTGGGATCAGCACGTGGCGTTGATAGAGTATGCCTATAATAATAGCTTCCAGTCCAGCATCGGGATGGCCCCGTTCAAGGCTCTGTATGGTAGGAGGTGCAGATCACCCATCTGTTGGGATGATCTGAAGGAGAGAGCAGTTGTCGGTCCATACTTGGTTGAAGATGCTGTGGGTAAGATTCAGTCCATCAGAGAGCGTCTGCTTGTGGCTCAGAGTCGTAAGAAGAGTTACGCTGATCAGAGGAGACGACGTCTAGAGTTTGAGGTAGACGACCATGTGTATCTGAAGGTTTCTCCAGTCCGCGGAGTTGTGCGGCTTGGGAAGAAAGGCAAGCTCAGCCCTCGCTTCGTTGGCTCTTTTGAGATCCTGGAGAGGATTGGACCTATTGCCTACCGTTTGGCCTTGCCTCCATCACTAGCAGAAGTGCATAATGTGTTTCATGTGTCAATGCTGAGGAAGTATGTTCCATACCCGTCTCATATTATTGATTTCGGTCCGCTTGAGTTGAGAGAAGACTTCACTTTTGAAGCGGTTCCATCGAAGATTCTAGCCAGAGACATTCGTAAGCTCCAGAGTAAGACCATGCCTTTGGTGAAGGTTCAGTGGTCGGGTCAGTCTGAGGAGGAGGCGACTTGGGAGCTGGAGAGTGAAGTGCGGTCCAAGGTTCCCGCCCTCTTCGAGCAGTAGGTACGTTTAAGTTCGAGTACAAAATTCTTTTAAGGGTGAGGTGATGTTATAACCCATAGTTCCGTTGCAGCTTTATTTCGTCACAAGTGGCCTACATTAATTTATTTTGGATTCAGGACATGGGAGTCCTTTTGATTAAAGGCAAGGGTGAGGAAGTCTTTTCCCCCTTCCGTTTAATTTCCTGGTGAGAATTAACATTTCATAAATTATTAGTTCCTTTAATTCCTTCATTTCTAATCACGTTCTCACGCCGCTCACTTTTTTCCTCACCCATTCAGTTTTGAAAAACTGTCAGACGCTCCTCCCCTCTCTTTCTCTCTCTCAAGAGTTTTACGTTCATTCAAGTGTCCAAGTTCTGCCAGTTGAATTTCTGCAATTTGAGTTCTGTTGTGGATCCCCCCTCCATTGCGAATTCCGGTTCAGGTTAAGGTAAGATGTCGGATTATCATCTCCAATTCGTCAGTTCCTGTGGCTTCTCATTTTCTAATTCTTCCTCTGCAATCTGATTAGGAACCAGTAATTGTCTGTTCCCTTGTCGATTTCTACTACGGTTGGCACTCTCTACGATTTTGTTGTCAGATTCAGGTAAGGGTGTGATTTCGTATCAATGGCAGATTCTGATTTTGTGAGTCGGGTTTCTGATTTGGGACTGTTCTGCAATTGCGTTTGTTCAGTGTTCTAGGTTGCTCTTCGGTCTGCATTGTGGGCTGCCTTGGTGGTTGATTGCTGCTTCAGATTCTGGGTTTCGATTATGCTAACTGAGGTAGGTGGCTTTCGGATTTGGCTAGTGTGTTCAGCCTTGGGGTGTTTCAGTTTCTAGGATTCAGTTTGCCAATTGTCTCTGTGTTGAGATTAATAACCTGTCTGTTTAATTTCTGTTTTGATGGCTAAAACCCCCAAGGTTGTTTTATGCAAATTGTTGTTGAATTGAATGTTGTTTGAGCCTTTAGTTTGTGTGCAAAACGCTTCTGTAAACTACATTTTTCCGTGTGTCCGAACGTCTATCCAAACACTGAAGTTCGGACAGACCCTGTTTGCGTTCTATTTTTCTGAGTTTTGAACGTGTCCAAACTTCCGTGCGAGCTTTGACGTTTGGATGGGGTGCGAGGACGGATCCGGCTTACAAGTCTCGAATGGTGTCCGTACTTGTAAGTCCGGACAGAAGTTCGGACACACCCTTCTGCCTTCATCTGATTTTGCTTCAACATGCATCCGAACTTTAACGTTCGGACACATGTTCAGACTTTACGCGTGTCTAATTTCCCAAAGTGTCCGAAGATCCGTCTGAGCTTTGATGTTCAGACACCCCTTTGTCTCTGCCTCTGTTTTCAGTTCGACTTGTGTCTGAACTTCGACGTTTGGACACATGTTTGGACATTCCTCTGGTTTTGGCTATTGAGTCTCGAATTGCGTCCGAACTTCGACGTTCGGACACAAGTACGGATATGGCACTGTTTACGCCTTATCTTGCTCGTTTGAGCTCCGTTTTGACTTCCGTTTGCGGGATTGGACTCCCCTTCTGATTTCCAAGCATCTATATGCTTTGTGGTGACATTGAAGCACATATATTTAACTGAATTTAAGCTTCTGTTTTGGGACCTAGTTATCTCTGTAGCTGAACTGTGGATGGCTGGTTTAGCTATCTCGTAGCGCGCCGCGTAGGACGTCCTTCTGTATTCACGGGTGTGTTCCCCGTTTTGTTCACAGTTGTTCCACCTATTCTACTCACAAGATGTTTCCTCGTTCTATTCACAGATTACATCCGTTATGTCTGTATACTGTGGTTAACTAGGGTCCCCTCTGTTTCTGACTCTGTCTGCTTTGGACTCTGTTTAGTCCTATTGTGGTTGGAATTCTGCTTTCTGATTTGGAATGTGACTTCCTCTATCTACTTCTGATTTGTTAACATTTTATTAAATGTTTTGAGCATGCTGGTTGATGATGTTAGTCATGTACTGGGCATAGTTGGATGCTCACTCCCCTACTCTTACTAACATTGCCGATTGATCAGCGAGGATCACCTCTTCAGCTTCTGAAGTTCTATTTATGTTTATTTAGCTCTTTGAGACTTCTATGTTTTAGCATTTGTAGCCTACGGGCCTTGATAGCATTGAATGCTATATTTGACTTCTGGTTTACAGTTACTTTGTATTTTGTTATTGAGAGTACTATGTTACTTTGATAATACTTTATATATAAGTATTCGTTTTGGGCCTTTATTCTAATTGTTGCGCGTGATAGTTAGAGCGTTGCGTTATTAAGTAATAGTACGCGGTGTGCAACATCCCTAACTCATAGGCCAACGTTGGGGGCATTACACAATATCCAGGTAATAGACTATCCAAAAGGCCTGGAATGTGAAGAGGTCAAGACTGATATAATCTAGGCTAGCTAAAAGAACTTTGACCATATTGGAGTAGACCTTCTTAGAAACAAACATTGGGGTACGTTGTGCAGTAAAAGAAAATAACACATAAAGACCCTCCTCCCAACTAGTCTAGATCATACTAGATCTCAAACTTGTAACATCATGAAAATTAAGAGCATCTAACAAAAAGGAGTGAAGTAGTAATCCAAAAACCCAGCAAAAGTAGATTCTCCACAAAAGGACCAATATTTCATGCGCGCTCTTGCATCATTAAACATTCTGACATTGGAGTAAACTCGAAATCTCTGACGGCCTGCTTGACCAACAACAACCCATCATAGAGCAAACAGAAGAACATAATCATAGAAGCACGTGTCAAAGGAGCACCCTTTACTCTTGATAAAATAATTACAGAATCACTCCACACCAAGTAGAGCAACCAGAGGAACTATCACAAAATAACCTAGTCTCACCAAGAAGAGACCAAAACAAACAGAGAGACTTGCACACTGAAAAAAACTACAGTAAAACCACAAAGAAGGAAAAGCATAACTCCTCAAACCACAAAAAGAAGAACTCAAGAGAAGTTACCAGTTTCCACTGCGTGTAACCACCCATGAGAATCTTGACTGGTCTCAGTAGAAAATTGCTGCAACAATTCCAGATCAAGGAAGATAAGTATAAGGGCATAGATGAAACTAGGTTAAGAAGAGAAAACGGCGGAAGCCCTCCTTTTGCTGAGACTTGACTCGACAACAAGCAGGAGGTATAGATGTTGATCGTAGTCTAAGAGAAATTTCCAGAGTAGCAACGGAGTTAATAAGCAGTGAGTAGGAGACCTGAAAAGGTATCACTTCGGTTCTTTAAGAAAAGAAAAGGAGCCCGTTGACTCTGAATCACCTCTAGAATAAAGGATAGCAAGGCGCTGATTGAGAATATGAAGCCTAAAAAAGATGAGCATTCCCAAAGATCTAGAAGGTTAAGGTATTGTTTGGCCCGCTTTTATGCAGCACAAATAACCAGCTCAAATGGACTAGCATATGTTGATTTCTGCTCCTTTATTTGGCTATGTTGTTCGGCTGAATAAGGCATGTTCTGCCTGCATCATATGCTGTAATTCTCTTTCTCGCCCCCTTCACTTCCTCCTATCTTCTTCCTCTTTGCAATTATTGTGACTTCACCAACTGTTTGAGCTTGGCTTTGTTGATTTGGTTTTGCATTTGTTACGATGCGACCCATATCTGCTCGGGAATGTAATTCGTTGTTTTGTGTTTATATTGTTCTACGAGTTGGAATTTGGGTAAAAGGCTGTTGAGGTCAGTAAGTTCTTCTTCTTCCTCATCTGATTCTTCATCCCCAAATGTGAGTACGACACCATTTATGTGAGCTCTTCCTTGTTTCTTCACTGGTTGCATGCACAAGCTTCATTATTTTCCCCTCTTTTTCTTTTGAACTTTGTTCGACCTCTCCTGGGTTTGGTAAGTTATCACCAACATTGTTACTGCATTCACATGCTTTGTTCATGTTTGCCAGATTTAGGGTTATTACCCCAAATTTTTGTCGGCTCGACCAGGTTTTTGCTCTTGATTCAGTTTTTTTGCTATCCCTGTGTTGTTTGATGCACCGACCTTCAATTTCCTTTTCTCGATTCTCACGGATTTGGAACCTTGCTAAGGTACTTGCTGGCCCTTTCTGTTAAACTTTTGCTGGATTTGGGCATCTTTCGATGCCTCTGCTCAATCATATTATGGTGCTTGGCTTGAGAAATTTTGAGAACTTGAATGCATGCTTGGTTAATGGACTCGGTTGTCTGGTTTTATCGCTTTGGCAAACGATAAAATGTTGAGGCGTTGCTCTGTTTAATTCTTCCCGGCTTTGGGTGACCGAAGTTTCTATGGTTGTTTTTTTTGTTTCTGTAACTTTGCTTCATGAGAATCCTGCTTGGCAAATAAAGTTCACATGTATGATGAAAATTCAGTTGCCAATTTACATTGTTACAACTGTGTTCTATTAATAACCTGTGGTGTTGGGCAATTGACATCTGTTTTGACACTCGTTGGTTTGACAAGCTTAGCTTGGTGGGTTTGGCATGTTATAGTATTGTATTCTGTTGAGGTGATGCTCTGTTACCTTTGGGAAAATAAAATCTGATATGCTCCTAGTCTGTTTGGTAGCTTTGGTTTGGTCAGAATTGCATTTTACGATGATTGTAACACCCCCAAACACTGGCCTAGGAGTTAGGGGTATTACACGCCGCATATTATTACATAATAACGCAAGGCTCTAATAAACAGACTTAAACAGATAATCAAATAAGGCCCAAACGAATACTTGAATAAAGTATAAACCAAAATGATGTCGTAACATCCCAAAGTAATAACAGAACCCACCAAAACGAATATCAAAAGCAAGAGCTAACTGAAGAGGCCCAAAGGCTCAAATTCAAATACAAAGTCTCCAAGAACGAAATAACAAATAAACTAAACTCCAGAGCTGAGCAAAGTGATCCTCGCTGATCAATCTGCAATGTTAGATAAAGTAGGGGAATGAGCACACAACTATGCCCAGTAGATGACAAACTTCATCAACCAGCATGCTCAAAACATTTTACAGAAACATTATCAAATCATAAGGAATCAAAGGAATCCATAAGCAAGCCCGAAAACAGAAACAGAAGTCCATACAGCAAAGGACTAAACAGAGTCAGAATCAGAAAACAGAGCGGGACACTAGTTGATCACAGCATACAGACAGAACAAGCAACAAGCTCGTGAACAGAACGAGGAAACCTCACTCGTAAACAGAACAGGTGAAAACACCCGTGAACAGAACGGGGAACATCACCCGTGAACAGAAGGATCCTACATAGCGCGCTACGAGACAGCGAAACCAGCCATCCAAAGGCTCAGACACAGAGATAACTAGGTCCCAAAAAGAAGCTTAAATACAGATAAGCAAACGTGCACCAAAGGCACCAGAAAGCACATAGATGGCTTGGAAATCAGAAGGGGAATCCAACCCCGCAAACGGAAGTCAAAACAGAGCTCAAACGAGCAAGTTATGGTCAAAACATACCATGTCCGAACTTATGTCCGGACATCAATGTTCGACCAAGTCACTCAGAAGTCGAAAACAGACAGATGTCCGAACATGTGTCCGAACTACGAAGTTCGGACACAGGTCGAACCTTTAAACAGTAGAGACAGAGGTGTCCGAACATCAAAGCTCAGACAGATGTTCGGACGTTCTTCGGAAATCAAACACGCGTAAAGTCCGAACTTGTGTCCGGACATCCATGTTCGGACACAAGTCGAGGCAAAATCAGAGAATACAGAAGGCTGTGTCCGAACTTCAAAGCTCGGACGGAAGTTCGGACACAGCTAAAACTTCAGAAAATTAAAAGCGCAACAGGGTATGTCCGAACGTCAAAGCTCGGACAGACGTTCGGACACACCAAAATGTGCAGTTTCCAGAAACGAATTTGCAGCAACATGTAGACACCAAAAATTCTCACCCCATAAAGCAAATTCCAAATAATGAATAGAATAAGGGGGGTCATCACCTTCCTTTCTCAATACGTATTAGCGTGCGTGCCAAAACAAAACCATTGTTTTTATAATCTTTTCCAAAGCATTTCAGAAAAACAATTCTTCAAAAATGAATTCCCAATGACAATCCAATTTCAAACTCATCCTATCCAAACTTACAGCCCAAAACCAAAACCCACCTTAAAGCCCAACCCATCTCCTAAACCCTAGACTCCACCCCTGCACTATAAAAGACAACAACACAAACCCTACTGTAGGAAGTCTGACGGGGGGCCGACCCTAATCTCCTTCCTCATATTCACTTTCTTCTCGGTATGATTTCTGCCTCTAGCCCTCTCGAGACTGAAGAACAAAAATAAAAACAGAGAAGCAACTCTCTTCTTCCCGTGGATTCTCCTGATCCATCTCATGCCTTTCTCCTGTTCTTCTTTCAATCTCAGGACAAAATCCCTAAATTCCTAGTCGCTCTCAACCCAGCCTTCATTTTCTTCTTCAAAATAAAAAACTGGGAACAAGAACACACTAGCTCTGCGCTCTCTGTTCCTCTCCACCGACGATAATTTGGCTTCCCCAACTGGCAACATGAACAAAACGCTCCATCTTCTCCCCACTGCAACTGGCAATCGCCACCAGCGTGAACTGACGACGCTCGTCCCGGCCTTTCGAGTTTGTCGTCGATTGCACAATCTCTAGCCTTGTTACCTGGTTTGTGATGTTCACGGTGGTTCCCGAATATGTTATCCTTCACCGGTTTATGAATGTGTCAACACAGGGCAGTGTTTCTCTAATTTTTGTTGGCCTGAATCGAATCTGATGATAATTCATTCCCCCTTAAACTCTGGTTGTCTGGATTTCTATTTTTCTTTGTTGTTAACGCTTGAGTTAGAGATGGTTCATCGGTATCATGTTTGTTATCTGAACTGAACTTCGTTGAATCTGCACTAAGATTCGCGACAGCTTCTCCGGACACTTCGAGTACAGTAAATCTGGAAATAGATTGCATATGAGGGTTTAGCCTTTGATTGCCTAAATCGTAAGTTGGATCTTTCTTGGCTTATCCGATTTTCAGTTTGCAGGTATTTATGTCTGAGTTTATCTCGTGTCCTGGTTTAATCTGAGCAAAATAGAGTTGTGTCTGTGTAGTCTGAGTACTTTCTCTGCTTGCTTCGAATAGTTGTCAAACTCTCTGTTTTGTCTGCGTTTAAGCCTAGACCTACCGTGCTCCATCTGTTGCACTGGTCCAACTCAACCTTCTTCCGGCATATGGTCGCTGGTTTGAATCCGGAGATTTCGTTTGGTGTTATCTTGCTCTATGTCTGTCGGTTTCTGTTTCCATTCTCTGGGATATTTTTGCTGCCTAAACCGTGATAGATCAACTGTCACTCTCATCGTTTAAATCAGTTAGTTTCATGATCATCGCCAGGTGTGATTCGATTTTATCCCGTACACCTGACCTCCTAGGCTGACTTGAGTTTGAATATGTGAGAACCACACTAGATTGACTAATTTTGTTAGCCTGTGATGGTCGGCATTCTTTGATTACTGTGGTGCTCCACTGTTGTTGAACCTATATTGACGGATGTCATTCGGCTTTATCCCTTGCTGGTGAATTCGTTTCAGTGTATTAAGAGCTTTGTCTGATGCCTCAGGTCATTCTTATGTTCTGCCGATTGATCTTTGCCAGAGAGTTTTGATTGGTGTTGGTTCCTTTCATTATTAAACGATTGATTTGGAGGTTTGTGCAGTGTGTATCTTGCTATTGTTGAGATTAAGCTTTCGGGCTTATCCTATCACTGAGGATTATTTTTATGCCTATTACCATGTGTATTGATTTGTAAGTTTCTACCACTCTGTTTAATTGTCGTCCGACAAGTGATTAATATCTCAGACATGTGGTAACTTCTTGATTTTTGGCTTGACATATGTATGATACCACTTCCTCAGAAGTCATTTCTGACCGTCTTGCTTTGTGACTTGACTGAGGTACATATATTCAATTGGACAAGGCTGCACTTGCTTGATATGGGCTGTGGACTTGGAGTTTGACATTGGATGGCACAAACTGACCGTACTGATGCGCTTTGGGCTTGATACCCTCATTGGGTTTGGAAATTCTATCTTCAATCCACCTTTATTTGCCTTCGATGATTAATTGCTCCTTGCGCTCAGATTTGGTTTGGAAATTCGTTCGAAACTAGCATTACTTGACTCTTGCGCTTAGATAAGAACATGGTTTGAGTGATAGTTGCCCGAGTGCTATAATTGTTTAGATAATTCATTCATCGGTTGGATGTCCTTATTAATTCCATCATTTTGGAGGGAAATGATATAAACCCTTCTAGGAATGATCCCACATGACTCATAACCCTTATCTTTGATACTACACTTTGGTTGAGTCATAATCTGAGATGATGAATTAATTTGAGTAGCAACCCCAATGCTTGATTTATTTTACAATCTTAGCATTTGTTGGCAGCTTGTAACTCTTTTCTATGTTCTCGGTTGGGGTGTGGGAGATGATTAAATTGCCCCCTTTCCTCCCATTGAGAGGGGCCGTATGATCCCATTGCACACATCCCAACCCTCTTCCGTTCTTTGACTAATGCAGTTTGCCTCTTTTGGTTATGTTTTTGACATGTACATAATGCTCGTGAAATGAGAAACTACTCTAAGACTAAGGAACGGGATCTTGGCTTGGACTACCGGGGTCTCCGCTTCAAACACATATAACGGTTGGTGCACTTCTTGCTGATCCTATCAGCTCAAGTGAGGCGGCGTCGATGCGACCCCCCATAGCAGCTCTTTAATTAAGATTGTTATCTATGTTTGTATTAATTTGTAATTTGTTTATTGTTCTTACTTTTGGTTGTCTTTTGATTCATTTATTTTCGTAATTTAATTCATTCTCTGCATGTGAACAATTTTAGCACGTTATCTCTAGCTGGTTTTGTTATGTTATTCTAGCGCTTAGTTTACCCCTTCTACATATGGATTTGAGCTTGGAAATTAATTTGAAATCTTGTAGGATTTTTGCTGGTGTTCAATCACCAAACTTTTGTACATAACGTTTACACTTCATTTTGCTTCTCCAATTTTGTACCCTTTGTGAGATATTTGCGTTGCTGCTTTGTGGTTTATGCCCCTTGCTCATTGCTTATTGATGTCTAAGCCCTAGTTATTATCCCTTAGGACCCTTCAGCTGACAGAAAAGTTTAGGATGTATTATCGCTCCACACCTAACGGGTCTCTCATTCGTTTCGTGGGGCAATAATCTCCTATAACTCAGAAAACACCCAAACCACCCTTATATGTATATAAGAACAAAACTTCAAAAAACAAGCTCTTAGGGCTAGCTTAGGAGGGTTTAGGATGTGAAACCACCCCATGCCTAGCGGGTCTCTCATTCGTTTTATGTGGGTGGAATCCTCCTTTGCCTTCAACACACCCCTAATCAAGAGTTATTAAACAAACCAATAAATCAATTCCTCTCACTTGTTAATATCTCACAAATCAGTCCAACAATTTTTTTTTCTTTTTTTCAGCCCAAATCAAAAGGCCATTCTGAGGCTCAATTCAAATCCCAATTCGGGCCCAAATCCATTTCAAGGCCCAAACCCAATTCGGGCCCAAGTCAATTCCAAGGCCCAATTCAAATTCCACTTTAGCCCAAATCCAAAGGCCATTCTGAGGCCCAATTCAAATCCCAATTCAGGCCCAAATCCATTTCAAGGCCCAAACCCTACGGTGGCCCAAACCTAATTCAGGCCCAAATCCATTTCAAGGCCCAAACCCAATTCAGGCCCAAATCCATTTCAAGGCCCAAACCCAATTCAGGCCCAAACTCATTTCAAGACCCAAGCCCACTTCGAGGCCCAAGCTCATTTCGGCCCAAAACCCCAAATGAAGTCCAAGTTTGACCAAGCCCAAACTTTGACCAATCGGATGTTGACCTTGACCTAGCTTTGACCAATCTGAATGTTGACCTTTTCCTTGCTTCGACCAATTCAAATGTTAACTTTGACCCAAAAGTTGACCTTGACCTAAATGTTGACTTTGACCCAAACATTGACTTTGACCTGACCCGTTTTCCAAGCCTGATTCAATCCAATCCAATCCAAACTCAATCCCATTCAAACTCAACTAGTAAATCCCATTCAAACTTCAAAAATCCAAAAATCTCTTTTCTCAAATTTTAAAACAATCATTTTATTCAAACTTCATCAAGTTTTCAAAAGAAACCGTTTTGTGAAATTTAAAGGAAAAAACTTTTCTCACATCACAGAAAACTCTTCTCACATGCAGAAAGTTCTTCTCACATATACAGAAAGTTTTCTCCTAAAAACATTTCTCAAAATCAGTGTTTCTTTACCGAGAATTCTGAACAACTCCAAATATTTTCCAATTCAGTTTTCAAACTCAAAACAAACCGTTTTCGGGGAACATGGGATGTCTAACACCTTCAAAGAGCGTTTTCTTCCTAGTTAGGCATCACTTGTCTCTCTTCCAAAATAAAAATCCGAGGCAGGGCACTGGAGTCGTAACCTCCCTTGTCGCAGCTGGATCTCTTTAGGCGGGGCATTGGGGTGACAAAACCTCCCATAATTGCAGCCTAGATTTTTACAAGGCGGGGTGCTAGGGAAGTAATGACCTTCCTAGTCGCAGCCGGGATTTTAGAATTGTCTAACTCCCTTCCGCTCGATTTCAATGTTTTCGGTTTTTAACGTTTTAAAACCCGGGAGTTAGAGACGTTATTAGGGTTCGACCGAGAACTTCTCATTCATGGTGTTTCTCTCTGGATCCTATTTTCGGCATAAATTCATTGCCCCATCTTTCGAGCCTCGGCACTTACCATCAATTAAGTGTCGTGTTCGAGGGGGTACATAGGGTAATATCCCAAAACAATTCAGTCCATCATTATCTCACACTAAAATTGGAATATCCCAAAACCTCAACCCTTTCAGAATCTCAAATCCGAAAAACCCAGGATCTTTACCCAAACTTCAATTGCCTCACACACTCAGATCATTATCCAAACTCAATCATCTTCAAAACTCCAAGTCACTTCATGCTCAAATCATCATTCAAACTCAAATCCCCTTACAAATTCCAGCTTCTCTCAAGCTCCAAAGTCTCACCGGCCCGAGCGCCTCACAGACTTGAACATCTTAACCTCTTCACCATATTAAGATTCAAATGTCTCACAGACCCGAGCGTCTCACAGACCTTGATATCCCATACCTCCCACTACATGAACACCCCAAATGTCTCATAGACCCGAGCCTCTCACAGACTCTAGCATCTCAAAACCTAAAATCTCCAAAACCCCAATAACTCTGAACTACGTAAGGTTTGATCTCAACAGGAGTTGAGTACGTAGGCAGCCCATCTAGGGTGCGACCCCATTCCACTCAAAAAACTCTTTTCCCACTCTAAGGTGTTCTTCATACCTCTCAAAACGTTTAAACCTTCTTCAGTTCCCCAAAACATCAAACCGTCAGACCCCAGGTCTTGTACATTCACTCAACCTCAGACTTTCCCAAATCCTCATTATATACTCATTCGAATTCACCAATTTCTCTTCTTGGCTCTGGCTTAGCAGAAAAGCTCGCCTCATCCACTCTCTTTTCTCTCCCCGTCCTAATCCTATCCTTTGGCTTTAATTGAATCTCTCTAACAAGGTTTTGAAAGAAGGCAATCCCGACAATTGGAGACCGAGGTTTCCTCGGGCACCAATCCAAAGTCATGGTCTTTGCCACTTCTGAGGGGTGTAACCCAGTGCGAACCCAACATAGAATCTCTGCGAATGACCAGATAAGTCCTATCCATAGGCAACAATTTCAGGGTCAACTAACGGTTCTTAGAACCATCCCTCCTTTCCTTCCTAGTATCTTAGGTCAAACTAGGTGGCGACTCTAGTCAAATCCGCCTTATAGAGGCATCAGTCCGCGTGGGGCCCATTGAGAGCGGGTGTAGTTTTCATTGGCACTCCCCTTAAGCTTTCTGGGAAAGACGGACGATTTAGTAGGTATTTGAGGGATGCCAGATTAACGGGTTTTCACCCTCCACAGAATGGCATTTTCTAGGATCTCGACTTCTCAGTCAGAACCATATTTAGATAGACCCCCCCTCATACCGAAAAATCACCCTCCACAGAATGGCGACTCTGCTGGGGAAAACTTGAGTAAGTTTTTCTCAAACTCAAGGAAGACTGAACTCCATTCAAAATTGTCGGGACTTCCCCACTTCTTTCAAAACCTTCAAGAGATCCTTTTCAAAGCCTTTAGGATTATTCTACTCCACACTTAGAGTGTGTATCTGATGAGGACAGATAGGATTTATTAGATCCTCAACAAACATGACAACAATTGGGTTAATAATTAGCCCACGATTAGAAAGAGACACTTAGGTGTGAATGAAGCTAACTTCCCTTTAGGTTAATAACAACCAATTTGGAAATCACTAATCTCAAGACAAAACCCTTAGTAATTAGGGTGGTGCTAACTTCTCTACTTTATTTACATTATATGGTTGTGGGGTGCATGGGGTGGGTAGCTTAGGACATGCATTCCTCTGTGTCACCCGATTTACCCACGATGTCACGGGATCCCCAACCGGTCCACGGTTGATTCCCCATGAGCTAGGGTCACTCTCTCAGTGAACAAACCCACGAGGCGGTACGGTCTCCGACCAACGCTTTGAGCTCATGATCCAAAAATATCCTCCATTATCCAAGTCAAAAGCCAGCATATAGTGAGCCATGAGCCTTTAGTGTCCAGCTACCTTCTCCAGTGTCTAAAATGGGCTTATGGGTAGTCACTCCCTTGAATGCCGCCTGTCTGACCACCTCTTTGCCTTACCTTGAAGATTGCATGGGCCCAGCTCTCCATTGTTCCTCTGCACCACGGGTATCTCTAAAGCCCAATGTCACGCTACACGTCCATAGAGGATCCCGTATTTATCGGATACCCATACATGGCACAACGTAGTCAGTGAATAATTTAGACTTTAGACACACTTGACCGTGCAGATGACGAGAGACCCGTTCCCATGCAGTACTTCCCCGAGTTTCCCGAAAAGTGGGGTGTTGTCGGATCATCACTGGCCGTGGCGTATGTTTTCTTACCATCTCGGGTATCTTGACCTTTTGAACTTAAGCACTCCGGACTTTCTTGATAACGTGCCCCATAAAGGCATAGCAGAGAAAAACCCCGAGAGATGAACAGTGAAGGGACGATGGTTCCCCCGGTGAAACAGAAACATTATTGACCTGGAAAGTGATTATCCCAACATTAACACTTACAGCTCCACATCAAATATAGCCACGATTTACTTCATGCTATACAAGTGTGCAAACCACTTTTCAAACCAATATGTTTTAAGTTCTGCAAAACGTTCGGAATTCTCTTTTGAACATCTCTTAAAGCTGTTTTACGAGCTCGTTTAATTTAGAATCCCACTCAAATTTTGCTCATAACATTTGCGATTTTAAACCTGGCGCTTCATCTTTAAAATGCTACTTCCAAAAAAAAAAATTCAAAAATAGATTTTGAAAAACCTACTTTCTACAAACAACAATTTTCAACATCATTTCAAAATAGTTTTCGAAAACAGTTTTCAAAAATTGATTTTCACAAACGTATTTCAAAATAAATGATTTAGTCCCCATGTTGTGACCCACTATTCTTGAAGTTCAACCCACCTTCAAGAGCAGCGGTCATTACCGTGGAGCGTACTAGTCATTTCGTGTTTTCACAAAAGTGGTGGATTTTCACATAAGATTTTTGTGCTCGACCATTCATCTTTCCTTTCTCAAAAACATCCTTCATTTCCCTCGTCGGAACAAGTGAAGCACCATGAAGATCAACTACGCGATTCAAGCCTAGAGCCAGAGGCGTACCGACCTGTAGAGTTAGCCGAGCAACATGAAGATCAACACCAACCGTTCAAATACCAAATCAAAGATGTACCAACCTGGGTCAAGCGACATGAAGATTAGCAACACCGATTCAAGTTCAAACTGTTGAAAATCAGAAGAACACCATCTCGTTTTGTTTGATCACAATACTGCTTCGTTGCAATAGCCTGACAGCTGGTAAAGAGCCCAAAGACGAGCGAGCATCCGATTAAGAGCCCAAAGACAAGCGAGCAGCCGATCAAGAGCCCGACGACGAGCAAGCAGCCGGTCAAGAGTCCAAAGACCAGTGCAAGCAGTCGATCAGAAGCCCGAAGATGGACCAGAGGAGTTCAGAAGAAGTTTAGCTCAACATTCCCCCTTTTAATGACTTTTTAGAATTGATGGTGTATAGGTTTTTTCTATGATTCTTTTCTCTCCTATCCATTTCCGAATAGACTACATGTATAGGCTTATACATCCCCTTTGAATTTATTTAGATCAATGTGTATAGGGTTCCCTACTCCCTATTTTATTTGCGAATGACCGAGCGTCAAAGTTTATATTGAGAAAATCCACCACTTTGAAAACACGCGTTTTCGAAATTGTTTTCTAAAACTAGGTTTCTTTTGGCATGCACGTATAATAAAAAGAACGAATAAGGAACGACCCCTCACATCTATACATCATTCATCAACCTTGCTTTATGGGGTGAAAATTCACGATCTACAGGAGGCATCCCCTAAGTAAACAACGCCAACAAATGCAATCGAGCACAAAACAAGAAACATGCATTGCATTCATGACAAAAGGGTCACATGCAGTTACAGTCAGTCCAAAATCATCAGCAATACATGAATCTCGTCCACACTTACGAGCATCACGCACTCACATGTTTTATCGTCACTTGCCACACACCATCCTTCATCCCAATATCTCAACCTCCAAACTAATCTTCAGAGGGATAGTGGAGAACACTGGGGAGTTCGAGCCTTTTCCAAATCCAGAATCACCATGGGCACCAGTGACCAGAATGATTGAAAAGAAAGAAAAAAGAGGAAGAGTGCAGTCGTTTCCATATCGTGGGGCTACCATGCGGGAGTTTTCACTCCCTAAAAAGTCCTAAAATCCAGGAGCTAGTCACCAACCCGACAACAACCCCGACAACTACACCTTCTTCAAGGACGACATTGAAAGGATGAGCTTCATGGACCATCAACTAGAACCGACTCAAGCGAGACTAGGTGTAGCCTTACCACACATACATTGCATAAAAAAACACAAAAAACAAACATTTAGTCAAAACTTGAAGTCAACCATCTTCATCCATCATTTTCATCATTTGACGCATCCTATACATAGTAAATCCATATTATCACAACATATTGCATGGTAGATCGTTGCATTTGCATACTCCCGTATCGAAACGACGTCTTTGGCGAAAATCTTGATTGATTGTTTGAATAGAGCGCGTGAACTGCTAAACTCTCAACCCGTCAACGAACACAAGGGTCTCATCAAAATCAGCACCACAAACCAAGTGAGTAGTGTGCGAAGAGCGGTATTTTCTCTTGAATTCCAAAAGAGGGTATTGGACCATCCACCGAGCGATGAGGGAAGATAGAGTGAGTCCATAGAGGTAAAACCATGAGCAACTTATGCATTCCTTCAGCACATGGAGAGGCACAATTCATAGCGAGATCAATGTTGATAACAAGACACGAACTGTGATTCATGCGAAGATCCGAGAATAGTAAGAAAACAATCATTGACTAATGAGAATGACGAGGCACTTTGGAATAAAAACCTTCACAATACCAAAAAAGCCTTGATTGTCTATAATCCCTTAGTGAGCCCCGCTGAGCCTTTCATGAAAAACTCTTTCTACAGAAAAAGAAACTCCAGAACATGCCACCCCATATATACACACTTACCCCTGCAATAGAGGATCTCGAAAGAGCCGGAGCCATGGCCCCTCCCCACCATCTTTCACAAAAACAACAAATGATATGTTTGAAGAAATCAATGAGTCAATGCAACTTCAAAGCCAAACACCAAAAAAGTAACTCCGAAAATGTTCAAGAAGATCGATGAGTCAATGCAACTCCAAAGCTGAAAGCCAAAATACAAAGTGGAGAATGCTTGAGAAAGTTGATGAGCCAAATGCAATTTCAAAAAATAAGATTGGAAGAAAGTTCAAACCGCGCGCCAGAAGAGGCAAGAAGGAGAAATCAAATCCAAAGGACCAATGATGTCCCGTAGAAATCAATAAAGGTTATCAAAACCCGTCTAATCATACCACCCATGCCAAAGGCGAAACATGCCCTCTATTGCACAAAAGCTCCATAATTCCCAAATAAATCCTCCAGTCCCATGTGACATACATCATACCCCTCAGCCCCGTTATAACCCAATAAAGACCTCTGACTCATAAGTCGATGAGCGTTAACTGAAAGTATCGGATCTGAAACATGAATCATGAGTTTCGTACTTGTTATCAACATGTCCCTTCATACCAAAGGGACCATGAGCAAATGAGTGTGACCTACACCACAAGGTCTTATGAGTGCGAGTGAATCTTCATTCTAAACACCAAGACATAAACAGCCTACCCCGTTGCAGGTGAGAAATTTGTGAGGATCGGAAGGTCCAGAACCTCAAAAGGAATTCTAAGGAAAATACTGCTCCGACCATCGAGAGTATCATCACACCATTAGCACACACAGCTATACTCACGAGAGATTGACCCGCATCCCTCCATGAAAGGAAAGTGATTCACACATTCCAATTCAACAATCACTCAAGATCGAGCCGAAGATGTTTTATATTCGTAAACCTTGTATTAATAGAGATAGGGCCATACCGTTTCTCTAAAAATTGCATATGCATTTTGCATCGTACCTAGCATTTAATACCTGCATGCATCATAAGCACACCATCATCAACACCTGACTAGTAAGAACTCTACCTAGTCTCGCTGAAAGTCGACTTCAGTTGCAGTTGTTGAAACGTAACTTTTGATCAAAAGATGTCAACTGGAGCCATCCCAGACCATCATCAAGCTACCTCGAACCATCTCGGAGCCACCCTGGGCTATCCTCGAGCTACATCGAACCAAACTAAAGCCATCTGAGGTTGTATAAAGACAATTATGGAGCCATCCAGTGTCATGCTCAAGCCTCATCAACACCATATCCAGAACCAAACTGGAGCCATGCGGGAGCCATCATCCGACATTGAAACCATCTTTGGAACTCTATAGGGGGCATCCTAACAGTCCGAGAACATACGGGAGCCACCTCAAATCCACGTCAAAGCTATTTCTTCACCAAGGTCTTGCCTATAGAATTCCGAACTACGTCAGGTCTGATCTCAATACGGAATTGAGTACGTAGGCAGCCCGCCTAGGGTGCGACCATATCAAAAGAAAATTCCCCTTTTGTTCCCCACTATCATCAATTGGAGCCATCCCGTAGCCTCCCTAGAGCCACCCGACCGCTCCGGAGCCATCCGATCATATTGGAGCCCTCGAATCATATCGAAGCCATCCAATTAAATCAAAACCATCGAGTTCCCAAAGTCACTCATTCACAAAAAACCATCCGTACAAAAAACCAATCACAAAATCACAAAAATCAAAACAAAAACTCAAGAGCCATACCGGAGCCATCTCAAAACTCTGGAGCCAAAAGTCCTATCAAATCCCGAAACTATAGTGCACATCGGGTGAGACTGTCAAAACAAAACTGAAACACAATTCCCACACTGGCAAAGCCAAGGGCAACATCTATCACATCCCTCACAAAGACAACCAAAAAGCATCCAATCCCGGATCAATCCACAATCAAAGCCATCCTCAAATCAATCTACCACCACAAACAACTTCAGATCAAGCTTTCACCACAGCGAGTTTCGTACAACTCCATCAAAGTATTATAGGCTCATCATAAGTCCTATAGCTAGATGTCAAGAGGTCTAGTTGAGGCACTCCTAAGTCCTCGTACTTTCAATCACATTCTAGGCCCATCATAAGCCCTAGGACTGGATGTCAAGAGGTCCAGTTGAGGCACTCCTAAGCCCTCGTGCACCTTAAATCAAATCGGGTTGTTAGTATTATAG
This sequence comes from Limonium bicolor, assembly GCA_023374045.1. NCBI lineage: Eukaryota > Viridiplantae > Streptophyta > Magnoliopsida > Caryophyllales > Plumbaginaceae > Limonium > Limonium bicolor. Next base: position 187,780,001 of record CM041782.1, read on the forward strand.
GCTCGTCATAAGTCCTATAGCTAGATATCAAGAGGTCTAGTTGAGGCACTCCTAAGTCCTCGTACTCTCAATCGCATTCTAGGCCCGTCATAAGCCCTAGGACTGGATATCAAGAGGTCCAGTTGAGGCACTCCTAAGCCCTCGTGCACCTTAAATCAAATCGGGTTGTTATTATTATAGGCTCGTCATAAGTCCTATAGCTAGATATCAAGAGGTCTAGTTGAGGCACTCCTAAGTCCTCGTACTCTCAATCGCATTCTAGGCCCGTCATAAGCCCTAGGACTGGATGTCAAGAGGTCCAGTTGAGGCACTCCTAAGCCCTCGTGCACCTTAAATCAAATCGGGTTGTTAGTATTATAGGCTCGTCATAAGTCCTATAGCTAGATATCAAGAGGTCTAGTTGAGGCACTCCTAAGTCCTCGTACTCGCAATCGCATTCTAGGCCCGTCATAAGCCCTAGGACTGGATGTCAAGAGGTCCAGTTGAGGCACTCCTAAGCCCTCGTGCACCTTAAATCAAATCGGGTTGTTAGTATTATAGGCTCGTCATAAGTCCTATAGCTAGATATCAAGAGGTCTAGTTGAGGCACTCCTAAGTCCTCGTACTCTCAATCGCATTCTAGGCCCGTCATAAGCCCTAGGACTGGATGTCAAGAGGTCCAGTTGAGGCACTTCTAAGCCCTCATGCACCTTAAATCAAATCGGGTTGTTAGTATTATAGGCTCGTCATAAGTCCTATAGCTAGATATCAAGAGGTCTAGTTGAGACACTCCTAAGTCCTCGTACTCTCAATCGCATTCTAGGCCCGTCATAAGCCCTAGGACTAGATATCAAGAGGTCCAGTTGAGGCACTCCTAAGCCCTCGTGCACCTTAAACCAAATCGGGTTGTTAGTATTATAGGCTCGTCATAAGTCCTATAGCTAGATATCAAGAGGTCTAGTTGAGGCACTTCTAAGTCCTCGTACTCTCAATCGCATTCTAGGTCCGTCATAAGCCCTAGGACTGGATGTCAAGAGGTCCAGTTGAGGCACTCCTAAGCCCTCGTGCACCTTAAATCTATCAATTGTAGTATTATAGGCTCGTCATAAGTCCTATAGCTAAACGTCAAGAGGTTTAGTTGAGGCTCGTCATAAGTCCTCGTACTTTCAATTTGCATTATAGGCTCATCATAAGTCCTATAGCTAGACGTCAAAAGGTCTAGTTGGGGCCCGTCATAAGTCCCCGTGCACCCGCACCCATAAGAACAAATCATAAATCGTAGTGAGAATTTTTGGCGCCCCATCAACCTTGATCCAATTCTGCAAGGGCTTGCAAAATTGAATCAAGGGGAGCCATCTGTAGACACCAAAAATTCTCACCCCATAAAGCAATTTCCAAAATAATGAATAGAATAAGGGGGTCATCACCTTCCTTTCTCAATACGTATTAGCGTGCGTGCCAAAACAAAACCATTGTTTTTATAATCTTTTCCAAAGCATTTCAGAAAAACAATTCTTCAAAAATGAATTCCCAATGACAATCCAATTTCAAACTCATCCTATCCAAACTTACAGCCCAAAACCAAAACCCACCTTAAAGCCCAACCCATCTCCTAAACCCTAGACTCCACCCCTGCACTATAAAAGACAACAACACAAACCCTACTGTAGGAAGTCTGACGGGGGGCCGACCCTAATCTCCTTCCTCATATTCACTTTTCTCGGTATGATTTCTGCCTCTAGCCCTCTCGAGACTGAAGAACAAAAATAAAAACAGAGAAGCAACTCTCTTTTCCCGTGGATTCTCCTGATCCATCTCGTGCCTTTCTCCGGTTCTTCTTTCAATCTCAGGACAAAATCCCTAAATTCCTAGTCGCTCTCAACCAAGCCTACATTTTCTTCTTCAAAATAAAAACTGGGAACAAGAACACACTAGCTCTACGCTCTCTGTTCCTCTCCACCGACGATAATTTGGCTTCCCCAACTGGCAACATGAACAAAACGCTCCATCTTCTCCCCACTGCAACTGGCAATCGCCACCAGCGTGAACTGACGACGCTCGTCCCAGCCTTTCGAGTTTGTCGTCGATTGCACAATCTCTAGCCTTGTTACCTGGTTTGTGATGTTCACGGTGGTTCCCGAATATGTTATCCTTCACGGTTTATGAATGTGTCAACACAGGGCAGTGTTTCTCAATTTTTGTTGGCCTGAATCGAATCTGATGATAATTCATTCCCCCTTAAACTCTGGTTGTCTGGATTTCTATTTTTCTTTGTTGTTAACGCTTGAGTTAGAGATGGTTCATCGGTATCATGTTTGTTATCTGAACTGAACTTCGTTGAATCTGCACTAAGATTCGTGACAGCTTCTCCGGACACTTCGAGTACAGTAAATCTGGAAATAGATTGCATATGAGGGTTTAGCCTTTGATTGCCTAAATCGTAAGTTGGATCTTTCTTGGCTTATCCGATTTTCAGTTTGCAGGTATTTATGTCTGAGTTTATCTCGTGTCCTGGTTTAATCTGAGCAAAATCGAGTTGTGTCTGTGTAGTCTGAGTTCTTTCTCTGCTTGCTTCGAATAGTTGTCAAACTCCCTTTTTGTCTGCGTTTAAGCCTAGACCTACCGTGCTCCATCTGTTGCACTGGTCCAACTCAACCTTCTTCCGGCATATGGTCGCTGGTTTGAATCCGGAGATTTCGTTTGGTGTTATCTTGCTCTATGTCTGTCGGTTTCTGTTTTCATTCTCTGGGATATTTTTGCTGCCTAAACCGTGATAGATCAACTGTCACTCTCATCGTTTAAATCATTAGTTTCATGATCATCGCCAGGTGTGATTCGATTTTATCCCGTACACCTGACCTCCTAGGCTGACTTGAGTTTGAATATGTGAGAACCACACTAGATTGACTAATTTTGTTAGCCTGTGATGATCGACATGCTTTGATTACTGTGGTGCTCCACTGTTGTTGAACCTATATTGACGGATGTCATTCGGCTTTATCCCTTGCTGGTGAATTCGTTTCAGTGTATTAAGAGCTTTGTCTGATGCCTCAGGTCATTCTTATGTTCTGCCGATTGATCTTTGCCAGAGAGTTTTGATTGGTGTGGTTCCTTTCATTATTAAACGATTGATTTGGAGGTTTGTGCAGTGTGTATCTTGCTATTGTTGAGATTAAGCTTTCGGGCTTATCCTATCACTGAGGATTATTTTTATGCCTATTACCATGTGTATTGATTGTAAGTTTCTACCACTCTGTTTAATTGTCGTCCGACAAGTGATTAATATCTCAGACATGTGGTAACTTCTGATTTTTGGCTTGACATATGTATGATACCACTTCCTCAGAATCATTTCTGACGTCTTGCTTTGTGACTTGACTGAGGTACATATATTCAATTGGACAAGGCTGCACTTGCTTGATATGGGCTGTGGACTTGGAGTTTGACATTGGATGGCACAAACTGACCGTACTGATGCGCTTTGGGCTTGATACCCTCATTGGGTTTGGAAATTCTATCTTCAATCCACCTTTATTTGCCTTCGATGATTAATTGCTCCTTGCGCTCAGATTTGGTTTGGAAATTCGTTCGAAACTAGCATTACTTGACCCTTGCGCTTAGATAAGAACATGGTTTGAGTGATAGTTGCCCGAGTGCTATAATTGTTTAGATAATTCATTCATCGGTTGGATGTCCTTATTAATTCCATCATTTTGGAGGGCAATGATATAAACCCTTAGGTATGATCCCACATGACTCATAACCCTTATCTTTGATACTACACTTTGGTTGAGTCATAATCTGAGATGATGAATTAATTTGAGTAGCAACCCCAATGCTTGATTTATTTTACAATCTTAGCATTTGTTGGCAGCTTGTAACTCTTTTCTATGTTCTCGGTTGGGGTGTGGGAGATGATTAAATTGCCCCCTTTCCTCCCATTGAGAGGGGCCGTATGATCCCATTGCACACATCCCAACCCTCTTCCGTTCTTTGACTAATGCAGTTTGCCTCTTTTGGTTATGTTTTTGACATGTACATAATGCTCGTGAAAAGAGAAACTACTCTAAGACTAAGGAACGGGATCTTGGCTTGGACTACCGGGGTCTCCGCTTCAAACACATGTAACGGTTGGTGCACTTCTTGCTGATCCTATCAGCTCAAGTGAGGCGGCGTCGATGCGACCCCCCATAGCAGCTCTTTAATTAAGATTGTTATCTATGTTTGTATTAATTTGTAATTTGTTTATTGTTCTTACTTTTGGTTGTCTTTTGATTCATTTATTTTCGTAATTTAATTCATTCTCTGCATGTGAACAATTTTAGCACGTTATCTCTAGCTGGTTTTGTTATGTTATTCTAGCGCTTAGTTTACCCCTTCTACATATGGATTTGAGCTTGGAAATTAATTTGAAATCTTGTAGGATTTTTGCTGGTGTTCAATCACCAAACTTTTGTACATAACGTTTACACTTCATTTTGCTTCTCCAATGTTTGTACCCTTTGTGAGATATTTGCGTTGCTGCTTTGTGGTTTATGCCCCTTGCTCATTGCTTATTGATGTCTAAGCCCTAGTTATTATCCCTTAGGACCTTCAGCTGACAGAAAAGTTTAGGATGTATTATCGCTCCACACCTAACGGGTCTCTCATTCGTTTCGTGGGGCAATAATCTCCTATAACTCAGAAAACACCCAAACCACCCTTATATGTATATAAGAACAAAACTTCAAAAAACAAGCCCTTAAGGCTAGCTTAGGAGGGTTTAGGATGTGAAACCACCCCATGCCTAGCGGGTCTCTCATTCGTTTTATGTGGGTGGGATCTCCTTTGCCTTCAACACACCCCTAATCAAGAGTTATTAAACAAACCAATAAATAATTCCTCTCACTTGTTAATATCTCACAAATCAGCCCAACAATTTTTTTTTTCTTTTTTTCAGCCCAAATCAAAAGGCCATTCTGAGGCTCAATTCAAATCCCAATTCGGGCCCAAATCCATTTCAAGGCCCAAACCCAATTCGGGCCCAAGTCAATTCCAAGGCCCAATTCAAATTCCACTTCAGCCCAAATCCAAAGGCCATTCTGAGGCCCAATTCAAATCCCAATTCGGCCCAAATCCATTTCAAGGCCCAAACCCAATTCGGGCCCAAACCCAATTCAGGCCCAAATCCATTTCAAGGCCCAAACCCAATTCAGGCCCAAATCCATTTCAAGGCCCAAACCCAATTCGGGCCCAAACCCATTTCAAGACCCAAGCCCACTTCGAGGCCCAAGCTCATTTGGCCCAAAACCCCAAATGAAGTCCAAGTTTGACCAAGCCCAAACTTTGACCAATCGGATGTTGACCTTGACCTAGCTTTGACCAATCTGAATGTTGACCTTTTCCTAGCTTCGACCAATTCAAATGTTAACTTTGACCCAAAAGTTGACCTTGACCCAAATGTTGACTTTGACCCAAACATTGACTTTGACCCAACTTTGACCTGACCCGTTTTCCAAGCCTGATTCAATCCAATCCAATCCAAACTCAATCCCATTCAAACTAACTAGTAAATCCCATTCAAACTTCAAAAATCCAAAAATCTCTTTTCTCAAATTTTAAAACAATCATTTTATTCAAACTTCATCAAGTTTTCAAAAGAAACCGTTTTGTGGAATTTTAAAGGAAAAACTCTTCTCACATCACAGAAAACTCTTCTCACATGCAGAAAGTTCTTCTCACATATACAGAAAGTTTTCTCCTAAAAACATTTCTCAAAATCAGTGTTTCTTTGCCGAGAATTCCGAACAACTCCAAATATTTTCCAATTCAGTTTTCAAACTCAAAACTAAACCGTTTTCGGGGAACATGGGATGTCTAACACCTTCAAAGAGCGTTTTCTTCCTAGTTAGGCATCACTTGTCTCTCTTCCAAAATAAAAATCCGAGGCAGGGCACTGGAGTCGTAACCTCCCTTGTCGCAGTCTGGATCTCTTAGGCGGGGCATTGGGGTGACAAACCTCCCCTAATTGCAGCCTAGATTTTTACAAGGCGGGGTGCTAGGGAAGTAATGACCTTCCTAGTCGCAGCCGGGATTTTAGAATCGTCTAACTCCCTTCCGCTCGATTTCAATGTTTTCGGTTTTTAACGTTTTAAAACCCGGGAGTTAGAGACGTTATTAGGGTTCGACCGAGAACATCTCATTCATGGTGTTTCTCTCTGGATCCTATTTTTCGGCATAAATTCATTGCCCCATCTTTCGAGCCTCGGCACTTACCATCAATTAAGTGTCGTGTTCGAGGGGGTACATAGGGTAATCCCTTGGGATTATCCGCCCTTTTACAACAAAAAACTGAAAGAGACGATTTTGATAATCATTCCTCCAAACAATTCAGTCCATCATTATCTCACACTAAAATTGGAATATCCCAAAACCTCAACCCTTTCAGAATCTCAAATCCGAAAAACCCAGGATCTTTACCCAAACTTCAATTGCCTCACACACTCAGATCATTATCCAAACTCAAATCATCTTCAAAACTCCAAGTCACTTCATGCTCAAATCATCATTCAAACTCAAATCCTCTTACAAATTCCAGCTTCTCTCAAAGCTCCAAAGTCTCACCGGCCCGAGCGCCTCACAGACTCGAACATCTTAACCTCTTCACCATATTAAGATTCAAATGTCTCACAGACCCGAGCGTCTCACAGACCTTGATATCCCATACCTCCCACTACATGAACACCCCAAATGTCTCATAGACCCGAGCGTCTCACAGACTCTAGCATCTCAAAACCTAAAATCTCCAAAACCCCAATAACTCTGAACTACGTAAGGTCTGATCTCAACAGGGAGTTGAGTACGTAGGCAGCCCATCTAGGGTGCGACCCCATTCCACTCAAAAAACTCTTTTCCCACTCTAAGGTGTTCTTCATACCTCTCAAAACGTTTAAACCTTCTTCAGTTCCCCAAAACATCAAACCGTCAGACCCCAGGTCTTGTACATTCACTCAACCTCGGACTTTCCCAAATCCTCATTATATACTCATTCGAATTCACCAATTTCTCTTCTTGGCGCTGGCTTAGCAGAAAAGCTCGCCTCATCCACTCTCTTTCTCTCTCCCCGTCCTAATCCTATCCTTTGGCTTTAATTGAATCTCTCTAACAAGGTTTTGAAAGAAGGCAATCCCGACAATTGGAGACCGAGGTTTCCTCGGGCACCAATCCAAAGTCGTGGTCTTTGCCACTTCTGAGGGTGTAACCCAGTGCGAACCCAACATAGAATCTCTGCGAATGACCAGATAAGTCCTATCCACATGCAACAATTTCAGGGTCAACTAACGGTTCTTTGAACCATCCCTCCTTTCCTTCCTAGTATCTTAGGTCAAACTAGGTGGCGACTCTAGTCAAATCCGCCTTATAGAGGCATCAGTCCGCGTGGGGCCCATTGAGAGCGGGTGTAGTGTTCATTGGCACTCCCCTTAAGCTTTATGGGAAAGACGGACGATTTAGTAGGTATTTGAGGGATGCCAAATTAATGGGTTTTCACCCTCCACAGAATGGCATTTCTAGGATCTCGACTTCTCAGTCAGAACCATATTTAGATAGACCCCCCTCATACCGAAAAATCACCCTCCACACAACACAGAGGGTTTAACACAACAAAACAGAAGTAGAGCATTAAAACAACCTTGGGGGTTTGTAGTTATTCAAACAACGGAAACGGACTAATTCACAAACCATCGCAGAGGTAGTTCACACACTAGAAACCAGAATTCGAAACGCCCCAATGGCTGAAACCACTAGCCGAATCCATAAGCCACCTACCTCAGTTACAGCAGAGAAGTCTCCTCGAATCCGAATAGCGATCGACCCAATGCACACAGTAGCACGCAGCCCCAAAATGCAATACACAACCACTGAACCTCTGAAAACACGCAGAAGCACAAACCCTCAATCAGAAACTGTTTCACTACCAATTCTGAAACGGAAACGGAGACAAATCCCTCACCTGAATCGACAGCAAGTAGACCAACCGGAAAAAGAACGAACCCAGACACGCAGAGGATTGAAGATTCTGGCAATCGGATTGAGATGAAGATTAGAAAGAGGAAATTCCAAAACCTAAACCCCAAACTGAATTGTGTTAACCATATACAATTCGCAAACCTGATCGCAATAAGAAGACGAAGTAACGCAGAATCCACCAATAGAACTCGGATTCAGAACCACACTTGCAGGACTTGAGCGCTGATGAACGTATTTTTGAGAGGAGAAAGAGAGCAAGGAAGGAGGAGCGTCTCGACGGTTTTCAAAACTGATCGGAGAAGAGTAGTGGAAGCGTGATTAGAATATGATTAGGGAATTATTAATATAACCCAATTAATTAATAATCCCTTACCAAAAATCACAAAGAAGAAAGACCGCCTCGCCCTGTCTTACTAAGAAAGACTGCCATGTCCTGAATCCAGAATACAACCACATAAGGCCACTTGTGACGAAATAAAATGCAATAAACTTTGGGTTATAACATCACCTCCCCCTTAAAAGAATTTCATCCTCGAAATTAAAACATACCTACTGCTCGAAAAGGGCTGGGAACTTGGAGCGCACTTCGCTTTCGACCTCCCAGGTCACCTCCTCCTCTGACTGACCCGACCACTACACCTTCACCAAGGGCATGGTCTTACTCCTGAGCTTGTGGATATCCCGCGCTAAAATCCTCGAAGGAACTGCCTCGAACGTGAAGTCCTCCCTCAACTGAAGCGGACTGAAGTCAATCACATGAGATGGGTCCGGAATATACTTCCTCAGCATAGACACATGGAACACACTGTGGACACCAGCCAATGATGGTGGCAAAGCTAGACGGTAGGCAACCGGTCCGATCCTCTCCAGGATCTCAAAAAGGACCCACAAAGCGAGGGCTAAGCTTGCCTCTCTTCCCAAACTGGACGACTCCACGAACTGGAGAAACCTTCAGATACACATGGTCGCCCACCTCAAACTCTAGAGGCCGTCTGCTCTGATCGGCGTAGCTCTTCTAACGACTCTGAGCCACAAGCAAGCGCTCTCTGATAGACTGAATCTTAGCTACAGCATCCTCGACCAAGTCCGGCCCAACAACTGCTCTCTCCTTCAGATCATCCCAACAGATGGGTGATCTGCACCTCCTACCATACAAAGCCTCAAACGGGGCCATCCCGATACTAGTCTGGAAGCTGTTATTATACGCAAACTCTATCAATGCAACGTGCTGATCCCAGCTGCCCCCGAAGTCCAACACACATGCTTTGAGCATGTCCTCAAGGACCTGATTCGTCCTCTCTGTCTGACCATCTGACTGAGGATGATAAGCTGAGCTGAACGACAACTTCGTCCCCAAAGCCTGATCCAAACTCTGCCAGAATCTGGACACGAAACGCCGATCTCTGTCAGACACAATCGAAGCTAGAACTCCATGCAGACGCACTATCTCATCCACATATAACTGAGCCAAGCGGTGTAAGCTGT